>LR812534.1:60494383-60706883 GCA_903798195.1 Danio kyathit
ATCGAAAGCATTGATGGACTGAATATAGTGATGGATGGATGGATGGATTAAAAAGTATGGATAGACAGACAGATGGACAGATGGAGGCATTGATGGACTGAATAGAGTGATGGTTGGATGGATCAATAAAATGAAAGGATGGTGTAATTAAATGGTTGATTTGTATAGTGATGGATGGTATAAACGGATGGATGGATGGATGGGCAGATAAATAGATGAAGGCATTGATGGATTAAATAGATTGAAGGAAGGAAGGAAAGAAGAAAGGAGGGAAAGACGGCCAATGATGGATGAACAGATGACTGAACAGATAAATCATCACACAAAATAAAAAGCACTGAAGCTCAATTTTCAAAGCAGTCACCAGCAGAGCTTCCTCTCTGTCTGTGGTAAGAGTAACATGTGCAGAGCTTGTTTATAATGAACATTAGATTCAGGAGTAACTAATACAAGACATATTTCACACCTGAGCATCTATAAAAATGTAATACAGCAAAAAAGAGAAAGACAAAAACCTAACAAAATAATGATGACAGGCCATGCAGCTGCCTGCTTTTAACGTTCTCCCACCACACAACATAATCCCTGTGAGTGTGTGTGGGGTTTATTTATTTATTTCTTGGCGCAGGGAAGTGGGACAAATCTTGTATGCAATGGGCAGCCGCAGTCACAGCGAGCATGTAAAACCTCAGAAGAGAGAACGGATACAAAAGATTTCATTTTGGTCGTGTCTTTTAGAGCAGCTTGGGTGGGAGGAAAACCGCTCGCTTTAAATGATGCATCAGCCTAACAAGAACACGTCATTTGTTTTCACCCATGAATAACATTTGCTCATCATCAAATGTGAGGGAATGCAGACACATTGGCCCATATTCCCAAAATGCACAAGTCTTAACTAGGGCTGCATGATATATTTTCTGCGATACTTATTGTGATATTGAGTACAATTGATCAGATGACTGGAATAAATGTATTGGGATAAAATTCATAATTTTAGATTGATTGTGAGGATTTTGTGAGAGAAATCATCTGCTTAAAATATAATAAACCAATCACAAGTATTGACAAATACAGTATAAGCAAATATACACTACCTGACAAAGGAAGTGTATATTTGCTTATATGAATATTGTGTGTGACTCCCATGAGCTTGGAGGACTGCATCCATACATCTCAGCAATGACTCAAATCACTTATTAATAAAGTCATCTGGAATGGCAAAGAAAGTGTTCTTGCAGGACTCCCAGAGTTCATCAAGAGTGTTTGAATTCGTCTTCAATGCCTCCTCTTTCATCTTACCCCAGACATGCTCAATAATGTCCATATTTAGTGACTGGGCTGGCCAATCCTGGAGCATCTTGACCTTTGTAATGTAATGGGCAGCACAAATGTCTTGATTCCTCAGGCTGTTGATGTTGCCATCCACTCTGCAGATCTCTTACACACCCCCATACTGAACGTAACCCCAAACCATGATTTTTCCTTCACCAAACTTGACTGATTTCTATGAGAATCTTGCATCTGTGCGGGTTCCAATAGGTCTTCTGCAGTATTTGTGATGATTGGGATGCAGTTCAACAGATGATTCATCAGAAAAATCGACCTTCTGCCACTTTTCCAAATGATCAACTAGAAGTCAAGTTATTATTTGCTGCTCTTACAACTGGGATTTACGACAAGACTCTTGTCAGGTAGTGTACAAGTGAAATAAACAGTGCTTTATGATATTCTGGGTATCTAACAATATTCAAGAACACAAATCGAATAATCAAATGTAAATTAACACTGTATACCCTTCATCATATATACTGTATGCATAACTACAATAAATCCTGAAGTTACAAACATTATTTCTTGTGCCTGAATGTTTTTAAGGGATAGTTTCACTCAAATATGGAAATTCTGTAATCGTTTACTCACCCTTTACTTGTTTCAAACCTTAATGAGTTTCTTTCTTCTGTTGAAAACAAAATAAGATATTTTGAAAAATGTTGAAAACGTGTAACTATTGACTTCCATAGTAGAAAAAGCAAATACTGTGGAAGTCAATGGTTACAAGTTAAGCATTCTTCAAAACATCTTCTTTAGTGTTTAACAGAAGAAAGAAAACAAAGGTTCAAAACCACTTGAGCAAATAGTGAATACATGTTAAAGTTTGAGTGAACTATCTCCTTAAACTGGCACAGAACACTGAAAACCTGTAACCATTGACTTCCAAAGTATTTGTTTTTCTTATTATGGAAGTCAATGGTTACAGTTTTTCAGCATTCTTCAAAATATCTTCTTTAGTGTTCTCTAGGAAAGAAACTCATAAAGATTTGAAACCACTTGAGGGTGAGCAAACAGTGAATACATTTTCAATTTTGGGTGAGCTATCCCTTTAAACTGGCACAGAACACTGAAAACCTGTAACCATTGACTTCCACAGTATTTGTTTTTTCCCACTATGAAAGTCAATAGTTACAAGTTTTCAGAATTCTTCAAAAGATCTTCTTTAGTGTTTTCTAGGAAAGAAACTCAAAGGTTTAAAAGCATTTGAGGATGAGCATATAGTAAATACATGTACAATTGTGGATGAACTATCCTTTTAAACTGGCACAGAACACTGAAAACCTGTAACCACTGACTTCCACGGTATTTGTTTTTTTTTCTACTATGGAAGTCAATGGTTACAAGTTTTCAGCAGTCTTTAAAATATATTCTTTAGTGTTTAACAGAGGAAAGAAACTCAAAAATTTGAAACCACTTGAGGGTGAGCAAATAGTGACTACATTTTCAATTTTGGGTGAACTACCCCTTTAAATTGGAGCAGAACACTGAAAACCTGTAACCATTGACTTCCACAGTATTTGTTTTTCTTGATATAAAAGTCAGTAGTTACAGGTTTTCAGCATTCTTCAAAATATCTTCTTTAGTGTTTAACAGAGGAAAGAAACTCAAAGGTTTGAAACCACTTGAGGATGAGCAAATAGTAAATACATACATTTTTTGGGGTGAACTATTTATTTAATTATGCTTAAAATGCAAGCAAGCCCTAAAAATGTGCAATTTACAAACTTTTCAGTAACTTTTTGGTTAAACTCAGCAAAATTATGAATATTTTCAATTGTGGCTCTTGGTCAGCTATAATCTAGATTCAATTGGATATTAAGGATCCGCACTTTGTGATATCAATGCTGATACAGGGAGTGCAGAATTATTAGGCAAGTTGTATTTTTGAGGAATAATTTTATTATTGAACAACAAACATGTTCTCAATGAACCCAAAAAACTCATTAATATCAAAGCTGAATATTTTTGGAAGTAGTTTTTAGTTTGTTTTTAGTTTTAGCTATTTTAGGAGGATATCTGTGTGTGCAGGTGACTATTACTGTGCATAATTATTAGGCAACTTAACAAAAAACGAATATATACCCATTTCAATGATTTATTTTCACCAGTGAAACCAATATAACATCTCAACATTCACAAATATACATTTCTGACATTCAAAAACAAAACAAAAACAAACCAGTGACCAATATAGCCACCTTTCTTTGCAGGGACACTCAAAAGCCTGCCATCCATGAATTCTGTCAGTGTTTTGATCTGTTCACCATCAACATTGCGTGCAGCAGCAACCACAGCCTCCCAGACACTGTTCAGAGAGGTGTACTGTTTTCCCTCCTTGTAAATCTCACATTTGATGATGGACTCCACGCTGTGGAGTACTTGGACGCGTGTTATGGAGTATTGTCCTGCATGAAAATCATGTTTTTCTTGAAGGATGCAGACTTCTTCCTGTACCACTGCTTGAAGAAGGTGTCTTCCAGAAACTGGCAGTAGGACTGGGAGTTGAGCTTGACCCCATCCTCAACCCGAAAAGGCCCCACAAGCTCATCTTTGATGATACCAGCCCAAACCAGTACTCCACCTCCACCTTGCTGGCGTCTGAGTCGGACTGGAGCTCTCTGCCCTTTACCGATCCAGCCACGGGCCCATCAAGACTCACTCTCATTTCATCAGTCCATAAAACTGATGAGATATTTCTTGGCCCAGTCTTGACGTTTCAGCTTGTGTGTCTTGTTCAGTGGTGGTCGTTTTTCAGCCTTTCTTACCTTGGCCATGTCTTCGAGTATTGCACACCTTGTGCTTTTGGGCACTCCAGTGATGTTGCAGCTCTGAAATATGGCAAAACTGGTGGCAAGTGGCATCTTGGCAGCTGCACGCTTGACTTTTCTCAGTTCATGGGCAGTTTATTTTGCGCCTTGGTTTTTCCACACGCTTCTTGCGACCCTGTTGACTATTTTGAATGAAACGCTTGATTGTTCGATGATCACGCTTCAGAAGCTTGGCAATTTTAAGAGTGCTGCATCCCTCTGCAAGATATCTCACTATTTTTGACTTTTCGGAGCCTGTCAAGTCCTTCTTTTGACCCATTTTGCCAAAGGAAAGGAAGTTGCCTAATAATTATGCACACCTGATATAGGGTGTTGATGTCATTAGACCACACCCCTTCTCATTACAGAGATGCACATCACCTAATATGCTTAATTGGTAGTAGGCTTTCAAGCCTATACAGCTTGGAGTAAGACAACATGCATAAAGAGGATGATGTGGTCAAAATACTCATTTGCCTAATAATTCTGCACTCCCTGTATATTGTGAAATATCCATAAATTAGCAGTTTTTCATGTTTTGTGTTTCTTTTTAAAATATTTTTACAATGTTCTCCTATTTGTTTCTGCTTTTGAACAGTATTATGAGACTTTTATCTTTCTCCCAACAACGTTTAACCTTAAAAATTTAGAAAACGTAGAAAAAGTGACTTTTATTATCATTTTTAATAGTTTAAAGTGATATATTGTCCGAGGTTGTTGTATATTACGCTACAAAAACATTGTAATAAACTACCAGTACATTTTCTGTTATTTTACAGACTTATATTTCTCTACATATTATTTCTTATACATTATAGTATTACAAACTAAAAATGTCAATAAAAGTCACTTTGATAAACTTTAGAGTTGAATATTCAACATCATTTAATTTTATGCAAATTTGCTGTTTGCTTTATTTGTTTGTATTTATTATTATTATATATTTTTTTATTTTTCCTTGTGTACTTACATTTGTATTATTGTTACTGTCGATATTTATAATAGGCAGCATATTTAGTGTTTGTTGAAGTGTGTTTAAAAAATCTATAATCTAAATCTATCTATAAACAATGGCATCTGCATAGAAATAAAGAAAAAAAACAAAAAGACAGAGCAGAGATACTGTATAATATAGTCCCATAACACTATTCACAACCGTAAATAAACAGAAAACACTTGTCAATCACAAAATACGGAAACCGTTAATTAACAGATAGTGTATTTTTAACCCTGTTTCTTTGTGACTGACAACTGAATATGATGCAGCACTCGCAAAAACACTGACCCAGAAACAGTGATGTTATTCTCGCAAAACGTGGCCCCAGGTGTCTCATTTAAGCCCTGAAGCATGTTTCATCTAAGACAAAAAGAAAGGTAATATACTTTTTTCCCAACACGGAATGCATTTCACCAGCGGAGAGCGAGAGGAATGGCTTTTTGCGCGCCCCTTCCTCTGAGTGATTTGTAACTTACAAGATTGTTGTTTTTGCCCTTTCCAACATACAAAGGAAGTATGGCGGAATTACATAAAGGTCATTCTGGCAAAACCATTGATTTGTTTGTTTGCCTTGAACAATATTAGGAGGCAGAAGTTCATTCTGCTCCAAAAAAAAATAAAAATAAAAAAAAAAAAAAATCGGCTTCATTTGTCATCTTGTTTATAGAAATGACTTAAACGAATCAATGAAGCAAGCAACAAGCAAGGTCACCACCGCACGAGAAACACGGCTCACACAAATGTGCTCTTTGCATGTGCTTAAAGCGTCTGATTATCGTTTCAGCTTCAGCGGTGGAGTCTAACAGGAAGCAATCGTTCAGTACTCAAACTGCTTTTCTGTGCCAAGACTGAAACCTTTGGATTTTGCAGAGTCATGCCGGCTGAATCGAATCAAGTTAGAGGCATCTATTCTTACTTCATATCCTCCTCGCAAGTAATTTCAGAGGTTTGATAGAAGTTTTGGCACCTTCTAAGTAGTTTCTTTAGACAAATCTAACACATAAATCGCACATTTCCTCCTCTCCAATTGTTATGCTGAAAATCATTTCCACACTTGGAAATTAAGATGTTGAATCCTATGAACTTATCAGTGCATGCATTAAATCTGAACAAACAATGCTCCCTGCTGAATGGGCCAGAAACAATCTTAACTATTGTGTGGGAAGGGAAAACAAAAGGACATTATTACACTAATTAAGCATTTATTTATGTAATAAATATACATAGAAAAATCTGTGGTTTTCAATTGGTGGGTCGTTGCGGATAGTGAGGGAAAACAATGTAATGGAAATAATACGATATAAGCAAACGTGTAATCATGTATTGTTAGAATAGGAAAACAGGCAGGCTTTTAAAAAGAAAATTAGATGCTTGCTATATCTTTTGTTGGCAAAGCCAAAGGCCGTGCATCCAATCTAACACACTATTTTAGTGCAAAATACCCCTATAACATTGTAAAAGCAAGTCAAATATAACAGTAATAGCATGCCATGGCCTGATCTGCCTATGATAAACAATGTTTCTTATTGTGTTTTGCATTATAAAACTGCAAAATGATTGCAAAACTATAAAATATTCTTTAAATAATCACCATCCAGTTTATAATATCTAGCCGGCAGCTAGCTCTCTGCAACTCTCACATGGTCGCCCACTGCGCCCCCGGTCAGTACCTGGATGGGAGATCACATGAGAGAGCTAGGTTGCTGCCGGAAGTGGTGTTAGTGAGGCCAGCAGGGGGCGCCCAATCACTGGTCTGTGTGGGTCCTAATGCCCCAGTATAGTGACGGGGACTCTATACTGCTCAGTGAGTGCTGTCTTTCGGATGAGACATTAAACTGAGGTCCCGACTCTCTGTGGTCATTAAAATTCCCAGGATGTCCTTCGAAAAAAGAGTGGGGTTTAACCCTGGCATCCTGGCCAAATTTGCCCACTGGCCTCTGTCCATCATGACCTCCAACCTTCCCCATATCATAATTGGCTTCATCACTCTTGTCTCCTCTCCACCAATCAGCTGGTGTGCGGTCTGGCACAAAATGGCTGCCGTCGAATCATCCAGGTGGATGCTGCACACTGGTGGTGGTTGAGGAGAATCCCCCCCCATGTGTAAAAGCGCTTCGAGTGCCCAGAAAAGCACTATATAAATGTAAGGAATTATTATTATTATAATTAAAATGTATACAAAAGAATCTATATACATAATTCATCTATGTCCATAATCCACCAATGAATAATATACAATCAACAAATAATTTATCTTATTTTGGTTGTATAGAAGATCAATGAGGTATAAAAAAACAGATGCATCGATGGAAATATAGATATGCTAATTATTTAACTGAAATATCTGAAATCAAACACTATAAATAATACAATTATTTCTAATGATAAAATAATTTCAGGTGATTTAATAAATGCATCATTTTATTTAAATATTAAGTAAATAAAGGCAGACATAACAACATTCACTCATTCCTTTTCCTTTGGCTTACACCCTTATTTATGTGGGGTTGCCAGATAAATCTGTTCCAGCATATGTTTTAAGCAGCGAATGCTGTTCCGACCGCAACCCAGTACTGGGAAACACCTAAACACTCTTGCATTCACATACACACTAATACATTATGGCCAATTTAGTTTACCCAATTCCCCTACATGTATAGCGCTTGTCTTCGGACTGTGGGGGAAACCAGGAGAAGGGTCTAGATGCAGACCTGGTGCAGATGCAATATGAGCTGCATGCAATGCTTTTTAATGGGCTCACCTAACCCTACCTCTCACAGTTAGGTCTCTAGCTCCATTGAGTGCATTGTGGCTGATGTTGCATCACTGAAAGAAGCAATATCAGCTTGCATCATACAGTAAAGACTGGATCCAGATACTATTGGAAACCAGAGCACCCGGAGGAAACCCACGCCAACATGAGGAGAACATGCAAACTCCACACAGAAATACCAACTGGCCCAGCCAATAATTGAGCCAGCGACCTTCTTGCTGTGAGGTGACAGTGCTAACCACTGAGCCGCCGTGCTGCCCAGACAACAACATAAGAAACATAAAAAAAATCAATAACCCAAAAAAATCCAATTAAATTTTGCACAATCCTATAAGTGCTTAAAACAAACCTTAACACTCAATATACAAAAATAACAACTGACCAATCAGAACAAAGCATTCCAGTGAGTCGTAACCAGAGCCACAGAGAGAGAGAGAGATGCAACAACGGAAGTCCAAAACGTTTGATCGTCACGTGACTCATGTACACTTGAACAGTTTCAAGAAGTGCTTCGCAGTTAATTCATATATCGTTAGATAATGTTAAAACATAGACAAACTTCTTTTCAGAAACGTCTTACTTTTCAAAAGTGTCTTCAGCAGTAACTCTGCTGTAATGCTGATGATACACAGATACACACTTTTTGAGCAATGTTCATGGGGAACTTCGGAAAATGATGCCATAAATGCAACCCAGCCTCTTTCTGAAAATGCACCGCTATATACAACCCAGGCTGAAAATGGGGCTTACTGGCTGACCGCTTACCTCGGTGTGGAGACCTTTCCCGCCTCAACCAGTTTGTCCCATTAGCTCGTCGTGTACGTCGGCGGACTTGAGAAGTAGAGAGGAGTTGACGATGATGACCGGGTTCGAGTTTGGGGAAGAGTGATTCCACAAATCAGGTAAGACAAAAACAGAATCCAAACAGGCTGAACAACAGGCTGAGAATGTGGTAAAATCATAAACGTGGTAAAAATCAGGCGAGGACTTTTTTTTTCTGGACGGCTTTTGTAAACAGTTGGTTGGGTTTAGGGAAGTATGTGGGTGGGCGGGTCAATCGGTAAAATTAGTTGGGTTTAGGGAAGGAGGAGAGTGGGTCAGTCGATTGGCCGTTCGCACAGTCAATCATTCAGTCAGACAGACAGAGGCCTCTGGTGGGTTTACGCGAGAACAGTGCGGGCGCAAACAGCACTCGTGAGAGACATTTGAGATACGAAAAAGCACACACAGCGGCCTCTCGCAGATTCGCGAAAACAAAAACTGCAAAAATACATACCTCCCGGGACGCATTTCACTGTCTCCAGAAACATCCACAGGACTAAGTTTTCAGAATGAGCCTGGGTTGGCTATATACATGTCTGGAGAGCGCCAAATATGTCCCAGGAGCTACGTTTTTTTTGCAGTTTTTGTTTTCGCGAGTGCCATTCGCATCTGCTGTTCTCACTTAAAGGCCACTATTGACTGACTGATTGACTGGCTGTTCGATCGACTGACCCACCCTCCACCCTTCCTACCTTCCCACCTTCCCTAAACCCAACCAATAGTGTTTTCAAAAGCAGAGATTGACCCACCCACCTACTTCCCTAAACCCAACCGACAGTTTTAACAAACAATCCAGAAAAAGAAAAGTCCTCAATTTTTACATTTTCCCACATTTTTACCCAGTTATTTACTTGTTTGTTTTATTTTTTTTGCCTTACCCGCTTTCTGGAACTGTTCTTCACCAGACTCGAACCCTGTCATCATGGTCAACTCCTCTCTGCATCTCAAGTCTGCCGACGTACATGGAGAGCTACTGGACAAACTAGTAACCGCGGGAAAGCAGTCCATATGGAGATAAGCGGTCTGCTGGTAAGCGCGAAAAGGAACAGCATCATACCGCCCCGTGGCATTCGTTTTAAGGACGAAATGCAGCCATACTTACTTCTGGCTGCAGAATATATAAAATATATTACTTTATTATATATCTTAAAATATATTTATTAATATTTTTTAGTCCTGTCTCTGTAATTCTGTTGCGCTGTAGAAGCTCTGTCACAAAAACAAATTCCTTGCATGTGTGAACATACCTGGCAATACAGTAAAGCTCTTTCTGATTCTGATTCTGATAATTTATGATCTCCAGAAATGTATATAGGGCTATGTTTTCAGAACGAGCCTGTGTTGCATAAATGGGAAACCAGGTGAGACACGGGGTTACTAATTAAGCTAATGGGTTACAGATACAATATTCTTTCCCATTCTTAGTAAAAAAGTAGCCAATGAACATCGCTTTGCAAAATTGCCCAGAAAACTTGCTCAACAAGTTGACCTGTGTATCATCACCATGAGTGCTAACTTCCAGGAACTATTGAGAGGCTCAAACATGTTCCATTGTAGTCAATGGAGTTGTCACAACTCTCTCTCTATAGCTCTGCCCAAAACAAAGCCCAGTCTCCTACTCACCATATGGTAGGTGGATCTGATCCCTCCACTTCAAGAGAGTCCAGTTTGCTGTCCATCTGGAACTCAGTGAAGACCAGAGAGATGGTGTCTCCTGGATCAGCCAGGATGGTCCACGTACATTCACCACTGCTCTGATAGTCCTTCTGAAAGTCTGGACTGGAGATGGTGCCGCTGGCCCCACGAAACGTCCCACCACATGTGTCCTCAGCTGTTGGACAAACAAACACACATTTAAGCTACGTATAAGGCATATGTAAGAGATTCAAGTGGAGATCTGATCAGCTTATGACCGGCTTCTATTTCTATAACATCTGTGTGGAAATATATCATCTGACTTATGTCATGGCTACTTCCATAATTAGACATGAAATGTTGATTTTTGCAGTTTAGTTTAGCATATAATTTGTATATTTACGTATTTATAATGTGTATACAAACCATTTTATATGTACCCATTTATATTATATTTTATTTTATATGTACCCATTTATTTATTTAAAAAACAAAAAAAACTTTATAGCAAAAAGACAATTTCGTCAACAACATTGCCATAAGACTGAGTTTGAAATAATATTAAGATATAATATTTAAGAAATAATATATAGAAAAGTGGGTCCCACTATATATTGTGTCGCTTATACCTGTGAACTTACACGGTAACTAGTTATGTAAGTAGTATGTAACTACAGTGTATGTACACACTGGTACGTAGTATTTACCTGTGTAATACTGGTGTAACTACACACATGTGACAACACACAATAGTATGTGCAAGTTCAAATGTGGACATTAATAACACAATCTTTGGTAAACTACTCCTTTAATGTGAATTACTGGTGTGATTCTACAATTTACCTTAAAACAAATAAACATAAGGCATTTGTATACTTTTATATACACTTATACTTTTTTGGCAGAAGTTTGCTGTTGTTAAACAGTTGCACAAAGGCTTAGGTTTTATATATTACCCAGTAATTTGTGACCATTTTACACTTTATATTGAGTGGACTTCCTGAGGACTTACCCTGTAAATACACTGGTATCTATTCAATTCACCTTTACTGTATTTCTATAGCGCTTTTACAATGTAGATTTGTGTCAAAGCAGCTTCACATAGAAGATTATAGTAAATGTAAACAGTGTCAGTTTAGTTTTCAGTGTTTAAGTTCAGTTCAGTTTAGCTCAGTTCAGTGTGGTTTAATATTCACTACTCAGAGTCCAAACACTGAAGAGCAATTCCATCGATGTGCAGCTCTACAGATCCCGAACCATGCAAGCCAGTGGCGACAGCGGCGAGAGAAAAAAACTTCACCACTCAGGATACGGCCTGGTCCAGGATTATAAAAACCTTGGGATCATCTCTTCGCTGGTCTTGGATCGCATCAGTGGTGAAACCTTCAAATGCAACGTTAGTTCTGCCAGTCTTATTTTAATACAGTGTTCAGAAGTACACGGTATGCAAACAGGTGTGGAAATGGGAAAACACAGGTACATATTGTTGTTACAAAATGCACTTATGTAATTCTTCTTACAGATGTGTATTTTTTTTTAGTGTTGTTACTAATGTCCTGTTACACATTTGAACTCACACATACTAGTGTGTTGTTACATGTGTGTAGCTACACCTGTATTACACAAGTAAATACTATGTACTAGTGTGTACATACACTGTAGTTACATACTACTAACACATCTATTTACCATGTAAGTTCACAGGTATAAGCGACACAGTATAAAGTGGAACCAAAAACACTGTAAAATAACAGAAAAAAAGGACTTACAAGGATTTTGAAGTGTAATATACTACACCAATCCACACAATATATCATTTTAAACTATTAAACATGTTCACAAAAGTCACTTTTTCAAACTTCTCAAGGTTAAAAGTTATTGGAAGAAAGACCAACGTCTCATAATGCAATTCAAACGCATAATAAAGAAGAAAAATAAATAAAATAAAAACATTAATCACAAAATAAGTAGTATAAGTAGAAAAATTGGGACGCATCAACAGTATTTTTTCCAAATATAACATTTGATGGGTGCCATCAACTTCTTTTTTTTTTGTTCAGATACATGAGGGAGACCAAATGTAGGCATGTTAATTTTTGCCTTTTTGTGAGATTTTTTTTTCTAATAATTTTCTTCAAATAAAATTTGTAATGTTGCAATTCTTATAGTAGCCAGTGGGTTTTGACCAATCAAAATGAAGCATTCCAGAGAGTAATATTGTTAAAGAAACAAACATAGTCTGTAATATTCACCACCGATTTGACTTGACAAAAACTTGGAGAATGGCATCAACAAAGTATATACAACAAAGTATATACGTTTAGGACGTAGTATAAGTAGTATAAGTATAAGTAGGTAAATTGGGAAGCAGCAATAATACCTTTTTCCAAGTACAGAATTTGATGGGTGCCAACAACAAGCATTATTCAATATTTTCAAATCAAAGTTTCTAATGTTGTGATTCTTAAAGTAGCCAGATGGTTTGGACCAATTAAAATCAAGCATTCCAGAGAGTAATATTGTAAAAGAAGCAAACAATGTGTAATATTCACCAAGCAGATGGCATTATTTCTGGTGAAGCTGCTCTAAAGCAATACTGGTTTGATTTGACTTGACAAATCAAAGTCTCATCCTTAGGCGTCAAAAAAAAATAAATAAAAGTACATACTTTTAGGACGTAGTATAAGTAGGTAAATTTGGACGCAGCAATAGAATTTTTTTCCAACTATAGAATTCTAAATATTTATTTATTTATTTTTTTGCCGTTCAACAGAAGACACCTGAAGGATAATTAATTTAGGTATTTTCCTTTTTTGTGTGTGAACTAACACTTTGCCTTTGTCTGATTTTTTTCAAATACTTTATTTCAAATCAAAGTTTGCAATATTGCAATTCTCATAGTAGCCAGTGGGTTTGGATCAAAATTAAGCATTCCAGAGAGTAATATTGTTCAAAAAGCAAACATAACGCTTAATATTCACAAAACAGAAGGCATGATTTCCGGTGAAGCTGCTCTGAAGCAATACTGACTTGATTTGACATGACAAAGGTTTGGAGAGCGTCCTCCAATTGTGTGTACAAAAAAGTACATACTTTTAGGATGTAATATAAGTTGGTAAATTTGGATGCAGCAATAGTGTTTTTTTCCAACTCTAGAATTTATTGGGTGCCAATAACAAGCATTATTCAAAAAAGAAAAATAAATATATATATATATATATATATATATATATATATATATATATATATATATATATATATATACAAAAAAAGAGGTCTGATGGATTTGGAGGGTTTTGCATCTGAACTCTTCATATATACAGTATATATATATATATACAGTATATATATATATATATATATATATATATATATATATATATATATATATATATATATATATATATATATATATATATATATATATATATATATAGCATTCAACAGAAGACAGACACCATGAGGGAGAATTAATAAAGGTATTGTTCTTTTTTGTGTGAACTAACCCTTAGCCTGTTCGACAGATTTTCAAATACTTTGCTTCAAATCAAAGTTTGTAATCTGCTAATTCTCATAGTAGCCAGTTGGTTTGGACCAATTATAATCAAGCATTCCGGAGAGTAATATTGCTAAAGGAACAAACATAATGTGTAATATTCACCAAACAGAAGCCATGATTTCCGGTGAAGCTGCTCTGAAGCAATACTGACTTGATTTGACTTGACAAAAGGTCAGAAAGGGTCATCCAACTGTGCGCTGTGAGTCAAAAGGTCTGCTTTGTGAGGCTGAATCATTGACATTACGATTATGACAGATAATGAGCATCACAGTGAGGGCAAAGCTCCCTGAAATAAATGTAGTTTTTTTTCTCCAGCAGTACTGGATTGGACTGTTGTCTGCCAACAAAACAATAAACAATGATAAGAGCAATTATTGTACATCAGGTTGATCGTGCTAATTGCTGGTTATGTTCTGAGGAACAGAATGATTGTTTTAATGAGTATTATATGGGTTTGTAAGCATTTATTTTTTGAAAACAACAAAAACTAAAATCAACACTTAATTATGCAGCCCAAGTCTGGCTTGAAAACAGAGACAGTGTCAGATAATTAATCTAATTAGCTTCATGCGGGATGAGAGGAACGCGTCTTATGAAAACACTTCACCGAGATGCACTTACTATATTTAATGAAGGGTTTTTACTTAAAACGCACATCAACAGGACATGGGCGAATGCATATATGAAACAATTATTTTTTGGTTATCAGTGTACGGTAGTTTAAAGAGATCATTAATCATCCATTCACCTCATTAAAAAATCCATATGTGATTGTTTTCTTTTTTCATGCAACCCAAAAGCAGGAACTCTGAATCGTTTTATAGTATACATCAAACACATATTTGAACACGAACAACGATGCAAGACCTTTTTCAAGTCTTCTGAAGATCCAATCGCTTTGGTGAAACTCATATTTATGATTTATTCTGTAATTATTTATCAGGGGCCAAACATCAAAAGTGTACAGGTTCATTTTTTCACAGGTTCATACAACTACCCATAGAACTGCTTGCAGGAAAGTTATACTTTTTTTTACACAGATAGAGAGTTTTAAAGGGCACCTAGTTTACCCCTTTTTTAAAATTTAAAGGGTCACGAAACACCAAAACACATTTTTTGAGCTGTTGACAGTCATATATGTGTCCCACACTGCTATAAACACTATTAGGACACATATATTGCACTAAAAAGTGAAAATTGGTTGTTTTTGTGTTATTTTGATTAAATTCGTTCTTCCGGTTTGAAATGTCATACCTGTCAACCCTCCCGTTTTTCCCGGGATTCTCCCGTATTTTACAGTTCTATCCCACTATCATACCGTGAAGGTATTTTCCCGTATTTCTCCCGTCTTTTCAGTCTTTCTCTGAAGCGTGGCAATAAACATTAAAGAGCAGAGCCTCCCTATACGCAACCCATACCGCCAAACCACCAGGGGCCGCTCTTTGCTCTTAAATGTGCGTCTGTTCTGTGCTTTCGCTTTGTTATGCATGAAAACACTGTGAAATAAGTATAAATAACGGCGGGAATTCCTTTTCTTTTATTACAGATGCCGTCCCCTTCATATGCAGTCTTCAAAACAGTCATATAGCGGTGCGTGACTGTCAGCTGACGCGCTCCATAGTGATAAATAGAGGCTGTTTCCCAAACAGAGTCCGTACATGCGATTTGAAACGGAGCGAAAGTCTG
Source organism: Danio kyathit (assembly GCA_903798195.1). Classification (NCBI taxonomy): domain Eukaryota; kingdom Metazoa; phylum Chordata; class Actinopteri; order Cypriniformes; family Danionidae; genus Danio; species Danio kyathit. The sequence continues at coordinate 60,509,995 of LR812534.1, forward strand.
GGTTTTGGGTGTGTGTTTAAACAGACATATACACGTTTAATAATAATAATAATAATAATAATATCTAAAGATGTCGATCGATGGTGAGGTTTTTTTTTTTTAAATACAACTAATTTCGTCCTAAATGAGCATAAAAAGTTAGGAAAGCAATCGAATGCTTTCATTATAATTTTAGATGGTTGCATTTTTAAAGTGACACCTGTTATTTAATGTAATCAAACAAAAATAAAATCTAAATAAATAAGGGATTAATTTGTTGCTCTTTAATCAGAATGTGTAAGTTATACAGTGAAGAAACGGCTAATGAGATTTGATAGCTTGATTTTATTTAATTATAATAGCTATTAATTTTAATAAGCTGTTTGCTAATGTATTTGCTGCTAATGTACACTATTTATTTTTGCTTTTGTAAATAATAATAATAAAACATATTACTGACCATTTAACTGTTTATTTACAATTAAACAGCTCAAAATCAACATATTTAGTAATTTGGGGATTTTTTTAAGGAGGGTGGGGGAATCCCTTATTATGGTGGGCATATCCCTTATTTTCACATCCCAATGTTGACAGGTATGATTCCAGCGTGTAGACTGGATGTCTGTACCTGCGAGTGCATCGTGGCATATCTGAGTGTGCAGCCCTAATTCATGAGAAAGACTTGGTTTAAACCAATCAGCGCGCTCTGTTGTGTATGCGGCGCAACTTCATTAATATGCATGATAGATTCAAAGAAAGTTTTTACCTGTTACAGTGTTCAGACGCCAGAGAGACGCCACGTTGTGTTGCTAAAACAAGTGAAAGAAGAAGAATTGTTTGGAGACACGAGTCGTTAGTGTAGTGTTAATAAATGTGCTGCAACGAAGGTTTTGTTTCATGAGAGCGCAGCTGGACTCACGTGTGGATTACAGTGCACACGACACGCCGCATAAATACGTTTGTATGGAACATTGTTTACCCGAGAGCTTTTCGCATTTGTGACGCTGCTCCAATTTGTGTTGATTGTCCTGTCTCTACGGATTTAGTAAGTGTGTGCGATCAGTGGTCTTTGTTTATGTTTATTCAAAGGCAAAGTTAGTTTGTATCATCAGTAGTACTCTTTCAGTGTTTAAAGACATACCTCAGTCAAAATTATTTCTAAGTTACTAAGTTTACAGTACGTTAATATCGCTACAATATTATAGACTGAAAGATCTGCTTTAAATGCTGCTCTCCGAGTGTAAACATGTAAACATCACAATCAAACTATTACTGTCGTGTAGGATTTTCGCCGCATTTTGTGACAGGATAGTCTATACACACATGCCTTTCTGACGCTACCTACTGAGTGCATCTAAGTTACAGAGAAATGCGGAGGTTTTTTTTTCTTCCATTTGCCATGCGGTATCAAACATTGCATTAAAACTCCACTCTATAGCAGTTCCTCAAATCAGTCTCGTTTTGTACGGGGGACATGCAGGAAATGTTCCTGAATGAAAGGGCCTAACTGCAGTTAAAGTCCACCGTTTAATAATTTGGCAAATAATTCAATTACTGATGTCCATGTAAACACATTCACTGTCTTTCTCTCCTGTGTTTGTTTTGCCTGTGAAAATCAGCGCGTGCCCAAACGGACACTCCCATTTTTATGCACCTTCCCTTTTTGCCTCACTGGACACTCCCACCTAAACAGAGCTGGACACACCCACTTTCCTGACTTTTTCTTAAGTAGAGGTGTAAAAACACCCTGCTAAAACAGGGGGGTTTCGTGGCCCTTTAATATTAAGGTTCTTCTGAGTGTGCCAGTTTAGGTTCAGTTCAAAACAATTCAGATTTTTTATTATAATGTGTTAAAAAGTGTCATTTGGGGGCGTGTACACAGGTCATTGTTTTAGGGGTGTGTTGCTTCACATAAAAATTAGTTTCGACTTCCCGCCCAACTTAACAAGGGGGCGGAGCCAAGAGCTCCCCCGCTTTGTGTATGGCAACAGACAGGCAGACAGAGAAGCAACATGAGTGAGAGGACCAGCACGACTCGGACACAGACCAAGCAGAGACTACTGTTGAGGAATCAATATTCCTAATGTGCCAGAACGTGTCAGAGTGGTAGTTACAAAAATCAGTTTTGTCTTTGAATAGTTTTACAGCTGTTATGAAACGATGCATGCGTCATCCTTATAGTGATGTAATGATTAACCGGTTTCACTATTAACCGTGCTTTAATTTGTCACTGCTAATTAATCAAAGTCTTCTCAACATCGTGTTTCTGCACGGAACAAAACTGCGGCAACTAAACAAAGTTTTGCCAACTGTGTGCAAGTTTAAAGTTCCGAGCTCGTACACAAAGACTAATAACCACGCACACTGGATTAACTTTGACTGAGGCTATAACTAAGAAACACCCATAAACTGGCAAGTACACAAACACTCATGTGCTGCGTTCACACCAGACACGGAAGCGCCAAAGATTAGTGATTTACATGTTAAGTCAATGCAAAGATGTAAATAGACATCCTGCGGCACGATGAATTGGTGCGAGTTAAGCGGTTTGCGCGATTGACGCATGTTTTGCGCAAATCGATCTAGTTGGAAAATCTGAACTTCAGCGGACATTCGTGCTGGGTTAACCAATCAGGAGCTTGCTCTTGTAGGACTGTGATTATGACGTAGCGCCTGTTGTTGGTGTCCTGGGGGAAATCCGCCTGCCGAAACCGGACAACAGTTCATCAAACTGGGCTTGGCTCAGTCAGAAGCACCACTGAAAGCCTCCATCCTCCAGGTTAAGTTTCTGGAGGAGTTTATGAACTCACAGGGCTGGGTGCACCGATGCTGTTTATCAGCCTTCCTAAAGCACATAAAGCACAGCTATTCCCTCAATAAAATCTATGTTAGCCATTTAGCAATGAAGCTACAGTCACCGGGCTGACAGAAACCTTGCCCATGATGCGAATCCGCATCTACTGCTCAGTGAATTTGACGTGCGAATGCAGCGGATTTGACACACGAATGAAGCGAGTAAACTCAAAATGTTCACGTGTCTATTTACGTGCAAATAGCACGATTTATCCGCGCTTGCCGCGTCTTGTGTGAACACAGCAATGCACTACAGTCAATTTAGTTTATTCAATTGACCACATAAGTTTAGACTGTGGGTGAAACTGGAGCACCCAGAGGAAATCCACACCAACACGGGGAGACCAAGCAAACTCCACACAGAAATGCCAACTGGCCCAGCGACCTTCTTGCTGTGAGGCGATTGCGCTAACCACTGAGCCACCCCATAACTATAGATTAGGCTAACATAAAAAAGATTCTAGTGATTCTTAAGAAAAAACTAAACAAGTAATTGAATCAGTATGTATTGCATTCATTTAATCTACTAAAACCACGCAATGATGCTTATTGCTTCAGTGTTGCCACCCTTCATAACTTTCATGCCACCCCATAAATCTAGATCTGCCCCTGTTTTAACTCTGTAGGTTTATTGACCCCATTTACTTGCATTGCACTGGAGTAGTAAAAAAATTAAAATATAACTTGGATTTGGAGCAACATCAGGGTAAAATATAGCTGCAAGCAGCAATTACGAAGCCAAGCACAACAGAGGCAAAATGATGAGCAAGCATGGCAGAAGATCACACCAACTGCAATGATGAATAATTTAAGGTATTTTATCATGATTTCAGTCAAATGGCTGTTTTTTCTTTTTTTTTCAGAAATGCTGTATTATAATTCCTATTTATATGATTGTAATCGCCTGTTACTGGTTTGATGTGTTGTGGGTCAGTATGAGGTGACGATGATACACATGAAGTTTTATTTTAACATTTAAAACTGTTGCAAATATACACAAACACCCCCACAAGTCCAAAGACATTAGTCCAATTGGGTAAGCTAAAGTATCCATAGTGTATGTGTGTATGTCCTGGTCCTCAAGGTTGGGGTCTGAGCGTTGGGCTAATGAATCAGCTCCCAGAAATGATCAGATGTGCTCCAACATTAGGCACATTCAAATCAAGACTGAAAACACATCTGTTTAGCTGAGCCTTTACTGAATGAGCACTGTGCTACGTCCGACAGATCGCACTATTGTTCTATTATTTTCATTCTTTTATAACCTGTTTTAACACATTTTTATCTATTTTTAATCATTCTTATTATTTGCTTTTTTATTTTCTTATACATGTCTTTTTATTTTTGTTCATGTAAAGCACTTTGAATTGCCACTGTGTATGAAATGTGCTATATAAATAAACTTGCCTTGCCTAATGACCTACCTTGGTGCGGCTAAATGTCAACTTCAATATAAACGGCCCTGTGGGTAAGTAAATAAGTAATCTATAGTTATATTTGCATTTTTTTAAACACTAAAAATGCGAGGTTCCACACAATCGATTTGGGACAACAGGAAAGAAAGTTAACTTATTAGTTTTTACAAATTTAAGTAGATTGAACAAAACAATTAAGTTGTCATGAAAAAAAAAAAAACCCAAGAATTGTGTTGCTTCATTATATTTCAAATAAGTAGTTTAAACAAACAGCAAATGTAATTTTGGATGAATGGCAGCATATGCTCTACCTGATGTTTAAATGAATATTCATGAATTTTAGTGTGACTAAAAGGTATCTTTTTCATGTTAAGACACATTTTCTGCAATCCAATCTGTGACGGCAATACACAAAATTGACATTTTTGAAACCAAAATATACGGAAGTAATTGAAACTGCAATTCACCGACTGGCCTTTAGGGGCTGGCTCCAGAAACTTCAGATGTTGACTGACTGCTATGCTAAACTGGCCATTTTTACAGCTGATAAAAACATGTTTACAGCCTGGTACAAAAGATTGTTTTGGTGCATATAGCTAATATTTCCCTCCATGACAGCTGTGAGGGGGTGAATTGTTTTATGCCTCATTCGTTTCATTTATATTAAGTCTGTATAAGTGAGGGCGTGGCCACTTGAGTGACAGCCAGGTCTTGCAGTCACATCACCTCAGCTGATTTCAGCTGATTAGCCACTGAGCTTGGCATATATATTGTATTTTTGTTTTGTTTTACACAGTCAACTGCCTTTCAGGATTATTTCTTACAGTTGTCAGATACTATGACATACTGTGTGCATTTAATTGTGCTAACAAACCCTTCAAGTGACCTCCTTTTCCCAGGTAAGTGAAATACTTATTCTTGAAAATTCTTGAACAGTCATCTGAAACGCTGTCATACAGTGTTTTGCTTGGATTTCAAAAATAGCCTAGCATTTACTAATATTTGAAGTATTTAGAAGAATTAATGTTTCCCTCCTGTAGAAAAACATCATAAGAACAATGTTTAGTGGCTCAATGTATTACAACAGTGTTTTTAAAAGACCAAACAGGATTTAGTGATATAGTGTACAACTAATCACATTGTCAGAACACAAACAAGTCGCAGGTAATGAAGTGTTAAGCGTTTTTCCCAAAGAAAAATTAATCTAAGCAAAATGCTAGCAGATATCAGTAGCTCCGCTCAAGCTCCACCTCTTTGCCCATTTGGGTTACTCGCAGTCAGCTCAATTACACATGAACAAAATGTCGCCGGTTGGCCACGCACACTCGTAGCTTAACTTACGCTCTTCAGAAACCTATGGGTAACGTTACGGATACTACGTCCATATTTTTTACAGTCTATGGTTCTAACTACACACGACACAATGCTGCATCACGAGATAAAAGCTATATTTTTCATATTAAAAAGATTTTTTTGTTCTAACCATCTGTGATAGATTGTCATTCATTCATTCATTCATTTTCTTTTCGGCTTTATTGATCCGGGGTCGCCACAGTGCAATGAACCGCCAACTTATCCAGCACGTTTTACGCAGCGGATGTCCTTCCAGCTGCAACCCATCTCTGGGAAACATCCACACACATTCATTCACACTCATACACTACGGACAATTTAGCCTACCCAACTCACCTGTACCGCATGTCTTTGGACTGTGGGGGAAACCGGAGCACTCGGAGGAAACCCACGCGAACGCAGGGAGAACATGCAAACTCCACACAGAAATGCCAACTGACCCAGCTGAGGCTTGAACCAGCGACAGCACTACCTACTGCGCCACCGTTGTGATAGATTGTCTATTTTATAAACAGTTTCTATTTCTGCAATGTCGGGGCTGAACAAGAGCATAAACTACTATGACAATGATCACCTCAGGTACTGATTATGTGCTTTATTCACTGTTAAATGCAACCAGTGTTTTTTCAATTCAATTCAATTCATCTTTATTTGTATAGCGCTTATACAATGTAGATTGTGTCAAAGCAGCTTCACATGGAAGATTATAGTGAATTGAAACATTGTCAGTTCAGTTTTCAGAGGTTAAGTTCAGTTTAGTTTCACTCAGTTCAGTGTGGGTTAATAATCACTACTGAGAGTCCAAACACTGAAGAGCAAATCCATCGATGCGCAGCTCTACAGATCCCAAACCATGCAAGCCAGTGGCGACAGCGGCGAGGAAAAAACTTCACCAATTGGCGAAAGCGAAGATTTAAAAAACCTCGAGAGAAACCTGGCTCAGTTGGGCACAACCATTTACCATGGCCAAATGTCTAGTGTGAGTTTAATAACAATGTCACATGACATGTATTGCCATCTTGAAAATTAGTTATTAGCAAACATAAACAGAGAGCATAATTTTTTGAGTGAAGACCGAACGACAAATTACACTGAAAAAAAATATTCAAAGATGATTCCTTGGATTTACTAAATTATTTTAAGTGGTTGTAAACAAATTGGACTGAATTTAAACGAAGAAATTAAGTTGAACATTACTAAATGTAATTTAGTACATAGAGAGACACTGCAGCGCTGGTGAAGATTGTGGCGTACAGCGGTTTGACAGATAAATATTTTAATTTGTAGCTAAATTGTTAACGTGCCAAACAGCATTTCCTGTTGTGTATATCCTTGCTTACATCCTCGCTAAAACATATCATTATTGCTAGACACTATGCACGAAATAGATCAATTTTAACAAATAAAAATACTTAGAGGTTGTGGCTCACAATCCACAGCTACTTCTGTTATGATTGGAGCTGCTCCTTTGGAGTTTTTAGCTGAATCCAGCACTGAACTGGGAGAGATTCTGAAAGCTGTCCTTTGTCAAATGCTAGCTACATATATTTTTTATAATTCTCTGGAACCTGATTAAAATTAAATTGTAAGCACTTCTCTCTTTGTGTCGTGCCCTTTGGAAGCCCAAATGCAGAAAGACAGAAACAGAACAAGCTCTGTGGAAATAGCAGTGTTTGGACGGCATTTTAGCTTTCTCTGCTACATTACAGCGCCTCTAGCCAGGCCACTTTGCTGCGCGGGGTGTATGCGCATGGTGAATGCACCTAACCTAAAGTATTTATGATTTCCTTATCCTGGATGTATTTTTTTTGTAGTCCCCCAAACTTCATTTGCTGTAGGCTTTGCTAGGCTAACTCTGTAAAAGCCAATGTCTCCCTTTGCCTTGAACTTTAAGCGTATTATATTCAGAAATGTTGCTTGTGTTCACACAGCTACATTACAACTAAAGTTTAAAACATGATATCGTAGTGGACCACGCCTTTAAAAGACATCTAACAATCTGTGACGGAGACACATTTCATTTTTTTTTTTACTAAATGTTTGTCACATGCCGAGCTATTACACTGTAAAAAATGTAATGGCAAAAAGTGAAGACAACAAACATCTAAAAGTAGAGTTAATGTGGCAGCTTTTTTGATTTGACAAGATGAATATATAAAGTGACTTACTTAAAGAATGTGCAAATTACAGTTAAAATTTTGGTAAAGTTGTAATATTTTACTTATTTATTAATTTATTAATTTATTAATTTATTAATTGATTTATTATTTATTATTTAATTAATGTATTTATTTATTTATTTAATATTAATATGCTAATGTGTCATAGTAAAATATAAAAATAATTAAGAATTATTAATTAAGAAAAGAAAATAACACTGAAATAAAATAAGTAAATAAATAAATAAATAAATAAATATATAAATGATGCATTTAATTTAAAAAAAATCCACTTATTTTAAATTATGGCACAGTAGTTTACAAAAAATCTGAATATGCACAGATATGCAAATAAATAAAAACATAATAAATATCTATTTAATGATATTAATGTACTAGTCTGTCTTAGTAAAAAGTTAAGATTTCAATAATTAAAAACAATACATTGCAATAAAATAAATAAATAAATAAAGCATTTAATTCCACTTATTTGAAATTATGGCATAGTAGTTTACATAAAATATTCATCCATCCATTGTCTTTTCAGCTTACATAAAATATTATAATAAAAAAACAGAATATACAAATAAATAAAACTATTAATTTACTATATTCAATTTTAAATATTTAGTATTTACTGATATTAATATACTAATGTGTTAAAATTTCAATAATTAAGAAAAGAAAAATACACTGAAATAAAATCAATCAATCAATCAATCAATCAATCAATCAATCAATCAATAATGCATTTAATTTAGAAAAATCCCCTTATTTTAAATTATGGCACAGTAGTTTTAAATAAAATTATTTAAACAAACAGAAAATGCATTTGCAAATAAATAAAACTAATAATTTATTGTTGCCAAATTTTAATTCCCATTTACGGACATTAATATACTAGTATATACTTGTGTGTTTTAGTAACAATTCAATAATTAAGAAAATAAATAAGTTACAGGTCTTATCAGGAAATTGAATTCAAGTTTATTTGTGTAGTTCTTTCACAACAATTATTGTTTCAAAGCAGCAAAGGTGCACATTATTCCATTTATTTATACTGTAAATTGAAATAATGTAAACCGAGCCAATCAGACAATCTGTGACTGAGACGCAACATTTATTTATTTATTTATTTATTTTTACTAAATGTTTGTCACATGCGGAGCTATTAAACTGTAAAAAATGAATGACAAAAAGTCAAGACAACAAACATTATGTTGCTTTAACTTATTTTAATAAGTTAATCAGGTCTCAACTACATTTAAGTCGGTTTGATTGATATAACTTAAAATAAGGAAAGCTAATTTGATTAAACTAAAAAAAGGCAGCAATATTTTTTTACAGTCTACTACAGGTTAAACCTAATGAACAGATATTACTCGGTCATACCAGAGTTCGCTTATTCAATCTCATACACATCTAGAGGGTGATCTGATTCACAATTTGCAAATGACATTCTGAATATGGGATTATAATTGTAAATGCACATGTAGCCGTGGACGTCTCATTCATTACGCATCCAGCCGACGGCAGGTGCTTTTGCGTGTTCAGATGCTTCAAAGCAGCGAAACATCCATTACCAACATTTTCTGAAAGCTTCAGCTTCATATCTATTAATGTGTGCTGGCAGTCCATGTTCCCTAAGCTGCAAATTGCTTTATATGTCGGCATTTCTGCCCTAAAAAGCTATTTTAGGCAAACTCATGCTTTATCACAGGACTCTCTCGACAGCTCATGCAAGGAGAAAATAACGAATGAGCTTTAGCCGCATGAGGGTCCAGAGCTCATAGCGCTTTAACATGCACCTACTGTAACATGTCTGAAATGCAGAGCGCAGTCGCACGTAAATAACATTTCTGACTAAACAGCGAAAAGTAGAGTTTATGTGGCAGCTTATTTGAGTTGGGATTTATCCACTTTGACAGGAGTGAATATATAAAGTGACTTAATTTAAGAATGTGCAAATTACAGTTCAAATTTTGGTAAAGTTGTCATATTTTGCTTTGTTTATTATTTATTTATTTATTTAATTTATTTTGTTTACATTTTTTATTATTTAATTTAATTAATTAATTTATTTATTTATTTTACATTTTTTATTATTTAATTAATGTATTTATTTATTTAATTATTTGTTTAATGTTAAAAAGTTAAAATAAAGTCTAAAGTCACTCAATTTAAGAATGTGATCTGAAATAGTTTATTACATAGAAATAGATTAGGTCTATAATTTTAATGATAAATTATTAAATTGAACATGAAAATTATTGAAATATACACCACTGATACATGCATTTTTATCTGATAACCCACTATATGCCAGTTAATTATACCTAACCAAATGTTTAATTAGAATTAGTCGAATTCAAAATGATAGTGTATATTAACAGTACATATATAAAATACATATATATATATTTATTTGTTTATATAAATGTTTATATTTAATGTATATTAAATGATTAAAAGTTTAAAATGAATTGAAGTACTTAGACATTAATATGAATAATGTAAAATTTCTTATTAAACAACCTAAGTAAAAGTACATTAAAGATTTTTTTTAAGTATTTAAAACTAAATAATTAATAAATCTTTTTGAAAAAAAACAAACATTTATTTTATTTAAAAGACTCAATTTATTTCAAATGAATTAAAATGTGTTTTTCATTTAAATGATTTTACATTGCTTATAAACATATTTAAAGTAAATATTTTGTATTAGATATGTACAAAACTGTAAATGGATTAATCAAAAAGTACAATTCCAATTTAAAATTAACACATTATTTATCTATCATTAGTATTATTTAAATATATGTACATATTTTAAATAAAATACATTGAAATAAGAATATAAATACATAATTCATTCATTTAATATTAAAAAAACACATTTTAAAATATGGCACAGTAGTTTACATAAAATACCTAAAAAATCTGAATATGCGCAGATATGCAAATAAATAAATAAAACAAATAATTTATTATATTCAAATTAATATACTAATGTTTCTTAGTAAAAAGTTTAAATTTCAATAATTAGGAAAAGAAAGATACATTGAGATAAAATAAATGATTAAATGCATGAATGAATAAATGAATGAATGCATTTGAAAAAAATACTTATTTTAAATTATGGCACAGTAGTTTACATAACATATATTTTTTAAAAATCTGAAAATGCACAGATATGCAAATAAATAAATAAAACAAATAATTTGCTATTTTCAAATTTAAATATCTATTTACTGATATTAATACTAGTGTGTCTAGTAAAAAAGTTAAGATTTCAATAATTAAGAAAAGAAATATACATTGAAATTAAATAAGTTTACATAAAATATATAGTTTAAAAAAATCTGAACATGCACAGATATGCAAATAAATAAAAACAAATAAGAAATATTTATTTACTGATATTAATATACTAAACTGTCTTAGTAAAAAGTTAAGATTTCAATAATTAAGAAAAGAAATTTACATTGCATTAAAATAAATAAATAAATAAATAAATAAATAAATAAATAAATAAATAAATAAATAAATAAATAAATAAATAAATAAATAAATAAAGCATTTAATTGCACTCATTTTAAATTATGTCATAGTAGTTTACATAAAATATGTATTCCTTAATTTTTTTTTTCGGCTTAGTCCCTTTTAAATTAAATATTATAATAAAAAGCAGAATATGCAAATAAATAAAACAAATAATTTACTGTATTCAATTTAAAATATTTACTATTTACTGATATTAATATACTAATGTGTTAAGATTTCAATAATTAAGAAAAGAAAAAATTACACTGAAATAAAATCTATCAATCAATCAATAATGCATTTAATTTAGAAAAATCCCCTTATTTTAAATTATGGCACAGTAGTTTTAAATAAAATTATTTAAACAAACAGTAAATGCATATGCAAATAAATAAAACTAATAATTTATTATTCCCAAATTTTAACTTTTATTTACTGATATTAATATACTAGTATATACTTATGTGTCTTAGTAACAATTCAATAATTATGAAAATAAATAAGTTACAGGTCACATCAGGAAATTCAATTTAAGTTTATTTGTGTAGTTCTTTCACAACAATTATTGTTTTAAAGCAATCAGAGTCAAAGTTTGCCAGACGGAGAAAGCTTTTTGTGCATTAGACAAAGTGTGTGTGTGTGTGTGTGTGTGTGCTTGTGTGTGTGCGTGTGCGTGTGCGTGTGTGTGTGTGTGTGTGTGTGTGTGTGTGTGTGTGTGTGTGTGTGTGTGTGCGCGCATGCGTGTCTGTTTTAAACTACACTGAGACCAGATGAGGCAATGAGTTGAAGTCATTTCTGCATGTAATGTAGGCTGATGTGATGTGAAGGCTACATGAAAGCTACAGGATAATAGATCGGTACATCCCTTATCCACTCTCATTAAAGCCGAAACATCACACTATGAGGGATTAATGTTGCTTTTCAACATTCTCATTATCTTTTATTCTGAAGGATGAACTGTCGCTTTTGTTCTTTCATCAGACTGAAAGTTTAACACTCCTCCAGGAATATTCCAGAATAAACTCCTACCCTGTTGAATACGGTTACATTATTAAATATACCAGCCCTGTATGATTTGACACTGGGCTTGAATTGCAGTGAAGTGCATCATTTTACACTTCTGTGACTTTACACAGTCACTGCTGATTGATATTCGCTGCGCTAAAATAAAGTAATGTTAGTTCTGAGAAGGTAAAAATCTACTGAAATTACTTTCAGACAGATGTTAAGAATTACTTAGTCATAATACTTTGAGCCACTGTATAAACACTGCCTCAGATTATGAATATGCATTAACAAGGAAAACTGAATATGACATATTAGCATTGCAAGCCTGTAGCGTTTCGAGGCTAAATTAAAATAAAAAGAAACAGCTGGAAGCCAACATGAAATCCATTTGCTTCATTAAAACACACTGCTGGTTGCATGCAACATTTGGTAAGGGAAGATCTGAAGCACTCAACTACCATACAAGGTGCGTGGACAAAATGTAAATACAGTTATATAAAAAAAAAAAAAGGAACTCCAGCAACACTTGTAATAAAGGAGAAAAAATTATGAAATAAAATACCAGTCTTTCTCAGAACACAAAAAACATCACATACAAATATTTAACACATTGGCATTTATTTTATCTCGTTAAATTTTGTCCTTTATTACAAGTGCTGGAGTTGTCTATTGTTTTTTACTATATATGCATGCAAAATTGATTGAACGAGCAATCGAATGAAATTAAATAACATTTAACATTTAAACGAACTAATGAAGGAACGAACAAACGAATAAAATCAAATAAAATAAAATAGCATTTAGCATTTAAACGAACAGCGAACAAAGAAAAAAATTTAAATAACATATAAACGAATGAACGAACGAATAAAATTAAATAACATTAACGAACAATAAACAAATGAACTAAGTTAAATAACATTTAAACGAATGAACAAACGAATAAAATTAAATAACATTTTAACGAATGAACAAAATTAAATAACATTTAACATTTGAACAATTGAACAAAAACAAACAAACAAATAAAATTAAATTACATTTAAACGAACGAAATAATAAATTAAATTAAATATAAAAGATAATACATTTAAATTCAAATTGTTATTGCTAGGGCCAGACCAAATCTGCAGACATTTTTTTTTTGCAATTTCTGCACAGAATTTTGTAAAAAAAAAAAAAAAAAAAAATCTGTGGAATTATGTGGAATGAAATAAATTTAATAAATAAAAATAAAAATAATATCTTTTTTACTTTTATTTAATATTTACAACACAAATCCAATTAGATCCACTTATTTGGTAAACAAAGCAAGTCTTTTATATAATATATTTACTAAAAGACGATATTACTTTACAAACTATATTGTAATTAAATCACATGAACATTTTCACATTATTCAATAATGGTACTGAAATTAATTTAAAAACTGAATAACTTTAAATTTGCATTAAGTAAGTAAAACTCAATGATGGGCTTAAAATCTGCGGATATCAGTGCGCGCAGATTCCATGTGGGGCTAGTTATTGCTAAAAAACTTTCAACTCAGTTTGCCATTTTATGATTCCATTGGTATTAACTGTTAATTACATTTTTATTTAGTATTTTTTCCCAACATGGTGTCACGGTGGTGCATTGGGTAAGGCAAGGCAAGGCAAGTTTATTTATATAGCACATTTCATACACAGTGGCAATTCAAAGTGCTTTACATAAACAGGAATAAAAAAGACAAGTGTAAGAAAAAATAAAAACTGATAAAAAAACAGATAAAAATATGTTAAAACAGGTTGTAAAAGAATGAAAAAGAAGAAGAATATAAAAACATAATAGTGCGATTTGTCAGACGTAGCACAGTGCTCATTCAGTAAAGGCACAGCTAAACAGATGTGTTTTCAGTCTGGATTTGAATGTGCCTAATGTTGGAGCACATCTGGTCATTTCTGGAAGCTGATTCCAGCAGCGAGGGGCGTAGTAGCTGAAAGCCGATTCACCCTGCTTTGACTGAACTCTTGGAATTTCTAGTTTATATGATCCTTGAGATCTGAGTGTTCTATTAGGTTTGTATTCAGTAAGCATATCTGTAATGTATTGAGGTCCTAGGCCATTTAGTGATTTATAGACAAGTAATAATACTTTAAAATCTATTCTGAATGTAACTGGGAGCCAGTGTAGAGACCTGAGGACAGGTGTGATGTGCTCTGATTTCCTGGTTCTGGTCAGAATCCTGGCCGCAGCGTTCTGGATGAGCTGCAACTGTCTGACTGTCTTTTTGGGAAGGCCTGTGAGGAGTCCGTTACAGTAATTCACCCTGCTGCTGATAAAAGCATGAACAAGTTTCTCTAAGTCTTCACTGGAAACAAAGCATCTGACTCTTGCAATGTTTTTGAGATGATAGTATGCTGATTTACTAATTGCTTTGACATGACTATTGAAACTCAGATCTGACTCCAGAGTCACACCAAGATTCTTGACCTTATTTTTTGTTGTTTGACCTTTAGAGCCAAGGTACGCATTCACCTTGAGAACCTCATCTCTGTTCCCAAACACAATGACTTCAGTTTTCTCTTTGTTTAACTGAAGAAAGTTTTGGCACATCCAACTGTTCATTTCATCAATGCATTGGCAGAGGGTGTCAATGGGGCTGTAGTCATTAGGCAGTAAGGCTAAGTAGATCTGAGTGTCATCAGCATAGCTGTGGTAGGAAATTTGGTTCTTTCTCATTATTTGGCTCAGAGGGATCATATAAAGGTTGAATAGGAGAGGAGCCAGAATTGAGCCTTGTGGGACTCCACATGTCATGGGTGTCCACCTCGACCTATGGTCACCTATACTGACATAGTAACCTCTCCCTTCAAGATAAGATCTGAACCATTTAAGGACCGTCCCAGACAGCCCAACCCAATTTTCCAGCCTATCCAGAAGTATGCTGTGATTGACAGTGTCAAATGCAGCACTAAGATCGAGCAATACCAGCACTGTTAGTTTACCTGAATCTGTATTTAGGCGAATAGCATTGATTATCTTTATAAGGGCGCTCTCTGTACTGTGATGTGCTCTGAAACCAGATTGAAAATTGTCTAAACACCCCTTGGAGATTAAGAACGTGTTAACCTAATTATTTTTCCAATGAAAGGGAGATTTGAGATTGGCCTGTAATTGCTCAATAGTGTGTTATCCAGATTGCTCTTTTTCAAGAGGGGTTTAATAACTGCAGTTTTAAGTGAGTTTGGAAAAATCCCTGACAGAAGTGAAGCATTTACCACTTTTAGGAGATCCATTTCTAAACACTTAAACACCGTTTTGAAGAATAATGTGGGGAGCCTGTCAAGACTGCAGGTTGATGTTTTCATAATTTGTACGATCTCTTCTAAGATTTTACCATTAATTGCCATGAAATCAGACATAATGTCTGATTTCTTAAGTTGTGGTTGAGCTTGTCTGACGTCGGCACAACTTTGGCTGATTGGATGAGCTGATTGCCTTTCTGATATTATTGACCTTATCAGTAAAGAAATGAGCGAACTCATTACATTTGCTTTCAGAGAGTAGTTCACTGGGAATCCTACTGAGAAGGTTTGTGAGTCTCTCTACCGTTGCAAAAAGTGTACGAGCA
This sequence comes from Danio kyathit, assembly GCA_903798195.1. NCBI lineage: Eukaryota > Metazoa > Chordata > Actinopteri > Cypriniformes > Danionidae > Danio > Danio kyathit. The sequence goes on from LR812534.1 coordinate 60,525,918, forward strand.
TTATTTAAGTTGTTGTTGTTTATAAGGGTTGAAAAGAAAGTCTGCCTAGCGGTTTTTAGTTTCACATTAAAAGCATGAAGACTGTCTTTATAGATATTATAGTGGACTACTAGTTTCATCTTCCTCCACACACGCTCAGCTTTTCTGCACTGTCTTTTCATCATTTGAACTGCTGTTGATTTTCTCCAAGGCCCGTTTTTCATCCCGGTTTTCTTCCTGACTTTAACAGGAGCAATGTCATCTATGACATTCTTAACTTTAGAGTTAAACAAATCAAGGAGAGAGTCAACAGAGTCTGCAGATATACTTGGTGCGAGTGATATGGCCTTCATAAACTGCTCACAAGTGTTCTCATTTATGTATCTCTTTCTGACAGAGACAGATCTGTCTTTAATGGCTGGAGTGATCAATATATCAAAGAAAATACAGAAATGATCAGATAGTGCAACATCCTTGACAACAGCCGATGAAATGTGTAGCACGATCGCCTCACAGCAAGAAGGTCATTGGTTTGAACCGTGGCTAGGTCAGTTGGCATTTTGCTGTGCAGTTTGCATGTTCTCTCTGTGGTGGTGTGGGTTTCCTCCGGGTGCTCCGGTTTCCCCCATAGTCCAAAGACATGCGCTATAGGTGAATTGAATAAGCTAAATTGGCCGCGGTGTACGTGTGTGGCTGTTTCCCAGTGTTGGGTTGCAGTTGGAAGAGCTGGATAAGTTGGCGGTTCATTCCGCTGTGGCAACCCCTGATTAATAAAGGGACTAAGCCAAAAAGAAAATTATCATCATTATATTTTTCACCCAACATTAATTTGGGTGTACTAATGTCTGGTCTGTGCTCTTTATTTATTTATTTATTTACTCGTTTATTTATTTATTTTTGTTAGATTAGTTCCAGTTTTGGCTTTGGTACTGAATAATCTAATGTATGTACGCAGAAAACTTGATGTATATTATTTATTATATATGGTGCATGTTTGGATGATCTGGTACTTGTTTTTATTTTATTTTATTTTATTTTATTTTAGTGGATTTTTCTTTTTATTTAAATTATTATTTTATGTTTGTTTTTGTTTTTTAATTAATTTGATTTATTTTTGGTATTTTCATTATCATTTGTATAAAAAGTATTATAGATTGTATAAATGTTTTTGTTTTGATTTGTGCTTATAAAAAAACTGTTAAAAATAAAATATATCAAAAAGCAATAAACATTGAAATACATTTAAAGAAAAAAAATCTAAAAGAAAAAATGTAGTAGGAAATACTGTGAAACTATTTTTCTGTTATAAACAGTACTTAGGAAATACACATTTTGCAGGAGGTCTAATAATTGTAATATTGTTAATAATAAAAATTGCAACAATATATAAATATTTAATCAAAATGTTAGAGTTCACTTTAGTGTTGAAAAATGTATTGTAACTAACTATAACAAGTTACTCTGGTCTTATGCAAAAATATAATAAATAAATAAATAAATAAATAAATAAATAAATAAATAAATAAATAAATAATTGTTTGCTTAGTTCGGGACTTGTGGAGCTGCGCATCGATGGATTTGCTCTTCAGTGTTTGGACTTTCAGCAATGAAATTTAAACCACACTGAACTGAACTTCAACACTGATAACTGAACTGACACAGTTTCAGTTTACTAGAACTTCTATGTTAAGTTGCTTTGACACGATCTACATTGTAAAAGCGCTATAGAAATAAAGATGAATTGAATTTTATATTTATTTTTGGATGAAAATATATATTTTAACCAAAATATGTAAAAACTAGTGGTGGGCCGTTATCGGCGTTACCGTGCTGCGTTAACGCAAGACTCTTATCGCGCCATAAAAAAAAATATCGCAGTTAATCTATTCTCAAAGTTGGGTGAGAGCTGGGTCTTTTCTACGCAAGCTATGATGACTTTCACCTTGATAGTTTAGCGCGGATGTATACCTGACCGGTGAGCCGTCTGGGAAGAAGTGCCCTTCTGAATCAAATCAGCAGGATGCCTGACTCTAACTGCAGTTGAGCAGTTTCACTTTAACTCACGAACATTTAATTCATGCTTTTGTGACAAACTGGGGTATTAGACGCAAATAAATGAGTAAGGACAGGTGAGAGTGTTATGGAATTTAATAACGCACGCCAAATGAGAAGAAAAAAAACTTCAGAATTTCGCGATGTGCGTGTGTGTTTGTGTGTGCGTCTGTGTGGTCCTTTACTGACAGCCGCCTGTGTGGATCTTGTCGGAAAATATGGCAAAAGTCCTTCATGACGGGAATAGTTTGTCAGTAGTGCCACTAATATCTGCATACTCCACGTCTTAATTCCTTTTCTGTTTAGTTCAGTAATGACTTTAGTCGCATTAAGTAATCAAAAATCGCTGTTTGCATGGTAGACTCTTAATCAGAGTATTGTTTTAATCATATTAAAATCGTATTAAAGTATTGTTGCCCATGTAAACATACTCAATGTTTGACACCGTCAGGGCTCTGTGAACTTGCCTTTGCGAAGCAGCATTTTCTGTATGTACGTACATCAAAAGCAAGTATGAAATCACTGTTTGGAGCTTATGTAGGCCTACAGTTCAACATTCATGTTTAACTGAATAAACAGTTAGTAAACACAAGTACATCTTATTAAACATCATTTATTTTCATCACCAATTATCATAGTAGAACAGTTTCTCAAGCAGTTTGTGATGCATTTTGGAAACAGGAGATGAGCCCCTGGTCTAATGCGTCACCTGGCTTGAGAAACCCGTTCCCAAAGACTTATTGTTTGGGTAGCAAACATATTCTGTATGCCTCAGGCAGAATTCAAATGAGCCATTTTAATCTAGATTAATCTAGATTTTAAAAAAATAATCTATGCCCACCTATAGTAAAAACCTTTACTTATGTATTTTTCCATCTCTGTCTCTCCATCCAATCAAATGGAATATCTCGTTTCTAGTCTATAATCTCCCACATGATGGAGAAAAGTGGAGGTTGTGAATGCAGCTTCATGTTAACTTTCAACAAAAGCTCGTCTTGACAAAGACAGAGTTAGTGTTTAAACTCCTGTTGAACTAAAGCTTGTTATTTTCACGCCAACTCTACATCCACGCTGAATTCAGCATCGAGTAATTATCATTATTATGAGTATGATGATGATGATTAGTAAGATGCAGAGTTTATAAACCCAGGTCTGCATGCAAGAACAATGTGTTGTGATTGCATCCCAGGTGTGTTCAATCTCCAGCTGAATCATACACCTGTGACACACTTATAGAGCGCATTGGAGAAATCGATAACGGTTATATATGAGATTCTTTGCCAGAGGACACTTCATCTTCCCATAGAAAGACACCTTGTAACTGCAGGAGACACTGTAACTTTGCTGGAAATAGTGCATGTGGGGGAAAAAAATGGATTTTCTTTTTGTAACTGTGAACTGTTATGTTGCTCGTAATTATGCTTTAATTACAAATGTTGACTCTACAATTTATTATTTACATATTGTGTGCACTGTTAAAAGCTTTGCCGAAAACACATCATTTAGTCAGTTAATGAAGCAGCATGATTGTGCAACCAAACTGCATTTCCCATCACTCACTTTGGTTAAACAAGAACAAAAAAAATGCATCTAATGATCCGAATGATCCTAAAGTTCTCTGAATGAGGACACAAACAGAGAGAAAGAAAATGAAAGTGGACACTCACCGGCCACTTTATTAGGTACATCTTACTAGTACCAGGTTCGACCCCCTTTTGCTTTCAGAACTGCCTTAATCCTTCGTGGCATAGATTCAACAGGGTACTGGAAATATTCCTCAGAGATTTTGGTCCATATTGACATGATAGCGTCACGCAGTTGCTGCGGATTTGTCGGCTGCACATCCATGATGCAAATCTCCCGTTCCACCACATCCCTGCTGAAAAATCCAGCTTAAACCAGCCTAAGCTGGTTGGCTGGTTTTAGCTGGTCGACCAGCCTGGTTTTAGAGGGGTTTTGGCCATTTCCGGGCTGGTTTCCAGTCATTTCCAGCCTGGTCTTAGCTGGTCAGGCTGGAAAATCACCAGCTTAAACCAGCTAAAACCAGCTTGACCAGCCTGGTTTAAGCTGGACATAGCTGGTTTCGGCTGGTCAAGCTGGTTTTAGCTGGTCAACTCCCAGCCTGACCAGCTAAGACCAGGCTGGAAATGGCTGGAAACCAGCCTGGAAATGGCCAAAACCCCTCTAAAACCAGGCTGGTCGACCAGCTAAAACCAGCCAACCAGCTTAGGCTGGTTTAAGCTGGATTTGTCAGCAGGGATATCAAAGGTGCTCTATTGGATTGAGATCTGGTGACTGTGGAGGCCATTTGAGTACAGTGAACTCATTGTTATGTTCAAGAAACCAGCCTGAGATGATTAGTGCTTTATGACATGGTGCTATCCAGGCAACGTTTTTCCAATCTTCTATTGTCCAATTTTGGTGAGCCTGTGTGAATTGTAGCCTCAATTTCCTGTTCTTGACAGGAGTGGTACCAGTGGCGTAGCGCAAAAGAGTTTAGGGTGGTATTCACCCACTGGTTGTATTCATGCTGTATAGACCTACAGACCCAGTAGCAGGTCGCCACCCAGAGTGTCAGGCAGCTACAAAGTCCAGCTAGTGTGAAATAGACATTTAACAAAGCAATTAAGATATCCCAAAAAATATTAAGAATTGTGTTCTTTCAGCTCATTTTAAATAAGTAGTTTGGACAAGCAGTGTATGTGTGAGTGTATGAGGTGCCTATCTGCTATGCCACTGCATTCAAACACTCAAGAGAAACATGCGATTGTTTCTTTCTTATTATTACCAATGCGCAAAAAGAAATCTGATGCAACCTGCACAGATCCAAGTGTAACGTGGCCGACGGCCTGACACGTCTTTATTCATATTCACATGTCACTTTAATCTTGACATCCGTAATAGTTTCGCTTAAACGTGCTGCAGCATTTACCTTAAAGCCGTAGGCCATTTTATTTTGGTGCCAATTTTAACACAAACCTCCATTAATTTACAACAAACATAATGAAATCAGTTAGTCGTAACAGCAAAAGTCTTTAACAAGATCCACAGAAACTGCCTCTGCGTGAACTTTGGTGCAGGCTTTGCGACTGGCAGCCCGTGGGTCCTTAAATCAGGAGCCTTTGAAATGATAATGCGCTTTCCACTATAAACATTACATTTTTATGCTGGATTTCAGCATTCATGCTCGGGATATTGCTCAGAGACAAACAGCTACTCTGTGAAAATGGGTTTGATGTACTCTGTTTTTTTTGGAAGCGGCTGTTAAATGAGCAAGGAGGTAAGCAGAGATAAGATAACGCTCGCTTTTGCCATTCAAGACACTAAACCGTCAGCAGCGAGGCGAACATCTCAACGCATTCTGCAGGGTTTCAAGCTGTCACTTCCTCCAGAAGTACAGTGAAAGTCAGAATTATATTATGTATATTATTTCCCTAATTTCTGTTAAACAGAAAGATTTTTTTTTCAACACATTTCAAAACATAATAGTTTTAATAACTCATTTCTAATAACTGATTTATTTTATCTTTGCCATGATGACAGTAAATTATATTTTACTTGATATTTTTCAAGATACGAGTATTCAGCTTAAAGTGACATTTAGTTAAATTCAATTTATGTTTATTTCTATAGCGCTTTTGTAACCCCGCCGGTCCTACTGTACCCAACCAGCTTTGAGCTGAGATCGAACCGGCAACCTTCCACATGGGAGTCAGCTGCTCTAACAAGGAGGCTAAAGACCATGGCGTCTGTCGCTAGAGCACCTTTTAGAGGTTGGAGGAGTGAGGTTTACCTGCACAGAACTTCACTAGCTGTACCTCTGTTATATTCATCCCCCTAAACCGTACTCCTATCCGGGTCACGGCACCAATGTAACCCCACTGGTCCTACTGCACCCAACTCGCTCTGAGCTGGGATAGAACTGGCGACCTTCCGCATAGGAGTTGGTTGCTCTAACAAGGAGGCTAAAGGCCATGGCGTCTGTCGCTAGAGCACCTTTTAGAGGTCGGAGGAGTGAGGTTTACCTGCACAGAACTTCATTAGCTGGCCTCTGTTACATTCACCCCCATAAACCTTACTTCCATCCGGGTCACGGCACCAATGTAACCCCACTGGTCCTACTGCACCCAACTCGCTTAGAGCTGGAATAGAACTGGCGACCTTCCGCATGGGATTTGGTTGCTCTAACAAGGAGGCTAAAGACCATGGCGTCTGTCACTAGAGCACCTTTTAGAGGTCGGAGGAGTGAGGTTTACCTGCACAGAACTTCACTAGCTGGCCTCTGTTATATTCACCCCCCTAAACCGTACTCCCATCCGGGTCACGGCACCAATGTAACCCCACTGGTCCTACTGCACCCAACTCGCTCTGAGCTGGGATAGAACTGGCGACCTTCCGCATAGGAGTTGGTTGCTCTAACAAGGAGGCTAAAGACCATGGCGTCTGTCGCTAGAGCACCTTTTAGAGGTTGGAGGAGTGAGGTTTACCTGCACAGAACTTCACTAGCTGGCCTCTGTTACATTCACCCCCATAAACCTTACTTCCATCCGGGTCACAGCACCAATGTAACCCCACTGGTCCTACTGCACCCAACTCGCTCTGAGCTGGGATAGAACTGGCAACCTTCCGCATGGGAGTTGTTTGCTCTAACAAGGAGGCTAAAGACCATGGCCTCTAGGATCTGTCGCTAGAGCACCTTTTAGAGGTCAGAGGAGTGAAATTTTACCTAGCTGTTACCCTTTTACCATGTAGATTGTGTCAAAGCAGCTTAACATGGAAGTTTTAGGGAATTGAAACTGTCAGTCCAGTTTTCAGAGTTGAAGTTCAGTTTAGTTCAGTTCAGTGTGGTTTAATTTTCACTGCTGAGAGTCCAAACACTGAAAAGCAAATCCATCAATGCGCAGCTCCACAAATCTCAAACCAAGCAAGCCAGTTGCCAAAGTGGCAAGGAACAAACTTCACCAATTGACGAAAGTGAAGGAAAAAACCTAGAAAGAAACCAGGCTCAGTTGAGCACGACAATTTTTCGTCTAGCCAAACTTCTTGTGCAGAGCTGATATTGGCTAAGAAGGCTAATAATATTGACCTTAAATATCCCCTATTTTGAATTATAAAAGGTCATATTTTGGTTTTGGGGTCTCCAACAACAGGCTGATCTGCATGCAAGGTCAAAAAACAAAGTCATTGTCTTATAATACGTATTTATTTTTACTTAATTATCATAACGACTCCCATATGATTCGTTCAGCTATTCATTTGTTCCCAAACTCCTCCTTGGCGCGAAGCTAATCTGTGCTGATTGGTCCAATGACCAAGTCCGTTTTGATTGGTTGACTGGGTTCAGTGCGAAACAGAGAAACACCCACCATGGCAATGAATTAGATAAGAGTATGTGAGAGCCTAATGCAGGAATGCAATGAAGCAATATAGTCTAACACTCTACTCTTAACCCTAACCCCGAGTAATAACAACGACACACGTTCAGTATTAATCCACACAGTGGCAAAAGCCGAGCTATTTGAAATTTGACCGCACCGTGCGTGTGAGGAACAGCTGATGGTGGCAATAGCAAAGGCAAACGGCAGAGGATTGCGAGTTCAGAAACGCATTTAACTCAGTAAAGGAAGAAGAACGCGTAACGTTTTCAATGTGGTTTCAGACACAATATGTGAACAGCCCCATAAAGATTTAACCTGAGAGATACAGTATAAGCACTGATTTGTAATAGATAAGTGATTACAAGCCACGCGGAGTGATTACAAGTTACAACACACTATTAAATACATGTTTTGAAAATTACACAAAACAAGGACGCAAACATTAATTACACCTAAATGTTATGATCCAGAAGAAGAAGAAACTGGTCCATGTGAACTGTAACAGTTACTGACAAAGTCCCATACATAATATTCACTGCTGCTCCTTCCTTTAATAGCAAACAGCCGACTAATCCCGCATTGCAGCGTAGGTTAATGTTTCAAAAATCTGAAAAATAACATGAACAAACAGAGCACTAGGTTGGCTATACTTTGGTATTGTTGTAAAAATGAACTATAACCCTTTATTCCACGCAGCTGAATCTCCATTTGTCAGTGATGGTCATCTTCGTGTCATGATCAGTCCCGTGATCCCCCGCGCTCTGCTAGTGTCTGATGGGAAAGGCGTGTTCACGTTTTACCAGATCCAGCACTATATATTTGGTGATGTACCATATTGACGTCGACGCGTTCAGGCAAAAGATCCGAACCCAACACAATTCATTCATTCGACTCTGAGTTGACTATTTCGTTAAAGAGTCAATAGTTTTGAACAAGGTGCACTTTCAGATTTAAACCACAACTGGATGTTTTCATTCAGCTGTTACACACTGGAAGCTCATTTTCAAAAACCCATGATAGGGGCTCTTTAAAATGTTTACTTTTTAAAAATAAAAACTGCTTTTATTCTAGCCAAAATAAAACAATTAAGACTTTCTCCAGACAAAAAAATATTATAGGAAATACAGTGAAAAATTCCTTGCTCTGTTAAACATAATTTGGGAAATATTTGAAAACATTCAAAAGAGGGCTAATCATTTTAACTTCAACTGTATATTCCTCACAGAGTTGATATACTGACAGACGACAGTTTTTCTGGGGAACATGTGTCCAACAAGCAGTCAAACGGCGGAAACTGCACGCGCGGCAGGAATGTGAAGGCTTTTGAGAGCATGTGTCCCCCCCCCTCCTCGATCTAGCGCTTTCCATCTGGATTGGGAAGATATGTGCCATTCAAGTGTGCTGAAGAGGGAGTCTTGGATGAGCTCCTGCATCAAGAGAATGGGCAGGTTCTCTGAGGAAACGGGATCAAAGGACCATCTGCCCGTCTGAGGGTCCTGCTCCTCTCTCAGAGTGACCGGAGACCAGGAAGGACCATGCAGGAGACACATTAAAGCCACATTTCTTCATTGCTTGAATGATATGGCATTGATGTGCATATATTTTATATTTAAAATATATCATAATGGGAAGTCCCATAATTCACTGAATGTTCTGGCAAGGTTTATTTAAAGATATAGAATATTTTTTTTTAGTAACATTAATGGATTTTTAATCATTCGGAAACCATACAAAAGTACTGGTATGGTTTTATCAAGTTATTAACAAACATTTGTCTAAAAACGTTAACAGAATGTTTGTTAAAAGTTCTCAGGTCTTTAAAAGCTTCTTTAAATCCTTTGCAATGCAAGGGCCACATGACTAATATTTTGAATGTTTTTTGTTTTTTTTAAATTCCAAATAAACATTCTTTTAAAAATAATGGAACGTTAATAGAACATTCAATCAAAGTCCCTTTGTGGCAAGTCATTTCACTCGGCGGCCATCTTTATAACATCTCTCGGGCAGTATGCTCAGACATTCTTTCTGAATCAAATTCTCCAAAAATGTTTGCTAAGCTTATGATTACATTATATATTTGGAATCACCAATAAAATTAAACTACAACTGTCCCATAAGTTTAGTTTCTAAACGTTCAAATCAAGCATTTTTTTCAGGTTGCCCGTGCTAATGCAAATGAGAGTTCGAAAGAAACGAGATCACGACACCAACCTCATTTATGGACAGTCTACACATTATCATCCTCTGAATAATGATCATCAGAAGTAATTCACAACTTAGTCTTGATGGTGAATCTCCTCTAGAAATGACAGCGACTCTTTGTTTATAAGTTTGTGGGCATTTACGTAATTGCTGCTGTCATGTGATGTACGTTTGAAAGAACTGACAATACCTCACGTTCATTTCATACAGATTACAAAACCAAAGAATTTTTTTGTTTTTAAGAGTAGTTGGTTTATTTAAAAGCACAGATTTCTAGCTTTATGTGGATATATTTCTTATGTCTGTGAAGCAAGTATTCGCTGAGATTCTAGTGTGTTTGTTGACCACAAAAACTGCTGTAAAAGCACACGTCTGGTCCAAGCTTCTCCCCCGGAGAAACATCAGTCTATAGCCATCGCTGATTGGCTCCTGTACTAGAATAGTACAGTAATAGCTCCCAATAGTTATAGTAGAATAGTATGTTGTTTATTATATAAAAAAAATCTAATGCTATGTCCCAGCAAACAAGGGACATCCTAAGAACTAATATTCTGGCAAGGATCTTTAAAGTTGCAAATATAAAACATACTTTAATTTTTTTATGAATGTTCAGTTACATGAATGTGTTTTTATTAATGTTTTATATTGTTTAATAATTTGTTAAAATGAACTAAATAAATAATCAAAACAAAAATTTCAAAACAAATAATCAAATAAGCAAAAAGGGACATTCTAAGAATTATTATTCTGGCAAGATGCTTTCAAAGTTACAAATAAATATTTGTGTAATATTAATGAAATGTTAACAGAACAGTCATTTACATGTTTTTTATAATGTTTGTTATTGTTTAATAATTTTTGTTATTGTATAAATACTCAGATGTAATGTCCCAGCTATAACAAGGAATATTTTCAGAACTAATTTTCTGGAAAGGTTCATATATAAAATGCCAAATAAATGTTGTTTTAACATTAATAGAACATTCAGTTGCATGAATCTGTTTTTAATAATCTTTGTTATTTTTTAAATAATATTTGTTGTTCTATAAAAATTCAAATGTTCAAAAATTCAAAAATCTCAGAAATAATATTGGCAAGATATTTTTAAAATTATAAATTATTATTTTTTTTTTTTTTGTTATTAGAACATTGAGGTACACTAATCTTTTTTCAATCATGTTTGTTAATGCTTAATAATGTGTTGTTAAATAAATATTCATATGTAAACTCTCAGCTAATAAGTGACATTCTAAGAACTAATATTCTAACAGGGTTCTTTTAATATTAATGAAACGTTACTAGAACATGCCGTTACATGTTTTTATATTTAAATAATGTTTGTTATTGGTTATTAAATTTTGTTATAGTGTAAATATGCAATCTCCCAGCTATAACAAGGAACATTCTCAGAACTTATATTCTTGGAGGGTTCTTTCGAAGTTAAAATTGAACATTCTTTTAACATTATTAGAACATTCAGTTGCATGAATCTTTTTTTAATAATGTTTATTTTTTAAATAATATTTGTTGTTCTATAAAAATTCAAATGTTACATCTTAGCTATAAGAAGGGGCATTTTTAGAACTAATATTTTGAGTCCTCGCTGCAGGGTACAGCTTGATGATGCAGCAAGGTCCGCTACGTAATGGACGTTCAGCTGCACCTCCCCCTACCCACAACCCAACCATTACAGCAGTATGGGCATTACCTTAGTGGGCGGTACATTGTCCACTATGTTTTGGACCTGGTCCAGTACGTCATCATGATTACAGCTAGAAGCAAGTACATACTGAATAATTTGGGAAGATACTTTTAATGTTCAATATACACATGCATATATATATATATATATATATATATATATATATATATATATATATATATATATATATATATATATATATATATATATATATATATATATATATATATATATATATATATACACACACACACACACACACACACACACACACACACACATCCAGTTGAAGTCAGAATTATTAGCGCCCCTGAATTACTAGCCTCTGTATTTATTTTTTCCTCAATTTCTGTTTAACTGAGAGCAGATTTTTTCAACACATTTCTGAACATAACAGTTTTAATAACTCATTTCTAATAACTGATTTATTTTATCTTTGCCATGATGACAGTAAATAATATTTTACTAGATATTTTTCAAGACACTTCTATACAGCCTAAAGTGACATTTAAACGCTTAACTAGGTTAATTAGGTAACTAGGCAGGTTAGGGTAATTAGGCAAGTTATTGTATAACAATGGTTTGTTCTGTAAATTTTGCTTTAAGAGGCTAATAATTTTGTCCATAAAATGTTTTATTAAAAAAATTAAAACTGCTTTTAATCTAGCCGAAATAAAACAAATAAGACTTTCTCCAGAAGAAAAAATATTATAGGAAATACTGTGAAAATTTCCTGAATCTGTTAAACATAATTTGAAAAATATTTAAAAAAGAAAAAAAAAAAAAATCAAAGCGGGGCTATATATATATATATATATATATATATATATATATATATATATATATATATATATATATATATATATATATATATATATATGAGCAATTCCATGCAAATGTCAACCTTGCCATGAATTTTTAATATTCTTTGCTAAAATAGAGAAACCATTTCTGCATTGTTTTTGTGCAAGCAAGTATTTTACAGTGCTTTAAAAATACTCAAAAATGTATCTGTCAGTGTTTCAAAGTATTATATTTGATTTACCAAAATCATACAAGTGGCAATTTCACAGCCGTCACATCCATAACAGAAAAGTGTCACATCCATAACAGAAAAGTGTCACATCCATAACGACACTTTTTCCTCATAAATGCGAAAAATGTCAAATAAAATAAAATCAATAATTTTTGTTCTATAGAGAGCCAACTCTTATCCTTTTGATTAGCATTATTTATTTTGGGTTGTGCAGTTTAATTTTCAGAATTTCTACAAAGTATGTTGTATACTGTAAACTCGCTGACTTTTTTTCGTCACATCCATAACGCATGTTTATTTTCCATATTTAAAATATAAAAAATGTTTACAGATTGATATTTTTTGCTCCCATAACTCTGTGGTGAGTTGTTTTGGAAAATATAAATAGATATTTCAATATAATGTTACCATATACTTTCGATGTGAATTTATGTTTTGAGATTTTACTGCAAATGTCACATCCATAACGCTGGAATTGCTCATATATATATATTCCAAGGTTTTGGAAGTTTCTGATTGGATATTTGACAACATTTGAGTTAATTGGAGGCACAACTGTAGAACATTATTTAAAGAAAAACACACTGCTTCCTTGTGTGATAACATGGGAAAATCAACAAGCCAGAATCAACAAAAAAGCCAGATTACAATTTGCTAAATTACACTGGGGAAAAGAATAATTTTTGGAGACATGTCCTGTGCTCTGATGGAACTAAGATTGAACTTTTTGGCCATAATGACCAGTGTTACATTTGGAGGACAAAGGGGAAAGCTTACAAGCCTAGGAACACCATCCCAACTTTGAAGCATAGGGGTGGTGGCATCGTGTTGTGGGGCTGTTTTGCTGCAGGAGCGAATGGTCCCATTCACAGCATAGATGGCATCATGAAGAAAGAACATTATGTAGAAATACTGAAGCAACATCTCAAGACATCAGCCAGGAAATTAAAACTTGGCCACAAATGGGTCTTCTGAACAGACCATGACCCTAAGCATACTGCTAAATTAGTTAAAATGTCCTTTAAGGACAACAGAGTGAATGTTTTGGAGTGGCCATCACAAAGCCCTGATTGCAATCCTATACAAAAATTTGTGGGCAGAGTTAAAAAAGCTTGTGCAAGCAAGACAGCCTACAAATCTGCCTCAGTTACACCAATTTCTGTCAGGAGGAATGGGCCAAAATTCCTTTAAACTATTGTGAGAAGCTTGTGGAAGGATACCCAAAACATTTGACCAAAGTTTTACAGTTTAAAAGCAAAGCGAAAAAAAATACCAAGGAAATGTATGTAAACGTTTGACTGTCTAGAAATTAATAAAAAAATTCTCTCATATTCTCTCAGAATAATTAATTCTCATTATTCTGGAATTTAGCAAATGTAAATGATTTAGGTAATGCTAACGGACCTAAAATAGTAAACGTTTAGTATGATTTACCATCAGGCATTTTGTAAAAGAATGTTAGAATGTTCAGTTACACTGCTTTTAATAATCTTTCATAATGATTAAAGACATTTTCCTTGTGTTATATTATTTTATTACAAATTTAAAGTGGATTTTTTTAAGGTTCTGAAATGGCAGGCATGTAAAATTACAAAAAAAGAAATATTTCCAATACTTTAACGTTTTTTTTTTTTTTTTTTTTAAGGAAATATTCCCTTTTTGTTATTTATCAAGTAATGGAAGTGCTATTTCTGAATGTTTCTAGTACATTCAAACAAGTAAATTTTTATGCATTTGACTTTTTGAATGTACTAGGAACATTCAGAAATAGCATTTCCATAATGTGCACAAATTACTAAAAGGGAATATTCCCTTTTTTAAACCTAAAAAAATTGACTTTTTGAATGTACTAGGAACATTCAGAAATCGCATTTCCATACTCATATCTGCACTTGTATAAACACATTTGTGCTAGCTGCGATGCATTAGAGCAAAATTAAATATTCTGAAATGCACGTGGCCAACAGGTCTAATTTCCTGGGAACATTTTGGTCTACGAGAGCTGCATTTGTCGCAGATCTTCCTCCCAGCTGGCATAAACACAAAGCAGCCTTCCACGGCATGAGCACACTCTCATTCAAGCTCCATTTCTCCCTGTGCTTTGCATTTAGACGCAATATAGCTGGCTTCAACGACTTCCGGGGAGGGGGGCATCAAGAAGGGGCAAACCTCCAAGCTCAGATACCCTCATCAAAGAGGATCAATCTCCCTTGCCTCAAGATGAAAAAGCATGTGCTAAAAAGCCCGGGGTCAAAAAACGTGTAAAACACATTCGTGGTTTAACTGACTTGGCTGCAGCACAAGGCCAAGAGTCCTTCGTATTCGACTGAATGAGACATAGAGTCAAGGCTATAGTTATTCTCTCCGGTGAATCATCCGGAATCATTTCGGCATGATTCATATAAACGTTCAACCAATTTTCATGCGTTACATTTGACAGAACATTAATTAAAACCTCTCACTTACAATTTCCGATGAAGCCAGACTGAGCTTCTGTCCCGACTGGAATTAGCAGCTTTGGTGCATTTAGTGGGTCTTTCAGCCACAATCAAAAAATGACTTTTGCTGCTTGTTCAAACTACTTATTTAAAATGAGTTAAAACAATACAACTAAAGTATTTTGGAGGACAACTTGGTGGGGGGTGGGGGGGACAACACACTGTCAAAACTTAGAAAAAAAAAATCTATATCTGTGTTAGCATATTTTGAGTTGACACTGTTAATGTTAAAATATGCATTTCGCCCACAGATAATGTGAATGCATCATATACCAGCAGATGCTAAGAGTTTAAGCTAACCAACTCACACCAAGTCTTGATTTTGACAGCCAGCCACTTAGCAAAGGGAAAAAACATCTATAGCCTATACATGTTAGCAACTTCTGAGTTTACTCTATCAATGTGGAAATATGCTATTATCAATGTAAATGTATCAGAGAGTTTAAGCTAACCAAATCACACACCGTGTCAAACGCAGCCAATTAGGAAGAAAAAAAAAACATCTGTATCTGTGTTAGCAACTTCTGAGATCACGCCAATAATGTGGAAATATGATTTTTGCCCACAGATAATCTGAATACATCATATACCAGCAGACGCTAACAGGCTAAGCTAACCAACCACACACACATGCTGACTCTCAGCTTTGCAGCCTATACGGGAAAATAAAAAAACATCTTTATCTGTGTTAGCAACTTCTGAGTTCTGAAAATGTGAATTCATCACATACCAGTAGACGCTGAAAGGTTAAGCTAACCAAACCAAACCACACACCGTGTCAAAACCAGCCAATTAGGAAGAAAAAAACGACTATATCTGTGTTAGCAACTTCTGAGTTTACTCCATCAATGTAGACATGTTTTCTCCCTCAGATAATGTGAATACATCATATACCAGAAGATGCTAACAGGCTAAGCTAACCAACCAACCACACATACTGACCCTCACTCAGCTTTGAAGCCTATTTCGAAGAAAAAAAAAAACCATCTATATCAATATTAGCAACTTCTGAGATCACACCATCAATGTGGAATTATGCTTTTATCTTCCAGAAGACGCTAACAGGTTAAGCTAACCAACCACAAACTCTGCCCTAAATCTTCCCAAAAAAAGTCTTCCCTGCTGAAAAAAACAGCTAAAATCAGCCTGGGGTGCGTTTCCCAAACAACGACGTAACTCGCGGCTGAACTATCATAGTATGATGCATCATTTGAAAAAAGAATGATGTAGTGACGAGTGTTTTCCAAAACCCGTAGTTTCTCTGTCGCAGGTCCATCGTTTGAACCACGTTAGTTATAACATAAAACGCCCATAATGGTGCTCTAAATGGGGTGGTAACAACTTCTTTAGAGAAGAACCCCATAATTTCTTTGTGCAAATTATATTGTTGTACAAGCACACGCATTTAAAATAAAATCCAATATTAGTTTTGGTAAAAACATGCACTCATTTTCCATATTAATAGAAATATATGTATATATAAAGGGCCTGTGTTTCCTTTACAAGTATTATTGAGAATATTCCATATTCTATTCTAAAACATAAAATCACTTACAAAAGCTAACACGTATTCTAATATCATATATAAATCATATAAATAAAGAAATAAATAATTTATTAAGAAATAAAATTTAATATATATTATTTATTAGGAAATGAAAAAATCATACTTTAATAATAATATTATTAATGATAATGATGATGATGATGATGATGACAATTATTATTATTATTATTATTATTATTATTAAGTAGGATTTTTTTATTTATTTTTTTTGAAAGGTCTACTTTTACAATTTGAAACATGCAAACCACTGCAGAAATGTTCTAACCGACAGGCCCATGTCATATACAGTACAAATACTTAATAAATAACCCACTATAAATTAAAAGCATTAACGTATGCTATGTTTTTTTGTTTTCACAAGCTTTGGAGACAACATAAATTTCGCTTTTAAATAATAGATCACCTATTGCTTTCGTTATGTGATATGGCTGTGTTCAAAATGACATCAATGTTTTCAAAGTACACTGTGAAGGAAGCACAATTATAAACATGAATATTGCTAAAACTGAACTGTAAAAATGCTTTGAAAGCAAATTACACCTAAGAGAGATGACCTTAATGCTTTAAAAAAAACAAAAGTCATTCTAAGTTTAAATGTTCAAATGTTCTAAACGAATAGGGCATAGGGGGGATAACTGGGAATAGAACACAGCCAGGAACTATGTTTCTAACTACAGCTCCAGAGGTGTAGTTGCAAGTTTGCGATGCAGTTTGTGAATGTTCGTTGGAATGATGGATTTGGGAAACCGCAAATCAACTAACTATGTTTGTAACGACACAACTTGCAACCTTAGTTGGCTAACGATGGTTTTTGGAAACGCACCCCTGATCAGTTTATGCTGGTTTAAGCTGTTCCCGGTTTTCCCTGAAAGTGGGGTGGGGGCGGTGACGGTCCCGGTTTTCACGGAAAGTAGGGGGGCGGGGGGCACTTTCATTTTGGAAGGGCACTTTATATCCCAGACACTGTACAAGTTGAGCCCTATGTGTGCACGTGCCTGTTAGTCAACCAGCCTGGTTTTAGAGGGGTTTTGGCCATTTCAAGCCTGTTGTTAGTTGGTCAGCCAAAACCAGCTATGTCCAGGCTAAGCTAACCTACCAACCCATATTTTTCTAAGCTATATTGCACGGATTAGACCATTTCTCTCACAACCTGATGCAGAAAGCCTTATCAAAGGCATTATCACATCATCTCTTGATTTTTATGTCACTTTTGGGGGGTTTACCTACAAGTTCTCTCAGAAGAGTACAGTATATACAAAATTTCGCTGCACCGGTTCTGACACACACATCATCACGTCACCATATTACTCCTGTGCTACAACAACTACACTGGCTTCCTATTAAATCACGGATTGATTTTAAGACCTTGATTTTAACCGCCAAAGCAGTGCATGGACTAGCACCTGGTTACATCTGTGACCTGGTGACTCTCACCACCCAAGCCCGCAGTCTTCGTTCTGCATTGGGACTTACCCTATATCAGCCACGCTGTTAACTCAAGACCATGGGTGGGAGGGCTTTCTCATAAAGACTCACCTTTTTAGCATTGCTTTTAACTTAGGATGATCAATTTGTTAACTTTTTATTCTATCTTATGGTTCATATTTTTATTGTTTTATTGCATCTTTTATTGCTAGTATTTTGCCTTGTAGCGCTTTAAGTTTAAGAAAAGCGCATTACAAATAAAATGTATTATTATTGTTATTATTAACCACACACACTCAGCTTTGCAGCCTATTAGAGGAAGAAAAAAAACATCTGTATCTGTGTTAGCAACTTCTGAGTTCATGCTATCAATGTGAAAATACGCTTTTTGTCCACAGATAATGTGAACACATCATATACCAGCAGACACTAACAGGTTAAGCTAATCAACCAACCATCAAACAACACACAGAGTCTCACTTTTGACAACCAGCCAATTAGCAAGAAGAATAAAACAACTATATATGTGTTAGCAACTTCTGCGTTTACACCATCAATGTTAAAATATGCTTCTCGCCCACAGATAATGTGAATACATCATAAACCAGAAGATGCTAACAGGCTAAGCTAACCAACCGACCACACATACTGACTCTCACTCAGCTTTGCAGCTATTAGGAAAAAAAAACATCTATAGCCTATCTGTGTTAGCAACTTCTGAGTTCACTCAAATCAAAGAGTTGAAATAGTGCGATGATGCAGACCTTCAAACGCAATTAAACAGAATCTTATAACCTAAACGATGAGTCACAAATAGTTTCTGTCTTCATTCAGCCAACTCGAAACTCCTGAAGCAGAACTAATAAGAAGATGAGAGCCTATAATACATCAAAAAAAATGTTTCCTGGTTTAAACGCTGCTCTTAATGAGGCCCTTTTTACACTAAAAAGTACCTTTCATTGATATGTTTTCAGCCCGGTTCATCTTTCATTAAGTACAAATGATATAGCGGTACTCGTTTTCCCCACATATCCTGGGGTTTCTGCGTATTTTATCTTTATTCGATTCAATCATGCGCCCTATTCTAAAATGTAAAACGCTACCCATAATACCTGAGTGCACATCAAAGATTTCTCATGCTGATAATTGAAGCAACACCTAAATTATTGAATGTATTTCGGCAGCTCCCAGCGGCTCGTCTCACGTTTGATTGTGCCACGCAAAAAGGCGACTAATGCAAAAGAAGCCGAATTTTTCAGCAGGCATCGCAGAACGCTTCGTAAATCAGCATATCTAAAGCAATCCCAGAAATACAAATGAGAAGCAGAGAGGATTTTAAGCACAATGCAAGTTAAAAAACAATCTTTATTTGAAATTCAACAAAAAGGAATATTATAAAAGCTGCATAAATCAAAGCCAAAGCCCGAGTATTTCGGGCTTAAAGTCATACGAGTCATTTTGGAGTCAAACATGCTGCTTACAAAAGATTCTGTGACCTCAAAAAGTAATTGGACACTTTGAACATGCTAAAATGTCTGAAAGTCATTTCATTAGATAAAAAAATATAATGCAAGTGGCATTTTTAAGGGAATATAACACACAGAAAAAAGTTTGTTAGCTTTTAAATTATTCCAGCTGTGAAAATGCAGTTCATAAATAATATTGGGAGACTTTTGCTGCGTCCCAATTTGCACATTATCGGTCCTAAATAGTATTTGAAAATAGAATTAAGGTGCGTCCCAAACTGCATACTTATGCACTATTCTACGCCATTTTGTAGTATAAAGAGTGTAAGAAGTGCGTTTACACTGACAACACTAAAAATAATAAGTGCACTTTAATTACCCGGATGATGCACTCATTCGACCGGTAAAATGAAGTGTGTAATGATGGACACTTCACGCACTCAACGGGCGCAGCTTTGCTCACGTAGCGAAGGGGGCGGAGCTATCGGGCGCACATGTTGGATAACTTTATTTATTTTGGATTGTGAAAGCGAAATTCTCCTATGAGAGTGACTATAGCGCCTCCCGGTGGAGAATCCGGTAATACGCCAGGTGTTGTGTGGTACTTTGTTCATTTATTTCACTGATTTGGCAACCGTCAAACGTCATCTGGGAAACGGGTTGAATTTCCGCTTAGTTAAAAAACATGAGTGTTCCATTTGGGATGATCCTACATACATATACTATGCTCTTGAGTGTTTAAGTGCATAAGTACATAGTGCATAGTGTGCCATTTGGGACACAGCTTTAGTATGTCTCAAATCGTATCAAGCTGAAAAAGAGTATGCCAAAGGTTCCAGCCTGATCTCACGGGAAAATGTAAGTATTTTACGTTTTGTCAGTTTAGTGGTTAATTCGTATGAATTCGTACGAGTTCAGTCGTACGAAATTGTATGACTTTAAAAAGGAGGTGTGGCGCCTAACCCCACCCCTAATCCCAACCGTCATTGGGGGATAAGCAAATCGTACTAAATTGTACGAATTAGATCGTACGAATTCATACGAATCAGCCACTAATCAAAAAGTTACGAATTGCCGTGAGATTGTGTTGAAGGTTCCCGGATGGTTTACTATTTCCGGTAAATATTTTAAGTGTAGAAGCGTCCATACTCTAACCGCTGATATTGCCCACAGTACATTGCGCACTGGACGTGAATACAATTGGAACTACAAACGCGGGTGATAAGTGTAAATAAACTACAAACATGATGGACGTGCGAGACCAACCATCAAGTAGAGAAGCTTCGGTAAATTGGTTTGTATGACTATTAATTAAAATCTAGCCCACTGGAGAATATTTAAATTGTGTTTTCTGTGTTATATTTCATCTGCAACAACAATACTGAACTTATATAAACACATGTTTGGACATTTAACGTCTGAATGCATAATTATGCAAAGACCTGAGGAGATTTCTCTGTATGAAAGCCTCGTGAATGGGAGATTAACCTGCTGCGGCTTCTCCAATAAGGTAAGAAATCAAAGAAATGTGGATGATGTGTGGATGATTGACAGGGCTCATAACTAAGCAACACAACAATCTGTTAACGAGGAAGTAGTATGTCCCAAAGCTTGCATACTCTTCTGTTACTCAAAAGTATATATTTTTCCAAAAAAGTACAGACTTTTAGGGCGTAGTATAAGTATGCGAATTGGGACGCAGCATTTATGATTGTCAGATAGTAGCGGCGAACATTCAAACAAAGTTAATATGACGAAGTTCACCTCAGTGTATTCCAGAAAGCAGAGTCAACTTGACCTGAACTCTCCTTGATTAACCTTGATTAAAAAAAAGATTGTTGCTTTAAAATGAGCTGAAACAACTTAATTCTTATGGAAGTATATCTCTGTCAATTTTTAAATGTAATTGCAAATAGGATTGTGAGTGACGTCACTTCCCAATACAAACACGCCCAATACAATGGCCCCTCCCCTGTCATTTGATTGACAGGTTTTAGTGTAGAATCGGAAATTTAAATACAAAAGGATTTGCGATTCCATTAGAGTTTTGGCAGGTTACATCCACAACGCGGAGAAAAAGCATAAGCAATAGAAGCAATTAATATTGCTATTTAGATATGTCAGGCTCATAGCTCGTAAGACATGGTAAATGCATTTGCAAATGCACTTTGCTATTTTATTTGAAATGTGGCAGTCACTGCGCATTCGCGAAAATGGAAATGCAAATGGTAATGCGGGATTTGCAATTGCATTTGGATTATGACACAATTTACGAGACCACATATGGAAAATGCAATTGCAAATCCAATTTGACCGGGATTGACCTGGATATACTGCCATAAATTCTTGAGATTTTTGTAGGAAAACTTTTTTGAACAAATTGTTTTATGCTCAAACCACTTGAATTTGTTAAATTAAGGCCCAATCCTAATTCTACCCCTTAGCCTTTCCCCTTACCTTGTCTCAATTCTCTATAGCTTGAAGGCGTAGGGCTAAGGGTAGGGCAAGATAGCCTTGAAGCAGAGATTTTTCAGGACCACGCTCGAAACCAAGGGGAAAATTTCCGAGAATACATCATCTATAACAGCAGCATGGCTGCACACGGAAGTAAGGTGATGCACAAATTAGTATTTTTTGTCATTATTACGAATTTCTACAACAAACAAGCATATTTTGTAATACATTAATAACGCGTTCGTGTTTTACTGTCATGCTTTGTAAAAAAATCCATAATATAGTCCTGTATAGTAGTCCCACAACATACTTTGACATCTGACTCGATGACTCTCGAATACCCTGTCAGAAAAGTCTAGTGGCTAAGAATGAGCTTTTTACAGTGTCTGCTATAATGTTAATGTTGTTTTTGTGTGTTTACATAGATGAATATGGCCGCGGTGTAAATGCACAGTACAGTTACGATCTTATTGCCACATTTTATCATTATGATAACATGATATTGTTGCCTTCAGGGATTTCCTGAAGATAAATACCAAAAAATAACGCAACTGGAATAACTACAGCAGTCGCCATCATCTGATCTCATATGAAGAGATCGAGATAACATAGGATGAAGTGTGCTGGTGTTGTAGTGGTGTCCCATTTCGTACAGGTAAATTCTGAAGTCCTTCCCCTTCACACTCTGTTTCAAGAGTCAAGGGCAAGGGGATACAAAAATAGAATTGGCCTAACTTAATCAATTTGTGTTGGGACAACATGAATGAATTGTGATGAACCCAGCATTTTTTACAGATGTTAGTGCCAAAACTGGTTTTGGGATTAAATTCAGTGAACTCAGAGTTGTAATAAGCATGTGAATCAGTTCATATATAGGGGGTATTTCAGAAAGCAGATTATGTGACATATCCAGATAACTTTAAGGACATGTAAGTGGGTATCTTCAGATTTTGGTTCCATATACAACACCAGCTTATAACAAAGCAGGCCTAAATATTCCATATTAATCAATATTATGAATATATTTGTAACAATTTCGCTATCAAGCTAAGTGAGGTGTGTAATTAGGATTTTTTTTTGCTATCCAATTATACTGATTAGTTATTTTGATTGTGATAATCATCATAATGTATTTCTATTAATAAAAACACACATTTAATGTTGTTTACTAGATATGGTTGAATTCATGCACATGAAATGAATGTGAAAGTTTGGTTCATTCCTGTTCATCAGAATAAAATAAATGGATTGCTTCAGAATTTTGATTCAATGCTTTTTATTCGCCCACATAAAAAACAGCATACCATATATAATATGTTTAAGATTATATATTTTTATAATTATTCCCATTAAAAAAACATGATTATTCTGCCAATCAGTGTGTCAAAACATTGACTTTTTCATATTTCCAAAAAAGTTACAATAAGCTGCTATTGCTGTTAGATTTTATAATCCTGAGCATAATATTTCAAACAGTTCCAAATAACTGCTTCCAATAATTAGTCAATTTTTTCGTTTGTTTTTTTAAGCAATAATTCATGCATAACTATTGCTGTTTACTATTATGCATCCTCATAATTATTTACATAAACTAAAATTACTATTAATTAAACTTACTTTCTGTGAATAAACTCAAACTGTTCTACAGAAATGTTCATAACTGAGTCATTTGTTTTCTTAATTTATTTGCAGGTTTATTAATATTGCTAAATTCATTTACAAAGCTAAATGCCATTAAATAATAAACAAAATGTCATTTCTTATGACAATTTGAATCGACTCAAGGAAACTAACTGTTTTAAAAAAATAAAAACAAAATAAAAATCATTGTTTGGGGTTACATTTAGTATGGGGGCGTGTGAGAGATCTGCAGAGTGGACGGCAACAACAACAGCCTGAGGTATCAGGACATTTGTTCTGCCCATTTCATTACAAACCACAGGAGAGGGCTAATTCTTTAGCAGGATAGCGCTCCTTCTCATACTTCAGCCTACACATCAAAGTTCCTGAAAGCAAAGAAGGTCAAGGTGCTCCAGGATTGGCCAGCCCAGTTACGAGACATGAACATTATTGAGCATGTCTGGGGTAAATTGAAGGAGGCATTGAAGATGAATCCAAAGACTCTTGATGAACTCTGGGAGTCCTGCAAGAACGCTTTCTTTGCCATTCCAGATGACTTTATTAAGTTATTTGAGTTATTTGAGATGTGTGGATGCAGTCCTCTAAGATCATGCGAGTCATACACAATATTATTTATTTTTGCACTACACCATGATTTTATATTCTATACTGTTCGTTATTTCTGTTAAGTGACAAGACATTTGTCTAAAAGTCAGACCTTACTGTCCTAATTAAATAAAAAATGAAGGCAGGATCATATTTTATTTTGGTAAAATAAGCGTAATCTAGAGGCCTTTGCCTCACTTCTGATACCAAATGATCAACTAGAAGTCAAATTATTATTTGCTGTTCCTAAAACTTAAATAGGCAACAAGACTTTTGTCAGGTAGTGTACACACACACACACACACATACAGTATATAGTAAGTTTAGAGTACTTTGAATAACACTAAAAGAAAAATATCATTATTGTTTTAGCTTTAATCGCTCATCCCTGGTTGCATAAATGTCATTACAAAAAAACTGTTAAATTAGTTCTGAAAAGAGCCTTGCGCATCCTTTGTTTGCAGAAAACCAATTGCTTTGATATTTTATCATCTAAAGCAATGACATTCAGACATTTTAAGCATGTCCAAACGAATTAATGCCCTACGACGCTCCACAAAAGCAGAGAGGGGCTCATTTTAATAAGAACAGCTCAGCCTCGAAAAATCAAGCATCCAGAAAATGAAAGCAAGTTTTTTTTTTTTGTTCAGCTCAGTGTCCCAAATGCCGGTTCTTACCTCTGCAGATGGGAATAGGAAAATCCCACACGGCTACATTAGACGTGCTGGTGACACAAGTCAGTTGTGCGTGACCGTCCAGCGTGTATCCAGACACACAATGATAGCGGATTCTGTCTCCTACATTGAAGCTCGACCCATTCAGGATTCCTTTGGCAGGAATTCCCGGATTCCCACAAGAACTGCTTTGTAGTTCTGAGGAGAGACAAAAACAAGATGCAAGACTTAGATGTAGTAGAGTGCAGTTTTTTTTAGCCCTTTAACCCTCACTTCTGATGGTTATAAACTGGCCAATTAACCCATATTAATAAAAAAAAATATATATTAGATTTATTCGCCAAGTCTTCGTAAACACACAAGAAATGTATTATTATTATTTTTTTTCAGGAGCTCAGGAAGCAAATACATGCATACGTACATATCAACACAAGAACACAAAGACATTTAACAGTGGAAAATAAAGTAAACAATATAAATTTTGAAGTTATGAATCAAAAAGAGCAACAAAAAGAGCATATACAGCTTTATTGAAATATTGATTTTTGTTATATACATAGATGTAATAAGCAGTGCTCCACATAAATAAGAACCCCACCATTTTGAAAATTAATAATTTGATCCTTTTCTCAGTAAATAAAGACAATATATTTTGGGGTATTTAAACAAAACAGATTTATTAAACAGATATATTTATTAAAATGATATTTTAGTCACCAAACATCTTTGGAAATAGAAAGATAATACATTTAAATGCAAGCGAAATATTCCACAAAAAATACAAACTACAAAATGTCAACCTACTTGAATATATTTTTGTTTCTCTTGAGTTTTTTGTTTTTAAATATTTTTATTTATTATTTTCCCTAACATATACATTTGGGTGTATTAACTTTTGGCTGTTTATCATAAGTTAATTTGATTAGCCCCAGAATAACTACTGACTAAACTAATGTATATTTTTAAACATATTTAATGTATATTTAAGTTTGATTCATATCTGTAGACGGTCTTTAAGCACTGCTTTAAAATAATTTTATTTTAGTAAAATTGCTTTGAAATGCTGATCTACAGAAAATTTAATTAATAAAATGAAATAGAATAAAAATAAAATAAAATAAAATGAAATAAAATAAAATAAAATATAAAATTAAATTAAAATAAATTAAATTAAATTAAATTAAATTAAATTAAATTAAATTAAATTAAAAATAGAATAAAAAATAAAATTAAATAAAAAACAAAATTAAATCAAATAAAAATAAATCAAATAAAAAAAATATTTAATTTAATTTAAAAATAAATTAAAAAGTAAAACTGAATAGAATTAAATAAAAAACAAAATTAAATAAAAATTAAATTAAATTAAATATTTTTTAATAAAAATTAAATTAAATTAAATTAATTAATAAATAGATAAGTAAAATTAAATTAAATTAAATTTAAGCTCGGCTTTAAATTAAATAAAAATAGAATAAAAATAAAATTAAATAAAAAATCTAATTAAGTTAAAAATGTAATTAAAATTAAAATAAATTAAATCAAATCAAAACATAAAATAAAAAATGATTAAATTTAATTTAATTTAATTCAAAAATAAAATAAAAAATTAAATTGAATAGAATTAAATAAAAACTAAATTAAATAAAAATTAAATAAAATAAATATATAAATAAATAAAAATAAAATAAAATAAAACATAGCAAAAAATAAATAAAATAATAATATACTTTTTTTCTGTGTATAATTACCATTTCTGTTTCCTATGACATTGTCACACTTTAAGACTAAATTCTTGCTATAAACAAACTATTAACTATAACGTTTATCTCAAACTCCTAAAAGTAGACGCTGTGTTTAGACATTAAGTAGGATCAGAAAATAGATTAAGATCATGCAGAATAAGCACTTTATAAGAACAAAAAGGAGCCAGTATCTGAATCATAGGCAGGTAATAAACCACTAGTTAATATTGAGAATAGGCACTTAAACTAAAGTGTGAGCAGGTATTGTTATATTGACTTACATCAACTAAAAGCATTAATTAACATTTATGCAGCTTCATTCTAAGCCCATTATTGATTTCTGCTGGATATAAACCAGCCAATTCCCCTGCATTCATCAAAAAAAAAAAAAAAAAAAAAACATGAACACAATGAATAAGAAATGAATTTGTGCAAGAAACAAAAAGCCCACATCCTCCTGCAGTCTGCAGGATCCTTATCTTTATAAAAGATGTGTCAAGAAGGCAGTCGACTGTCCTTATTTATTCCTTAGCCATCTGACAGAGTTCGACTAATATTCCCTCTTTGACACATTTCTAATCCTCCGGGACACATGTCTGAATATATGATAGGCTAAGCTCGCTTATCTTTGATTTAAACCGGCACACACACATACGCTCTGAGCACCTGGAAACATCAGAAAACTCCATTTCAGTTCTCAGAGGCTCAACGCTGCTGTTTCAGACTGATACTGCTCGCAATCACGCCATCAAAATTAATCACTTATGATTAATACAGTATGTACTAGAGATATAAATACTGTCTGGCACAAGAACATCATTATAAAAAATGATGACTTCCAGACAATTTCTTCATGTAGACCCAACACAAATTGAATAAGTTAACTTCCTTATTTTAAATAAGTTACTTCAACTTAAATGTTTGAGTGTATATGAGGTATTCTGAATTTCGGAAGTGATTGTTATTGGTTTGCTCAGACTTGAAGTTGTAGGAGTATTTGTAGTAATAGGTACATTATAAAATTTGTTGACGATTCCATAATTGTTAGTTTGTTAAGTGAGGAAGACTCTATGCACGGTCCTGTCAGCATGATCTCACGAGGAAACGTAGGTATTTTACATTTTGTCAGTTTAGTGGTTAATTCGTACGAATTCGTACGACTCAACTCGTACGAAAATGTACGATTTAAAAAAGGAGGCGTGGCACCCAACCCCGCCCCTAAACCCAACCATTATTGGGTGATGGGCAAATCGTACTAAATTGTACGAATTAGATCATACGAATTAGCCACTAAATCAAAAAGTTACGAATTGCCGTGAGATTGCGTTGGTCTTGTAGTTGATCATTTTTCCAGCTGGTGTCAGGAGGCTTTTTTTTTACAATTGAATGTTCTTATAACTAAAGAGATGAAGATTGATTTTCATTCTAAGAGAAGACTGATTAAGGGTAAGCAAACAAGTATCAATGGAGTGGGTGTTGAGAGTGTTGATCAGTACATGTATTTGGGTACTGTTTTAGATAATAAATTGTCCTTTTCTGTCAATACTAATATTTTGTGTAAGAAGGGGCAGCAACGATTGTACTGCTTACAGAAATTAAGATCATTTACAGTTTTTCTTAGTTGTTTACACACAATTACTTGTACTTCAGACACAATGACTACAACATGTAACATTCAAACTCGGTCCTGGAGGGCCGGTGTCCAGGAGAGTTTAGCTCCAACCCTAATCAAACGCACCTGAACAAGCTAATCAAGCTCTTACTAACTATACTAGAAACATCCTGGCAGGTGTGTTGAAGCAAGTTGGAGATAAACTCTCCAGGACACCGGCCCTCCAGGACCGAGTTTGGACACCCCTGATGTAACTGATGCACCAACCCCCTGAACCAATTCTGCTAAACTACAAGCACAATTCCTGCTTTACACTCAAATTGCAGATTTAAAACACACTTTTTTCAAAACACTACACCCAATTCTCTGCATTTGGCACAATTTTCATGCAGAAAATCTCTTGTTTTCACAAGGAACACACTGTCATTCAAAATTGTAAAGTCAGTTGTCCTGCTTTGCATACTAACTCATCACATGGGTAAACACCGGTCACACAAAATTGCAATTTAGCAATCAGAGCTCATCTCATATTCTCCATTTCTCAATCGTATTGAGGAATTTTTTTCTGCCTTGGGATGGAAAGTGTATGTCTGAAATCCACACTTTTTTTTACATTTATTTATTTATTTTTTACTGTAACTATTCTGTAAATCCTTCTGTTGATGGCATATGTAGACCACGTTATGTGCAACTTTGTGCTGGTTGGGATAAACACTGTGTACATAGTTTTTTTGGGAAAAATACAGTAAAATATATTTGGTACCGTGTGTTTGTGTGTTTTGTATAAAATAATATTCTAAAATATCTTACAATGCACTTCTGTAGGCCTGTGTACTGTCTGCAGTAAAAGTAACACTGAACAAAAAAAGGCTCACAGTAAGTCATTACGTATGATGAATGGAGAAGAAGTGGTCATAGTGTTTTACATTAAGCACATCAGTGTTCAACTGGTTCTTATAAATGTCTATTCATGTGATGGCTTGTGTTCGTCATTTGAAAACAAAACACCATTTTGAGAAGAAATCACATTGTTTTGAATGTAAAATTTGATTTTGCAGGAGAATTGAAGGGTTTTGCCCAATGTCTGTGTGTTTTGTGATTTGTGTTTAGAGTTCTGACAATATGAGATATGCTTTCAGAAAATGTGTGTAAACAATTGGGAAAAACTGTAATATAGATAGATGATTAATGTGCATGTTTTACAGTTCATACAGTCAGTCACTTCTATCTTTTTTTTTTTTGCTTTGTTGGTTCAATTCTCAAAGTGTGAAAAATACGAGTTGTTTATGGAGAAAATTGTGAATCTAGGAGGAAAAATAACAGGGAGAAAACAGATGATTATAGCTCAGTTATACCATCGACAAGTTTTGAGCAAAGCTCAGAGCATTCTGTCAGATGATTCCCATCCTATGCATCACACGTATTCGATACAGAACTCCTATTAGTAAAACAAATCAGTTCAAACTTTCATTTATCCCCTCAGCTGTAAAGTTTTTAAATTTAGGGTAGATTTGTATTGTACAATGTGTTTTTAGGGTTTATGTGTGACCACAATTGCCAAATCGCATTCGGGAAATGAATATAGACTGACTGACTGACTGAATAGAAATAACAGAAAAGGATAGAACAGAGTGAAATGTATGTCATAAAAGACTTCCTTCAATGTTAATTGTAACCAGAGGTGTGACACTGACAACAGAGGTGCGGATGCACATGCAGGTTTATTAGCAGGATGGTCAGGCAAGCAATGATCAGAACAGGAGCAAACAGATGTATAAGGGCAATCCAGAGTCGTAGCCAGATAGCAGGCAAATGGTCAAAGGCAGGCAGCAGACAGGATTAACAGACAGATGAGGCAAAGATCAAAACCAGGCAAAAACAAGGCAAAATAAGCGCGTTGAAATGTCACTGAAAACAGATAACAAGACTCAGCAATAGTGTTAGTGTTTGTGCTCCTTATGTAGTGCAATGAATCTGTCCTTTAGTGGCTTCAACTGTGGGTTTGCAATCAGTGGTGACTTGCATCAGGTGTGTGTGTGTGTGGCATGAATGAATATGTAGTCCTTGAACATGGCCGATTTGTAGTCCTATGTGTTTGTGAATGTTTTCCAGCGATCTATAGCGTTTTAGATCGCTGGTGATCATGACATTAATACAGTATTTTGTACAGCAAAATAAATAACAGTTTTTATAAATGTTTTCCATTGAAGCTTAATAAATGCTATTTCATAAGTCTTTTATGCTCAACAGAGCTGTGTTTGCTTGATCAGAACTAGTGTAAAATATGGACATGAATGAAAACGTTTCCTATGGTATTTGGTCACACTTTATTTTAAGGCTGAATTTCTTTTATTAACAAACAATTAACTGATGTTTAGCTTAATAAATTCCTAAAAGTAGACGTTGTGTTTAGATATTCAGCAGGATTTTTTTCGTTTGGGAGTGTATATGCGGTATTCTGGATTTCGGAAGTGACTACTAAATACATGTGCATGAAACTGAATAAAAAAAAAACAGAAAAGGATAGAACAGTATGAAATGTCATAAAATACTTCCTTCAGTGTTAATACAGTATTTAGTACAGCAAAATAAATGGCTGTCTTCATAAATGTTTTCCATCGAAGCTTAATAAATGCTAAAGCATGTTTTCATAAGT
Source organism: Danio kyathit (assembly GCA_903798195.1). Lineage (NCBI taxonomy): Eukaryota > Metazoa > Chordata > Actinopteri > Cypriniformes > Danionidae > Danio > Danio kyathit. Next base: position 60,556,590 of record LR812534.1, read on the forward strand.
CTCCTATGCTCAACAGAGCTGTGTTTCCTTGATCAAAACTAGAGTTAAATATGCACATGAATGAACGAACAAAGAAATGTTTCCTATGGTATTTGTTCTTTCTTTTAAGGTTAAATTCTTGTGATTAACAAACAATTTACTATGATGTTTAGCTCAATAAATTCCTAAAAGTAGACGTTGTGTTTAGATATTTAGTAAGATTTTGTTTTGGAGTGTATATGTGGTATTCTGGATTTCGGAAGTGACTGCTACAGTATATACGTGTTTTGCATAGAATTGAATAGAAAGAACCAAAAAGGATAGTAAAGAGTGAAATATGTGCCATAAAAGACTTCCTGGAATGTTAATACAGTATTTAGTACAGCAAAATAAATAACAGTATTCATAAATGTTTTCCTTCGAAGCTCAATAAATGCTATTGCATGTTTTCATAAGTCTCTTATTCTCAACAGAGCTGCATTTGCTTGATCAGAACTACAGTAAAATATGTAAACTCGTGATTATTATTTCAGTGAAACATTTTTTATTTGAATATTTGGAAACTCAGATGTCAGATCTTTATGTTCTTGACATTTTTTATGAGTATTAATATTCAAAACAGCTGTTCTGCATATTATTTAGATGAAACTGTACTAGAATGCATTTTTTCATGACTGAACAGACTGATGAATGTTAACAAAAGCTTTGTGGTGAATCAGAAATCTTTGTTAACAGTATAAATGTTGCTTTTGATCAATGTAATGTTCCTGTGATTAATAAAAGTATTAAAATAACTTCACAGAATATAAAGCAAAGTTACAGCATAAAAATTCCACTTGTGTTTTACAAATAAGTTCCTTAGAAAAAATTACATATATTAAATTTTATTTTATATATACAGTTGAAATCAGAATTATTAGCCCCCCTGTTTATTTTTTTCCCCAATTTCTGTGTAACGGATTTTTTTCAGCACATTTCTAATCATAATAGTTTTAATAACTCATTTCTAATAACTGCCTTATTTTATCTTTGCCATGATGACAGTACATAATATTTTTACAAATTTTAAAAATATTTTTAATATTTTAAAGAGAAATTTAAAGACTTAACTAGGTTAATTAGGTTAACTAGGCAGGTTAGGGTAATTAGCCAAGTTATTGTATAATGATGGTTTGTTCTGTAGACTATCAAAAAAAAATTAGCTTAAAGGGGCTAATAATTTTGACCTTAAAATGGCTTTTAAAAAATTAAAAACTGCTTTTATTCTAGCCGAAATAACAAATAAGACTTTCTCCAGAACAAAAAAAAATATTATCAGACATACTGTGAAAATTTCCTTGCTCTGTTAAACATCATTTGGGAAATATTAAAAAAAAAAAGAGAAAAAACATCAAAGGGGGGCTAATAATTCTGACTTCAACTGTATATAGAGATTTTTGCTTTTCTCTTCAGAACTGCCTTAATCCTTTGTAGCATAGATTCAACAAGATACTGTACATATTCCTCAGAGATTTTGGTCCATATTGACATGATAGCATCAGATTTGCTGCAGATTTGTCGGCAGCACATCCATGATGCGAATCTCCCTTTCCACCACATCCCATAGGTGCTCTATTGGATTGAATTCTGGTGACTGTGGAGGCCATTTGAGTACATTGAACCCATTGTCAAGTTCAAGAAGCCAGTCTGAGTTGATTCGTGCTTTTATGACATGGTGCGTTATCTTGCTGGAAGCAACAGAAGATGGGTACACTGTGGTCATAAGGGGATGAACATGGTCAGCAACAATACTCAGGTGGGCTGTGGCATCGACACGATGCTCAATTGGTACCAAAGTGTGCCAAGAAAATATCCCCCACATCATTACACCACCACCAGCAGCAGCCTGAACCGTTGATACAAGGCAGGATGGATCCATGCTTTCATGTGGTTGACGCCAAATTCTGACCCTACCATCCGAATATAGCAGCAGAAATCGATACTTGTCAAACCAGGTAACGTTTTTCCAATCTTCTATTGTCCAATTATGGTCGGCCTGTAGCCTCAGTTTCTTGTTCTTAGCTGACAGGAGTGGCGCCAGGTGTGGTCTTCTGCTGCTGTAGCCCATCCGCCTCAAGGTTGGACGTGTTGTGCGTTCAGAGATGCTCTTCTGCAGACCTCGGTTGTAACGAGTGGTTATTTGAGTTACTGTTGCCTTTCTATCAGCTCGAACCAGTCTGGTCATTTTCCGCTGATCTCTGGCATCAACAAGGCACCCACAGATCTGCCGCTCACTGGATATTTTCTCTTTTTCTGACCATTCTCTGTAAACCCTAGAGATGGTTGTGCGTGAAAATCTTAGTAGATCAGCAGTTTCTGAAAAACTCAGACCAGCCCGTCTGGCACGAACAACCATGCCACATTCAAAGTCACTTAAATATATATAATATCTATTTACTTGTTTATTTATTTAATTTTTTTGTATGGGACTTGGAATGATCACATGATTCAATCTATGACCTGCTAAATACAATAAAAGTTTAGTGCCTTAAGCATTGCATTATGAGAAATGCTCCCATAAATCACTGATTTCAGCTTGTCATCTTAGACAAAATGCATATAATAGTATCTGCACAGCATGCGCAAACAAAAAAAGTCTTTTAAAGGTCCTCCATTAGAAAGTATAATGCACTTTAATGCATCACACTAATGTACTTTTGCATTAACGTTACACAAGAATACAAAAGTGACCCTCTAAAACCGGCAGACGTGCGAAATTACAACTTGAGCCGATGATTTACAGGCAGCTGGAATGATATGGCAGTGCATTTGCTCCCTTGTACACAGTCGCTGAACCATTAATTTCATCTCAATTTGTGCTTTAAAGTCTTAGACATAAGGCATCTTAAACCCCGCTGTCACTTCAACCCGGCGAGACCATTATCTCCATGTCACTCAATAAGACGGATCCTACTTTTATTAATCTACCTTTAACAACATAGCATGCACTTTAACACCAGCGCTCTGTGCGAACGCGTTTTCCCAATTCGGTTTGCCATCAGAGTCTGGCTTGCTTAAACGATAGCACTTGATGTAATGCCACTGGCGGCTATCATTGCTCAGTCTGTGTTTTTTATCCTATGTGACTCTCTACATATGAACACAGCGCATCTGTCAGCTCATCTCCACTCTTCTATAGTCCCGCTGGAGCTTTACGCCAATGATCTGGGGTAATGGAGGCATTTCCTGTTCATTACGACAGGTTGGACTCCGTGGCTTTCTATATTATGGCAGTTAAATAAATGGCCTGGAGTGGGAAATGAATCAGGCTTAGTACAGAAAGTGTGTTAAAGTATTACCTCTGAGAGAGGATTGTTTTTTTTTTTTTTTCTTCCTCATGTTCCAAAGAAGCAATTACAAACCTGGTCCCTCAGCAGGATGAAAAAAAAAAAAACTCTAACACAAACATAGACATGACAAAAGCGTGCGTTTGATTGCGTGACTGGAACTTCGGCTGATGGGCAGGACACTGGTGGAGCGCGACACTTGGAGTTGGAAATTACTTTTAGATTGAGGCCATTGCTTGTAATTGCTACTCAGGAGTTGTGATTTGTGGAAATACAAAGGACACTGATGTCAAAAAAAATAAACCTTTTTTTTTTTTTTTAGGGGGGGGGGGGGGTGTTTTAGAAGGTGGATTTTTGTCTGGATGTTTAGCGCTTTAGCTTATCTGTTTTATTCAACCCAAGCTCAATCTGATTACATACCCCTATATACATTTCTGGAGAGTGCCAAATACATCCCAGGAGCTACGCTTTTGTTTGCAGCTGTAAAAGCTTTTGAGATCTCTAATTTCTCTCGGAAGTGTGATTTGTGTCTGCTGTTCTTGCATAAATCCACCAGAGGCCGCTGTCGATTGACTGACTGATCCCCCCCCCTCCTTCTCCTCCTCCTTTCTTAAACCTAATCGATAGTGTTTTCGAAAGCATCCAGAAAAAGTAATGCACTCACGGCAGCCTGATTTTTACCACGTTTTCAGATTTTGCCACATTTTCACCCTGTTATTTACTTGTTTATTTTATTTTTTGGCTTTTGTTTTTGTCTTTCCTGCTTTCTGGAACCATTCTTCGATGGACTTGAACCCTGAGGTCACGGTTAACTCCGCTCTGCTTCTCAGATCCTCAGACGTATGCGGCAAGCTATTGGACAAACTGGTAACAGTGGAAAAGCCGTTGACATGGAGGTAAGCAATCAGCTGGTAAGCGCGAAAAGGAACAGCATCATACCGCCCAGTAGCATTAATTTTAAAGACGAAATACAGCCATACGTTACTCATGTATGGCTGCATTTCACATGGATGCCTATGAAGGTATTATTGGGGCAAATCTCCCAAGCAGCTGTAAAAGTGTAATTTGTAGTTGTAAAGAATAGCCACAAATGTGTATCAGTAAATTTGTACTCGCAGAGCAAATTTGCAAATGTGTATCAGTAAATTTGTACTCGCAGAGCAAATTTGCAAATGTGTAGCAGTAAATTTGTACTCGCAGAGCAAATTTGCAAATGTGTAGCAGTAAATTTGTACTTGCAGAGCAAATTTGCAAATGTGTATCAGTAAATTTGTACTTGCAGAGCAAATTTGCAAATGTGTATCAGTAAATTTGTATTTGCAGAGCAAATTTGCAAATGTGTAAGTATTTTTTGTCTCCTACAAACACAAAGCAACATTTACACCTTTCAAATCCTTCAGTGCAGGTGCACAAATCTCACCGGACAAATCACAAATACAGAAACTTGTCCTCTCATGTTCTTTGCTACTATTGTTGCAGTGCATATGGTGCAAAACACATTCACACACCTGCATCCAGAAATGTGAAGTCACAGACAAAACCTGCACATCTGTAGATTAGAATGTGTATCCACGCAAAGAGAGCTGAACCCGTGTATAACGCTTGGTTTATTTTTTTCTAAGCACGAACACAAATATGTTACTGCAACCTCTCAAATCTGCCACTACGAGTCTCAAGCGCTGTTTTACACTTGCAAATTTACGCTTCGCGCTGTCTCTCTTTTGCACCATAAATCACTGTGATATATGGTGCAAAACTGACTTGTGTATCTGCCAATCAAAACGCGGGCTCTCAGAGAAATTCAGCCAATAGGGGATGGGGCGTGACGTCACCGCTCTAGCGTTGCTGCGGAAACCGAAACCTCTACCCTTCGCGAGATTTGCGTTCGAAAATCCCTGCTTAACTATTACATACTAGGAGAAAACATCCCTAAAGAAAGGAGTACGTTTGAAACTTTAGTAACCATAAAAAGTACGTCAGATGGATACCTTTCTACTCCAGGAAGCCACAGCATACAGCCTGAAGGAGGAAGAGGAGGACGCGGTCAGTTTGAAATGTGAGTATTATAAATCAAAGACAGTTCCTTTGTGTTAAACTCGCATTTGTTGAGCTACTGTACAGTGTTCTGTAGAATTGCTGAGGGTGTAAAGAGGCTTTATTTTGTGGTCTATTTTATTTTGCTGTAAATGTTGATTAGGTAATGTTAGGGTCTCCAGTAAGCACATATAAAGTAACGTTTCAAAAGTAAATTTACATATGTTTACATAAATCAAAAGATTATTATCAAATGTCTGACAGAAAAATATGTGAAGTATTGCAGATTACAAGGTTAACAGACATCTGAGTGAGTGATGTATTTGTGCTGATGTAGAATCTGTTGTCAATTGACTGTTGTCAAAACTGTTTAAATTATATACATGTAATTTTAATAAATGAGAATAAAGGGTCATTTGTTTAATCTGTGCATCAGTATAGTTGATCAATTGAGGAATATTTGTTACATCAGCAACTACACCAACATGTTATTTGAGCAGGTGAATCAGAGGTCATTTATTGTAGTCTCGATGTTACAGTGAGGCTTTTATTGAGTACAGTACAGAAATCAAGAAAGCATCTTTTACATTTGCTATTTATTATTAGTTATTGTATTCTCAAACAGTGATTACATCAGCTTTCTGATTGCTGGTGTGTGTGTGTGTGTGTGTGTCTGTGTTTCTGCAGAGCTGTTGTGATGGAGCTGGACCTGTAGACAAGGGAACTAAGACATTTGTGGAAAATAGAATCTAAAATAAGAGGTAAGATCATTTTATTACTAACACTACAGAAATCAAATGACACATTGTGCAGTAAAATGACTTTGTTTTTTTTATGTTTAGTATGATCTGAAATATCTGCAGATTGGTGTGTGTGGTGAGGGTAAAGAAGTCCACAGCAGCATCCTGGAAATTCTGTAGTACAGGGGTGCTCAAACTCAGTCCTGGAGGGCTGGTGTCCTGGAGAGTTTAGAGTCAACTTCAACTAAACTCTGCAAGACAGCAGCAGTCCTGGACTGAGTTTGGCACTCCCGTTCTCCTGTAGTGCAGTGAACGAGACCCTGCATCAGTCCACCCGCCCTGTGTCCTCATCTGGGCCAGATGTTGCTGTGGTCTCTTCATCATCGGTATCTCGCAATAGAGTCTGGATGCAGACATGATGCAGTCTCAGACCAGTGCAATCTCAGCCGCACATGCGCATTCAGAGTGATGCAATCTCAGCCGCTCATGCGCATTTGAACCATAGACTGTAAAAGATAGATTTGAACGCGTGTATTCTCGTGCACGCGCACGTTGCGGCGGGTCAAAGACGGAAATACGCCAAAATACGGTTTAAAAACTAAAGGTACGACAGACAAAAGAAATACCTATGTATCTACACCTGATCTACACACATATTATGTCACGAGGTAGCCTGTAAACTCCTATTATAAAAAGACTTGGGTCGCGGCCAGGATTTTATTTAAAATAATAGCTGATAGGCATTTCTAATATTGTCTTAATAACTTCATTAACATGTCTAAAATGTGTTTATATTGGCAAAATGCATAACTAATTAATGTTAATGCACTAGTAAATAAAACATTTCTACACATTCCTCCTACATAAAAAACATTTATATAGACACGTTATAGTGCTTTACCTTTCAGTAGTACAGTAACATACCATTTATATTACAGTATTTAAAACTTTTATGTTAACACATGCTACAGCTAGAAAATATTTTAGTTGACTTAGGTTTATTAACTACATTGAAATAAAAAAAACCTTTTATATTTCTTCATCACAAAATAAACAGACATAAAACTGTATGGCTTATTAAATGATTAATAAGGACCTGTTTATATTCCTTTATTGCAGAAAGAAAAACACAATAAATGTATTTCATTCATTTTCTTTTCAGCTTAGTCCCTTTATTAATCTGGGGTCACCACAGTGGAATGAACCGCCAACTTATCCAGCATATGTTTTACGTAGCGGATGCCCTTCCAGCTGCAACCCATCTCTGGGAAACATCCATTCACACTCATTCACTACGGATAATTTAGCCTACCCAATTCACCTGTACCGCATGTCTTTGGACTGTGGGGGAAACCGGAGCACCCGGAGGAAACCCACACGAACGCAGGGAGAACATGCAAACTCCACACAAATACGCCAACTGACCCAGCCGAGGCTCAAACCAGCGACCTTCTTGCTCTGAGGCGACAGCACTACCTACTGCACCACCGTGTCACCATAAATATATTTAAAACTTTCAAATAAAGAATTATATTTATAATGATTTCTAATCACAGTGCAGTGGGTAGCATGTTCGCCTCACAGCAAGAAGGTCACTGGTTCAAGCCTCAGCTGGGTCAATTGGCATTACTGTGTGCAGTTTGCATGTTCTTCCCGTGTTCGCGTGGATTTCCTCCGGGTGCTCCGGTTTCCCCCACAGTCCAAAGACATGTGAATGGTACAGGTGAATTGGGTAGGCTAAACTGTCCGTAGTGAATGAGTGTAAATGAATGTTTCCCAGAGATGGGTTGCAGCTGGAAGGGCATCCTCTGCGTAAAACATGCTGGATAAGTTGGCGGTTCATTCCTCTGTGGCGACCCCAGATTAATAAAGGGACTAAGCCGAATGATTTATAATGCTTTTGTCACAATAAATAAATATGTTTCCAAAACACACAGCAGTTGGTGATTGATGACTTTAGTGAATTAATATCTGCAGTCAGACTGGGGTGGGTTTCCCAAAACCATCGTTAGCCAACTAAGGTCGAAAGTTCCGTCGTTACAAAGATAGTTTGTTGATTTTCCGTTTCCCAAATCCATCGCTCCAATGAACATTCGCAAACTGCATCGCAAAGTCGAGCACTTGAAACGACACCTGTGGAGCTGTAGTTAAAAGCATAGTTCCTGGCTGTGTTCTATTCCCACTTATCCCCCTATGCCCTATTCATTTAGAACATTCTAACATTCAAAGTTGGAATAATTAAAAGTAAAAAAGCATTAAGGTCATCTCTCTTAGGTGTAATTTGCTTTCAAAGTATTTTTACAGTTCAGTTTTAGCGATCTTCATGTTTACAATTGTGCTCCCTTCACAGTGCACTTTGAAAAACTTTGTCATTTTGAACACGGCCTCATAGCGAAAGAGCTATTATTTAAAAGCGGAATTTATGTTACGTCTCCAAAGCTTGTGAAAATAAAAAACAGCATACGTTAATGCTTTTATTTCATAGTGGGTTATTTATTAAGTGTCTGTACTCTATATGGCATAGGCCTGTTGGTTAGAACTTTCTGCTGTGGTTTGCATGTGTCAAATTGTAAAAGTAGACATTTAATTTTTTTTTAAATAAATAAACAATATTCTACTTAATAATAATAATAATATTAATAATAATAATCATCATCATTAATATTATGAAAGTAAATTTATTTATAATAAATAGCCTCATTATTTATTTATTTATTCATATGATTTATATATGATATTAGAATAGTGTTAGCTTTTGTAAGTAATTTTATATTTTACAATAGAATATGTAATGTTCTCAATAATATTAGTAAAGGAAACACAGGCCCTATATGTGCCATTTACATATATTTCAATTAATATGGAAAGCGAGTGCATGTTTTTACCAAAACTAATATTGGATTTTATTTTAAATGCGTGTTTGTGTAAAACAATTTAATTTGCACAAAGAAATGATGGGGCTGTTCTCTAAAGAAGTTGCTCCACCCCGTTTAGAGCATCATTATGGGCGTTTTACGTTATAACTACCGTGGTTCAAGCGATGGATCTGCGACAGAGAAACTAGGGGTTTTGGGAAACACTCATCACTACATTGTTCTTTCACCAAACGATGCATCGAACTATGATAGTTCAGCCGCGAGTTACATCGTTGTTTGGGAAACGCACCCCAGTACAGATGCAGACATCTGAGGAGTGCAGATGTGGACATCTGAGGAGTCAATGCAGATGTTTCACACCTGCTAAGACTGAGTGATCCACCTGTAAGGATAAATTGAAGAGACAGATGTAAAAATGGTTCTGATTCATATATTTTACACATATATCTTGTGTCCATTTATTTATTATTGTCTTTTGTTAACAACATTCAAATTACTTTACAACTGTTGTATGACAGTTCCTCTAACGATCCATTTATAAAATAATGTTAAGTAACACCTAAACAAATGATATAGAGCAGGTCACCTGCAAACTGCCCTGTTACTTTTCAAAACAACACCCCAAAACAGAGCTAGTAAAATATTCATGGTTTTCATTACTGTCTAAACAAATGAATTAAGATACCAAATTAACAAAACTTGTTATATCAGATAAATGTTTATATATATATTTACATGAATTAACATACATTTACATTAACATTAACATACTCTTAATAGAATATTTTAATGTATCCCTTTATATTGACAGCTTAATTAATGTTTACTTACACATACACTTAGTAATGGGCGATATAAACGATATGCGATATAAACGATACAAAATTGGCCTACGATAGAGATTCTAATTCTATTGCACTATCGCGATAATACATGTTTGATGACGCAATCTACCCGCGAAATTAAGAGCAACAGCAACAACAGCACTAAGCAACGCATGGCACCGAATAGCGGCGTGTCGCACAGCTTGCGAGCCTCATGCATGGCATATTGTGGCTTGTCTAGTGAACATCAGTGCCTCCCACACAGATTGTACCTGGGCGGCCGATATATTATTGGGGCGGCCCGGTTCTGTGTTCGCGAGAAACTGAGAACACTCTGCCACAGACTCGCTCGCATGCTCTGCATGCAGACCCACAGAGACGCGCTGTATCGCGCTGGATACAGATCTGTTTTCCTGATTTGGGAGCAGCTTTAAGAAGAGCGCGAAGACTAAATAGACTGATCCAGCTCATTTTTTGGGGTGACAATACATTCTCTTTTCCCCGGACATGTCCGAGAATCTGCTTTCGCTTTCGATATTAATTGTATTAATTTTTGCATTACTTTATTCGCAAACATTGTCTGGTGCGTCTCAATCTCTCAGCAGCTCTACAGCAGACACAGAGAGAGAGAGAGGGAGAGAGAGAAAGAGCAGATCAAGAGACCAGTTTTAATTTCATTAGGAGAACAAAATGTTTAAAATCAAATGTGTTACCTTAGGCTGCAGGTTAGAAATATGTTTTTATTTAAAGTATCTGCAATACACAATTTTATTTGACTAATTTAATACTGGAAGTAATTTCAGTACAGTGTAAGTTCCTTAACTAAACACCAGTTTTTTTGTTCTCTGCAACTTGGCATTTAGGAACCAAGGACTTAAAAGAAAAGTCTTTCTTTCTAAAAGGCACTACATTTAGTTTATTTATCTGCAACATTGTGTTGTTTAATTACAGTTTTGCTTTTGCACAATAAATGTTCTCAAAATGACATGCAACTTTCTTTATTTCTTTAACAAAAAATAGCAGTTTGGCTTTCCTAAGGGTCTATGTAACCTTTTCTGAAATGGTTCTATTATAATTTATATATCGCAATATATATCGTTATCGCAAGAGGCTGCAATGTATATCGCAATATGGATTTTAGGCCATATCGCCCATCCCTACATACACTTATGTACTTGTTTGTGGGTTAGATAACATGACCAAACAATAAACAACACGTTTATTCAATAATACTGAATCTAGGTTAATCTAAACTTATTAATATTGTAATATGTCAGTTACTGCATTAGTTAACATGAACAAATAATGAACAATGACCCAGATTCAGTGCTACACAATGTTCAACTTGCATGTTATTTATGTTTGTAGACTCTTTACTAACACAATTTATCAATAACAAAGAATTAGTTAAGGGAATTAGGATTCTTTTAGTAAATTGTACACTACTTTAACATTAATATACTGTGTTACTAGCATTTGTAATTGTAAACTCTTTACTAGCATGGTTTATCAGTAACAAACCATCTGTTAATGGAATCAGAAACTTTATTGTAATGTGTACGTCACTCCAACATTATGTGTTACTAACATTTGTAAACTCTTTACTGAAATTAATTTCACAAAGTTCTTATTCTTTTTTTTACATTTTTGCTTAAAAAATAAGTTTTAAAATCTGTCAATGTTCTCCCTGTTATGTAATGTAGTAAAGGATCTGAAAGAGATGTGTACATGGTTTACACTGATTCGAGATCCAGTAAAATCATTAATCACTGCTTTGTAATAAACTCATAGATGTTAGTAGCACATCAGTTACAATATTGGGTTAGTGGTAAGTCAGCAAAGAGTTTACAAATCTAACACATGTTGAAGTAGTGTACATTTTACAATAAAGTTCCTAATTCCCTTAACTAATGCTTTGCATGATCAATCATATTAAAGAGTCTACAAACATGAATAACATGCCAGGACTGAACCTGAGTCATTGTTCATTATTTGTTCATGTTAACTGCATTAAGTAACACATCTATAAGTTTATGTTAACAACAATTAAGTATTACTGAGTAAATGTGCTGTTCATTGTTTAGTCATGTTATTTAACCAATGAACAAATACATTAGTCTATGTGAAAATAAACATTAGCTAATTATGTTAAGCTGTTAATGTAAAGTGATACAATACAACAATGAGAAACACTTTAACTAATGCTGATGTTTATTTAACATTAACATAGATTAATAAACGCCCACGGTAAACTAATGTATGAACTGACATTATCTAATGCAATCTTCCTGTAAATGTTTCGCTATTTAATCTTATGAATAAATGAATTTACTGTCAACAAGCTAGCGGTCGCCCTAAACTGTTTACTTTATCTAAACACATAGATGACATCGAGAGAGCTGTGTACAGGTTATATCGGGCACATATCACGATAGTTTTTATAACATTCACCTAATAACTAAAAACACCACATTTAATAACATTGCGAAATTCGCGAATGGAATAAATATACTTACAGTACGAGTGTCCGTATGTGAAGCATCTGTCTCACGGAGAGCGAAAGTGTGCCCGCGTGCGCATGTGCGGCTGAGTGCTGTCTGATTGCGCATGTCCGGCTGAGATTGCATCACTCTGAATGCGCATGTGCGGCTGAGATTGCACCGGTCTGAGATTGCATCGTGTCTGCAGCCAGACCCTTCTCGTATCCCGGGCATGGACTGCCATGTATCCTGTCCTGTTCCTGTCTGACTGCAGCAGTGAGGGATGTGATGATGGTGAAGTCCCTCTGATCATCTGCAGAACTGGCCCAGCTGTGTGGAGAAACATGGGCTTCTGTCTGTAATACATCTCTGTTAAAATAAAGCTTGGTTTCATGTGTTGTTGACTTGAATTTATTTGTCCTGATTACTCATATTCATTCTTTTTATAATATATTAATGTTTCTGTTTGTTTTCAATAAATAATGATAAAACTTTCAGTAATGTATGCATTTCTATTGTTTAACAAAAAATTAAGAAAATAAGAAACATTGTCTAGTGACTATTCATGTAGATTTACTTATATCATTAATTGTCCGCATTTATCATTCTTGAAAGTGTTGGGGTGAGCTAGCAGTGCATTCTTGGCTAAAATGTTTAGTAAAATCTTAATTTTTTTTGAGTGTAAAATACATTATAATAACATGTTAGCATTGGTTATTAAGGTAAAGTTGGTTTTATATTTGCACATTTAAACATTTTAATGCTCCCTATATTGTTTACCATGGTACTTTAAATATTCGGTCTGAAATTACATTTAAGAATGACTTCAAAACAACATTAGCACTATATAATTGACTGTGGACAGTGTTGTACTTTGATAGCCATTGGCTGCTATTATGATTACCCACTGTAGAATTTGAAAATAATGTTTTTCTGAAATTATATTATTAAGGAGAAAGTCAGAATGTGCAACTATAAAACCAGCTTCACCTCAATGTATTGGTTTTGCTCACCTGCGAAGACGCACCCTGGTCTGCCATTTTTCTAAAATAAATACATGAATTAAATTTTTTAATTTACAGGGTCGTATTATATGAGAAGCATACCTGCCAACACTCCTGTTTTTCCCATGAGTCGTATTGTTTTGTCTCCCGGAAAACTCCCAGAATTTCCACCATTTCCAGGATGCTGCTGTGGACTTCTTTACCCTCACCACACACACCAATCTGCAGATATTTCAGATCATACTAAACATAAAAAAAACAAAGTCATTTTACTGCACAATGTGTCATTTGATTTCTGTAGTGTTAGTAATAAAATGATCTTACCTCTTATTTTAGATTCTATTTTCCACAAATGTCTTAGTTCCCTTGTCTACAGGTCCAGCTCCATCACAACAGCTCTGCAGAAACACACACACACACCAGCAATCAGAAAGCTGATGTAATCACTGTTTGAGAATACAATAACTAATAATAAATAGCAAATGTAAAAGATGCTTTCTTGATTTCTGTACTGTACTCAATAAAAGCCTCACTGTAACATCAAGACTACAATACATGACCTCTGTGATTCACCTGCTCAAATAACATGTTGGTGTAGTTGCTGATGTAACAAATATTCCTCAATTGATCAACTATACTGATGCTCAGATTAAACAAATGACCCTTTATTCTCATTTATTAAAATTACATGTATATAATTTAAACAGTTTTGACAACAGTCAATTGACAACAGATTCTACATCAGCACAAATACATCACTCACTCAGATGTCTGTTAACCTTGTAATCTGCAATACTTCACATATTTTTCTGTCAGACATTTGATAATAATCTTTTGATTTATGTAAACATATGTAAATTTACTTTTGAAACGTTACTTTATATGTGCTTACTGGAGACCCTAACATTACCTAATCAACATTTACAGCAAAATAAAATAGACCACAAAATAAAGCCTCTTTACACCCTCAGCAATTCTACAGAACACTGTACAGTAGCTCAACAAATGCGAGTTTAACACAAAGGAACTGTCTTTGATTTATAATACTCACGTTTCAAACTGACCGCGTCCTCCTCTTCCTCCTTCAGGCTGTATGCTGTGGCTTCCTGGAGTAGAAAGGTATCCATCTGACGTACTTTTTATGGTTACTAAAGTTTCAAACGTACTCCTTTCTTTAGGGATGTTTTCTCCTAGTATGTAATAGTTAAGCAGGGATTTTCGAACGCAAATCTCGCGAAGGGTAGAGGTTTCGGTTTCCGCAGCAACGCTAGAGCGGTGACGTCACGCCCCATCCCCTATTGGCTGAATTTCTCTGAGAGCCCGCGTTTTGATTGGCAGATACACAAGTCAGTTTTGCACCATATATCACAGTGATTTATGGTGCAAAAGAGAGACAGCGCGAAGCGTAAATTTGCAAGTGTAAAACAGCGCTTGAGACTCGTAGTGGCAGATTTGAGAGGTTGCAGTAACATATTTGTGTTCGTGCTTAGAAAAAAATAAACCAAGCGTTATACACGGGTTCAGCTCTCTTTGCGTGGATACACATTCTAATCTACAGATGTGCAGGTTTTGTCTGTGACTTCACATTTCTGGATGCAGGTGTGTGAATGTGTTTTGCACCATATGCACTGCAACAATAGTAGCAAAGAACATGAGAGGATGAGTTTCTGTATTTGTGATTTGTCCGGTGAGATTTGTGCACCTGCACTGAAGGATTTGAAAGGTGTAAATGTTGCTTTGTGTTTGTAGGAGACAAAAAATACTTACACATTTGCAAATTTGCTCTGCAAATACAAATTTACTAATACACATTTGTGGCTATTCTTTACAACTACAAATTAAACTTTTACGGCTGCTTGGGAGTTTCGCACCAAATATACCTTCATAGATGCCTTTCTCACTGTTAAGAGTTTGTCCAGTGGGTCGCCATGTACGTCGGCGTACTTGAGACACAGAGAAGAGTTGACCACGACAACAGGGTCGAGTGCGGCAAAGAACGGTTCCAGAAAGCAGGTAAGGCAAAAACAGAAGCCAAAAAGTTAAATAAACAAGTAAATAACAGGATGAGAATGTAGTAAAATCTGAAAACGTGGTAAAAATCAGGCTGTTCTTTTTCTGGATTGCTTTTTAAAACTGTCAGTTGGGTTTAGGGAAGTGGGTGGGCGGGTCAGTCTGTGCTTTTGAAAACACTATTGGTTGGGTTTTAGGGTAGGAGGAGGGTGGGTCAATAGATCGGTCAATTAGTCAGTTGACAGTGGCCTCTGGTGGATTTACGCGAGAACAGCACGCATGAACGGCACTCACAAGAGAAATTTGAGATCTCAAAAAAGCGTACACAGCGGCCTCTGGTGGGTTTGTAAAAACAAAAACTGCAAAAAATAAATAAATAAATCTGGGACGCATTTTATGATCTCCAGAAATGTATAGACGAATTACCATGTTTGTAAACATTCAGGATGCACGCGCGGGGAGGTTGCAGAAAAAACCCGGGAGCGCTAGCATTTACAGTGAGGGAATGACATGCAATGCGGTACAGAGTTTGTTGTTGTCTTAGAAATAATATATATTGATTACATATTATATATATTATTTACATAAAGCTTTCAGCGTATTATAACAGCTTGTCACCCAGTGATAAGCACAGTGATTCGGGAAAATTATATTAAAGTAAGCGGCGTTCGTCTGACAGATCCATTTGCGATAGCACACTCCCAATGGATATTGGATAAGACCGAAATATACAATGTTATTGAAGCTCCAAGGGATTTTACAAGAGAGAAGTTAAAGGACTGCAAGTCTTTGGATGCCAACAATTGTGTTCTGTGTGGTCATGTGCAAGAAATAATGTTCCATGATTACCAGATTCAAAACTTTGTAGTGCTAAAAACCGAGGTTCTGCCGAGCCAAAGACAAGGAAAAAAGATGAAGCTAACGTTATACAAGGCCTGGGTAATCAACAACAAGCAGAACAACTGCATTCTGACAGCGAACTGCACCTGTACGGCAGGGTATGTGAACTTGCACATAGAGGTAAAGTTGATTTTATATTCGCACATTCAGACTTTCTCCTTAATAATATCATTTCATAAAAGTATTATTTGCAAACTCTAAATAGCGAAATCATATTAGCAGCCAATGACTATCAAAGTACAACATTGTTCAGTCAAATAAACAGTGTTAATGTTGTTTTCAAGTCAAACTTGCAGGTTATTTCAGACCGAATATTCAAAGTGCCGTGGTAAACAATATAGGGAGTGTGTCACTGAATGAATGTGTGAATATAAAACTAAATTTAATAACTTACACTTTCACGTTTCATTCTTAGCATTCAGTGTCCGCAGTTTAATTCACCATGTGTAACTGTTTTTGCTGAAATCATTGCTGCAATCAAAATCGAGTAATGTGTTTGACTCAGCATAGCGTGAACTTGCCTGATATAACATGAGAACTGCAGAGTCGAGCATTTCTAATTAGGTCGTCACTCTATTCAACTCCCTTTTAGTCAAAGACGTCTGCAGTTGGCATTAAAGCAGTGTGGTGTACGGTAAAAGTTACGTTTTCTATTGAATTTGGCATCCTACCGCACAACATGACAAGTTTGCTATTGCAGCCGGTCTTTTTTTGCAACCGGGGACCCGTGACACATCATGTGTGACGTAGGTTGGTAATTCGTCTATATAGCGGTACGTTTTCAGAATGAGCCTGGGTTAAATATAGGGCTACGTTTTCAGAATGAGGTTGCGTTGGTTTTATTCCACTCATTCATTTATAATAGTAACGCTTTACAATAAGGTTGTATTAGTTAATGTATGTTTATGCATTTACTAACATGAATAAATACAGTTATGAATGTATTGTTCAGTATTTGTTCAAAGTTGATTAATTAAAATACAGTTGTTTATTGTTAGTTCATGTTAACTCACAACTCATTAACCAATGTTAAGTTTGGATTATAGTTAGGTATTAGCAATAATCCCATGTACAAATTATAAGATGTTTTCACGCCTGATTAGAAGGTGGTTTTTGTCAAATCAATTTGTACACACTGAGTGAGATGTTTTTGATTTGTCAGTGTTTTAGTTTATATGTGATTATGCCTGTATGCTTTAAACTGACTTTTGAATTCATTGACTATTATTAATTTAATTTTTACCTGTCCAGGGACTGCAGGTGGAAAATGGCAATCCTGCTAAATCCTGGCACGATGCATCATTCCTTTTTGAGGTTAATGTAACTGTTGTGCATGTCCCTGTTAAATAAATAACTTCATTCACTCATTCAATAGTAAATGCTAAACTATGATTAATAAAGGATCTACAAGTATTGTCCATGCTTAGTTCATGTTAGTAAATGCATTAACTCATTCATTTATTCATTCATTTTCCTTCGGCTTACTCCCTTTATTCATCAGGGGTCGCCACACCGAAATGAATTAACCGCCAACTTATCCAGCATATGTTTTATACAGCGGATGTCCTTCCAGCTGTAGCCCAGTACTGGGAAACATCCATACACACTCATTCACACACATACACTACGGCCAATTTAGTTTATTCAATTCACCTATAGTGCATGTATTTGGACTGTAGGGGAAACCGAAGCACCCGGAGAAAACCCACGCCAACACGGGGAGAACATGCAAACTCGACATGGAAATGCCAACTGGCCCAGCTGGGACTCGAACCAGCGACTTTCTTGCTGCGAGGCGACAGTGCTAACCACTGAGCCACCATGTCGCCCATGCATTAACTAATGAAACTGTTTCTTAGTGTGACCTCTATAATTTTATAGCATCCATATTTTATCAATGCACATGCCTTTTTTGTTACTCGATCCATCCTACTATGCATCATTCTGTCACTATTCATCAATGTGTCATTTTATCCATTCATATATCCATCTGTTATTCTACCCATCCATCCATATATCCATTAGTCCATCCATCTGTCCTTCTACCCATCCAACCATATTTCCATTAGTGAATCCATGCATTATTTTATCCATCATTCTATCCATGCACCTGCCATTCTATCCATCCATCTGTCTTGTGTCCACTGTATTCATAATTATGTGTTCTACTCATCCATCGATCTGTCCATCTGTCCATCCACCATGCATATCATCATTGTAACTGTCAATGCATTTGAAATTATCTTTCATTCATCCATTGATGAATTATTCTGTCCATCTACTTGTACATCCATCCACAATTCCATCCATTATATCCATTCATCCATACATCTGTCCATCCACCCATTGTATTGATCCATGTGTTATTCTGTCCATCTATAGAGCCATACAACCATCCATCCATCACCACTTCATCCATTCTATTCATTCATCCATCCATCCATCCATCATTGTCTTTCATCTATATATCTGTCCATCATTTTGTTCATCCATCTATTCATCCTTCCATCATATTTATCCATGTGTTATTCTGTCCATTTACTTGTATACTGTATATACACATCCACCCACCCATCATCACTTCATCCATTCTATTTATTCATCCATTCCGTTCATTCATTCAACTTTCCATTCATCCTTTCATCAGTCCATCTATCCATCATTGTATCAGCCATGGTCTTTCAAATCATCTTTTCATCCATCATTATATTCCTTCATCCGTAAATCCATCCACCTCACCATGAATAATCTTTTCATCCATCATTCTATCCCTTTATCCATTCATCTTTCCATTATTTAATTCAGCCACCTATCTGTGTGTAATTCTGTCCATCTATTTATAATGTACATCCATTCACCACTTCATTCATTCTGTTCATTCATATATCTATCCATCATATTTATCTGCGTTATTCTGTCCATTTACTTGTATATATATACATCCACCCACCCATCATCCCTTCATCCATTCCATTCATTCGTCCATCACTTCATCCATTCTGTTCATTCATTCATCTGTACATTCATCCTTTTCTCAATCCATTTATCATTGTATCAACCATGGTCTTTCAAATCATCTTTTCATCCATCATTATATCCCTTCATCCATAAATCCATCCATCCAACCATGGATAATCTTTTCATCCATCATTCTATCCCTTTATCCATACATCTTTCCATAATATCATTCAGCCACCTGTCTATGTGTAATTTTGTCCATCTATTTATAATATACATCCATCCAGCACTTCATTCATTCTGTTCATTCATATATCCATCCATCCATCCATTATATTTATCTATGTGTTATTCTGTCCATTTACTTGTATATATAAATATCCACCCACCCATCATCACTTTATTCATTCCATTCATTTGTCCATCACTTCATCCATTCTGTTTATTCATTCATCTGTCCATTTATCCATTCGTCAATCCATTCATCATTGTATCAGCCATGGTTTTTTAAATCATATTTTCATCCATCATTATATCCCTTCATCCATCCATCCATCCAAACATAAATAATCTTTTCAACCATCATTCTATCCCTCCATCCATACATCATTCCATAATATCATTCAGCCACCTGTATATGTGTTATTCTGTCCATCTATTTATAATAAACATCCATCTACAATTTCATTCATTCTGTTCATTCATATATCCATCTATCCATCCATCATATTTATCTACGTGTTATTCTGTCCATTTACTTGTATATATACACATCCATCCACCCATCATCACTTCATCTATTATATTCATTCATCCATCACTTCATCTTAATATTTTCATCCATCATTATATGTCTTTATCCATCCATCCATCCATCCATCCATCAATTGATTTTCTTTTCATCCATCATTCTATCCCTTTATCCATTCATCTTTCCATTATTTAATTCAGCCACCTATCTGTGTGTAATTCTGTCCATCTATTTATAATGTCCATCCATTCACCACTTCATTCATTCTGTTCATTAATATATCCATCCATCATATTTATCTGTGTTATTCTGTCCATTTACTTGTATATATACACATCCACCCATCCATCATCACTTCATCCATTCTGTTCATTCATTCATCTGTCCATTCATCCTTTTGTCAATTAATTTATCATTGTATCAACCATGGTCTTTCAAATCATCTTTTCATCCATCATTATATCCCTTCATCCATAAATCCATCCATCCATCCAACCATGGATAATCTTTTCATCCATCATTCTATCCCTTTATCCATACATCTTTCCATAATATCATTCAGCCACTTGTCTGTGTAATTTTGTCCATCTATTTATAATAAACATCCATCCAGCACTTCATTCATTCTGTTCATTCATATATCCATCCATCCATCCATTATATTTATCTGTGTTATTCTGTCCATTTACTTGTATATATAAATATCCACCCACCCATCATCACTTTATCCATTCCATTCATTCGTCCATCACTTCATCCATTCTGTTTATTCATTCATCTGTCCATTTATCCATTCGTCAATCCATTCATCATTGTATCAGCCATGGTTTTTTTAAATCATATTTTCATCCATCATTATATCCCTTCATCCACCCATCCATCCATCCATCCATCCATCCATCCATCCATCCATCCAAACATAAATAATCTTTTCATCCATCATTCTATCCCTTTATCCATACATCTTTCCATAAAATCATTCAGCCACCTGTATATGTGTTATTCTGTCCATCTATTTGCAGAGATGTATAGTAACGAAGTAGAACTACTTCACTACTGTACTTAAGTACTAAAAGGTTGTATCTGTACTCTACTGGAGTATTGTTTTTTCTCCTACTTCTACTTTTACTTCAGTACATAATTTCGGTGAGCTTAATACTTTTACTCCAGTAGATTTTTTATGTGTTGCATAGTTACTCGTTACAATTATAAAAATGTTACGAATCAATCATTCATTGATCAGACGATCAAAGAAGACAGTGCTGCCTGCCTGCATTCAGAGCACTTTAGTTTGTTTTAGACATGGAAAACCCAGAAATTCCACCTTCAACTCCTTCACTTTCAACTGTTCGTGGCGATGAGGAAAAAGACAACCCGTGACCCTATTTAGAGCCAATGTTTGCATTTGTTGGAGTGAAAGACAGTTCATATAGAATGAAGTGCATACTCCACCGATGGATTTGAAGAAACATGTCAAGTTAAAGATAATAGAATACACAAGACAGCAGTTTGAGCTATCCATAAGAGCTAGATATGTTAACTACCGTTAGCTACCCGCGGTTCATATCATGCTGCAATGTTCACATAACGTTAACTGTCTATCATAAAGGCTCTCACGCTGAATGGAGTTTTTGACCCATCATATTTATATATATATATATATATATATTATAAATCGTAAACCATGGTTCTTTTTGTTCTGCTTAATCCTGTGCCCCAAAAAAGATATTTAAAATAAACAAAACAATGTTTGACTGCTTTTTTAAAAATAACTACATAATGCAATACTTGTACTTTTACTTTCAGTACTTGAGTAGTACATTTTTAAAGAAACGATTTGCAATACTTAAGTACAAAAAATGTTGAACACTTTAGTACTTCCACTTAAGTATGATGCTTAAAGAGCACTTCAACTTCTACTCAAGTCACTTTTTTGATAGAGCACTTGTACTTTTACTTAAGTCTGGGTCTCTAGTACTTTATACATTTCTGTCTATTTATAATAAACATCCATCATCTACCACTTAATTCATTCTGTTCATTCATATATCCATCCATCCATCGTATTTATCTATGTTTTTTCTGTCCATTTACTTGTATATATACATATCCATCCACCCATCATCACTTCATCCATTATATTCATTCATCCATCACTTCATCCATTCTGTTCATTCATTCATTTGTCTATTTATCAAACCATTCATCATTGTATCAGCCATGGTTTTTAAATCATATTTTCATAAATCATTCTATCCCATTATCCATACATATTTCCATAATATCATTCCGCCACTTGTCTGTGTGTTATTATGTCCATCTATTTACAATAAACATCCATCTACCACTTCATTCATTCATTCTGTTCATATCCATGCATCCATCATCCATTAATGCATTCATCTATCCATCAATCATATTTATCCATGTGTTATTCTGTCCATCTACTTGCATATCCATCCACCTATTCATCATCCCTTTATCCATTCTGTTCATCCATCCATCCATCATTGCATCAGCCATGGTCTTTCCGATCATATTTTATCCATCCTTATATCCCTTTATCCATCCATCCATCCATCCATCCATCCAATCATCTTTTTATTTACCATCCTATCTCTTCATCCATACATCTTCCCATAGTTCTATTCTGCCACCTATCGATGGGTTATTCTGTCCATCTATGTAATGTACATACGTTCACCACTTCATTCATTCTGTTCATTCATTCATTCATTCAATTATCCATCCATCCATCCATATGCTAATATGTCCATCCACCCATCCATAACCAATTCATACATCCATTCATTGATCCATCCATCCATCCATCCATCCATCCATCCATCCATCCATCATTGTGTCAGCCATGATCTTTCAAATCATATTTTCATCCATCATTATATCCCTTCATCCACCCATCCATCATTGTATCATACCCATCCACCACTTCATTTATTCTTTTCCTTCATCCATCCATCCATCCATCATATTTATCCATGTGTTAATAATATGTCTATTCATTTTATAGCCATCCACCCATCCATAATCACTTCATCCATTCATTTATCCATCACTGTCAGCCTTGGTCTTTCAAATCATATTTTAGTCCATCATTCTATCCCTTCATCCATACTCTTTTCCATAATTTCCTCCATGCACCCATGCATCACTTAATTCTGTTCGTCCATCGATCCATCCTTCATTCATCCATTCGCCCATCATATTTATCCATGTTTTATTCTGTCCATCTACTTATCCATCCATCCACCATCATTTCATCTATTCCATCCATTCATCTGTCCATCATTTCATTGATCCATTCATTCTCCCATCTATCATATTTATCCATGCAATTCAGTCCACATATCCATCCATCCATCCATCCATCATTCAATCTATAATACCATTCTATCAATCCATCCATGTATCCTCATTTCATTTATCCTTTCATCTGTTATCAAATATGCCACTCTATTCTATATCTACAAATCCATCCACCCACTCATCCTAAACAGCATAAACCCAACAATATACACAAATATTAAAATGAGTGGTTTGTAATGGCTGCATGCTCTATATTTATAGTTCATTTAGTCTGGGTCACATTTTCTTTCACTTTGTGTAGGTTGAGAGGATGTCGAGCAACCTGTTCATGCTGGCATCGGCCTAATTTGGCTGGCTTTTCCCGGTGACAAATGAATCGGTGCCAAAATACCATAGCAGAGGTTGACTGGATGCACAAAGTATGATAAGGAAAATGTTTTTCTGTAAAAGCCTATATTGCTGCTCCCAAACCCACCAGAAAGGCCTGCAAGCCTCCATTGGAAAACCAATGAAACAGAACATCCATATGTTACGTGATTATCGAACCAACATATTCACAATAATCACTTTCACAATACCAGCATTGCTTTGCTCAAATAATCAGTTCATGTAATTATAAATAAGTTTAGCACACTTAATTACAAAAAAAATACTTGCTCTGTTTCAAAAATATCATTCCTTTTCTATGGCTATTTGTGAAACTGAACTGAACCACAAAACTAGTCTAAAGTCTCACAGGTATATACAGTATTTGGCAATATCCAAGAATAAATTGTATAGGTCAAACTTATTGATTCTTCTTTTATCTCTTACAGACCCTGTGTCCATTACAAAGGACATTACTGTCAGATCTTTTTTGTTTGTTTGTTTGTTTTGCTTCCAGAGTATTTCACCTAATTTAAAGCCTGCCGTCTGTGATAGTGGACGTTTGTCATCCAATCAAAGGGCAACAAGACTCTGCCTGTTGTAATTTGAAAAATATGCATTAAAGCTCAAGAGACGTATGACAACATTTTGTTCAAAACAAAGAAGCAAGCCACATTTTAATGTAAAGTTGAAGACAGAATTATTAGCCCCCTTTTGAATTTTTGTTTCTTTTTTAAATATTTCCCAAATTATGTTTAACAGAGCAAGGAAATTTTCACAGTATGTCTGATAGTATTTTTTCTTCTGAAGAAAGTCTTATTTGTTTTATTTTCGGCTAGAATAGAAGCAGTTTTAAATTTTTTAAAAGCCATTTTAAGGACAAAATTATTAACCCCATTAAGCTAATTCGTTTCGATAGTCTACAGAACAAACCATCATTATACAATAACTTGACTAATTACCCTAACCTGCCTAGTTAACCTAATTAACCTAGTTAAGCCTTTAAATGTCACTTTAAGCAGTATAGAAGTGTCTTGAAAAATATCTAGTCAAATATTATTTACTGTCATCATGGCAAAGAGAAATTAAAAAGCAGTTATTAGAGATGAGTTATTAAAACTATTATGTTTAGAAATGTGTTGAAAAAATCTTCTCTCCGTTAAACAAACTGGGGAAAAAAATAAACAGGGGTGCTAATAAATCAGGGGGGCTAATAATTCTGACTTCAACTGTGTGTATTCACATTTATTGATATGTTTGCCAATATTTCATAGATACAAAAGAATTATTGCAATTACTAAAGTAAAAAAAAAAAAATAATGATAATAATAAATCAGGATTTCTTTTAACTCTTTCACACGCGAGCTTTAAATACTCCAGCTGACCCTCCTGGGCGAGTTGATTTAGTGACCGTTACTTAGAATCCATTGTGTTCTAAAGTTCCCGTGTCGACACATCAAGTTTATCATGTGACCCACCAGCCCCAATGATCTACGTATATATCGTATTTGTTTCTTTTTGCCCATTTCTGTAAATATTGACAAACGTTCTAACTATTTTGTAACATTTCTGATACTCTTATTCTCAAATATGTGATAGAACATATATTTTGTCTTTTTAAACCGCTTAATAATGATGGTATTATTTATTATATGGCTGGTTTTGCACCGCCAGTTGTTGTCAGAAGGGATACAGCTGCAATCGGAAGTTAATAAGAAGTATCTATATTATTTATTAACTTACACATTAGTTGTATTTTATTAGCTAGATGAGATACAGCTGAAGACAGTCATGTCAATATAGCATAATCTAATAAAATAGTTATTTATTAGTTTGTGCTATGTCGATGTGAGTATCTGAGCTACTGGATTTACGTCATGTTTATTCATCATTTTCTTCCAAAATACATGAAGGTGAGCAACTGTTTATCTGGAAGAGGAGAAGAGAAATATTCTAGTAACATATAAACAGTGTGTGTGTGTGTGTGAGTGAAGCACATCATCCACTTACAGTTGCAATCAGAATTATTCAACCCCCTGATTTATTAGCCCCCTTGTTTATTTTTTTCCCCAATTTCTGTTTAACGGAGAGAAAAAAATTAACACATTTCTAAACATAATAGTTTTAATAACTCATTTCTAATAACTGATTTATTTTATCTTTGCCATGATGACAGTAAATAACATTTGACTAGATATTTTTCAAGACACTTCTCTACAGCTTAAAGTGACATTTAAAGGCTTAACTTGGTTAATTAGGTTAACTAGGCAGGTTAGGGTAGTTAGGCAAGTTATTGTATAACGATGGTTTGTTCTGTTGACTATTGAAAAAAATATATAGCTTAAAGGGGCTAATAATTTTGACCTTAAAATGGGTTTTAAAAAATTACAAAAACTGCTTTTATTCTAGCCGAAATAAAACAAATAAGACTTTATTTGTACTTTAAAAATATTATCAGACATACTGTGAAAATTTCCTTGTTCTGTTAAACATCATTTAGGAAATATTTAAAAAAGAAAAAAAAATTTAAAGGGGGTTCAATAATTCTGATTGCAACTGTATATTCATCTCTCCATAGATCCGCATGTATTTTACAAACCTTAGGGTATGTTTTTCTTGTAGTTATGTGTATTTGAATGTCTGAAACCTAAAATAAATGTTATTTGTTTTAAAGCACTGATAAATTGTGATTTATGACAAGCAACACTTTCTGTGTCTTAGTGAGCGCCGTCAGATTTGAATTTTAGCAGTTGATGACGTCCACTCTGAACATTAATCACACCGATTTGATTGTATGCTTCAGGGACCAGCCAAGGCTGATTACACCAGTGTGATCATGTGTGAAAGGGTTAAATATGTCTGTCCATAATAGACAGTGGGTTTTTATAATGCACAGTCTGTAAAACAAAAAAAGTGTAAATCAGTCTGTAGAATTATAAGTTAAATGTTAAGTAAAGACCACTGGTGTAAAGTTACTAATTACAAACACTCAAATTATTGTCATTGTGTAGTTTCTCAGGAATTGTAATTTACTAAGTAGTTTTAAAAATGTGTACTGTTACTTTTTCTTAAGTACATTTTAAGTGCAGCATCTGTACTTTTACTTCACTACTTTCTTTCAACCTGCAGTCACTACTTTATTTTTTCCTGAGATTCCCGTCCAATCAAATCGCACATACCGTAGAAGGTAAATCGCATCATAATGAACTACCTCAAGACATGTGCACTTTATAATTGCAGCAAACTGTTTGGAAGTATTAAAAGTGTCCATGAAGATGTTCAAAATCTTTACGTGCATTGACCCAGAGACTGTTTAGATGCATGTCACTGATGAGAAGATTGATGTTTATTGTATGATGACCGAAATGGCCTTAAACAACCAGCAGGCACAAGACATCAACATGACGTCTGATTGACGTTGAACCCTAACCTCATGAGGACTTTGCATTTTGTTTGAAAATGAAAATCGGGTTGACGTCAGAACTCAACGTTAGGCCAACATCAATATCCAATGTCCAACCTAAAACCAACCAAATATCAACGTCTAATGATGTTACAGCTTGACATTGTGTGAACGATACCCCTATGACATCTATCAGACGTTGGGATTTTGGTTGCCGTACCTGACGTATAAATGTTAGTATTTGATGTTATATATGACGCTGGTTTAAGATGTTGGCTCGACGCTGGATTTTGGTCACTTTCTAACAACCTAAAATCAACCTGATCATTGGTCACCTGACATTACAACCTAAATTTAACCTAATATTACAGTTTTTCTCAGTCGCTTTGGTGCATTTCTCAAAACACTATTTACATTTGCACAACAGTTAATGCATTTCTCAAAACAATTAGTCATTTGTGCACATCATAGTAGCAGTTTCTCATTCCTTTCAACAAATTGCAAATGCTTTTGGACATGCATCAATTGCTTTCATACAACTCTCTGCTGTTTGTAACATTATCATTTGCTTATGTCATGTCAGTCAAAATTAACTAAACTTGTGAGAATAGTCATTCCATATAAAACTAATAGTCCTCATTTCATAACTTGAGTCATTACATACAAAAATGTTGAACTAGTTGTCAAACTCTGTCAAGAAAATTTTATTTAAAAAATGTTAAATCTTTTTTTTCTGAAAATGTCTCCTATATTGAACAATTTCATGAATGATTTACAGATCTGTGTATGTTGTAGGTTCAGTTTCAATATGTACTGCAGTATTGTTTACAGTTGTGCACAGCTCTACCCAAAGGGAGTTTATGTTTGTTGTAAATAAGGGTGTGTTTATTCTTTTGCACAATGCTGTGAATAAATTAGAATTGTAAAGAGCAAATGCAGTAAAAATGTGAAACACATATTCAGTGTCGTGTACTCAGATACCTCACTAAATGCAGTGATGTTTAACTTTACTGTAGTTTTCAAATGGCTTTGCAAATAGTATATAGTGCTGTCTTGGGCATTTTCAGAAAGTGTCACCAAAATCTGACTTTTTTGCATTGGAAAAAATGTCCAGAGTAAAGTGTCATAATGAAAACGTGACAAAGCCATTTGACTATCTTGTTCATACACAATGGTGGCAGGACTTTGTATCTTGATGACACTGACACTTTCATTGACATGAATACTTGCTTTGAGGAATGAGCTCTCCATTTTGAGCAAGTGACATGCTTTTGCAGGTTATCAGCTAGGTTTTGCAGTTTGCACTAATTGTTTTGAGAAATGCATTAACTGTTGTGCAAATGTAAATAGTGTTGTGAGAAATGCACCAAAGCAACTGAGAAAAACTGTAATGTCTCATGATGTTGTGTGTCTTCTGGGCAATAACTAAATACACTACAGAATGTTACGTTTACACACACATGCACAAATTACATGTCACATCAGCTTTTGACAGCATAATACTCACTACTCACTACTCTTGAGTATTTTTGAAAGGGCTACTTTTTACTCATACTTTGAGTCATATTTACAACAGATACATTTACTCTACTTGGACTACATTTTTAGGCAAGTAATGGTACTTTTACATGAGTATGATTTTTTAGTGCTCTTTCCACCACTGGTAAAGACCAACAATTTGTATTATTTTCATTTAATGTGGTATATTGTTTTTGCAGTGCAATTGTGTTTTGAACAGATGTCCATTAAATGGACAACAGAAATGTAATTAAAATCATTACATTTGATTGTTTATTTAATCTTAATTACGGAATCCTTAAGAACAGAAAAAAATGGCAAAGAATTATAAGAATATTCTAGATTGTGAAGATAATTTGTAAATATCCATATTTAAATCTACTAAAACTCAATTTTTGATTAGCAAAGTACACTGCTAAGCACTTTGTATAGACAACTTTAAGTTTGATTTTCTCAGTGTTTTTTTTTACCCTCAGATTAGAGCTTTTCTCTGCCAAATATTGTCCTATTCTAACAAAGTATACATCAACGGGAAGCTTATGAATCTCAATTTCGAAGAAATGACACGTATGACTAGTTTTGTGGTCAAGGGTCATATTTAGTTTCTTTTTAGCTTAATAAAAAGTATTATTAAGGTCAATGGCTATACCAATATCACACTGTAAAAAAAAAGTTGACTCAACTTGCTACAGAGATTTAACTTAAATCTAGTCAAGTGGAGTATTGGGTTGAAGGTTGACTCAACTTAAAAAACTTTGCAGCAATTTGCCTTACAATTTTGAGTCAACTTTTTTTTTTTTTTTTTTTACTTTTATTAGTGGTACTACACCACTAATAAAATAATGATTTCATTGTTAATTCTAAATCAAATTAGCCTGCAGCTAGCTCTCTGCAATTCTTATGTCACCCACTGAAGCTAAGCAGGGCTGCGCCCAGTCAGTACCTGGATGGGAGACCACATGGGAAAGCTAGGTTGCTGTTGGAAGTGGTGTTAGTGAGACCAGCAGGGGGCGCTTAACATGTGGTCTGTGTGGGTCCTAACACCCCAGCATATTGATGGGGACTCTATTCTGCTCAGTGAGCGCAGTCTTTCGGATAAGACGTTAAACCGAGGTCCTGACTCTCTGTGGTCGTTAAAAATCCCAGGATGTCTTTCGAAAAACTGTAGGGGTTTAACATCGGCCAAATTTGCCCACTGGCTTCTGTCCATCATGGCCTGCTAATCATCCCCATATCATTGGCTTCATCACTCTGTCTCCTCTCCACCAATCAGTTGGTGTGTGGTGTGTGGTCTGGCGCAATAAAGCTGCCACTGCATCATCCACGTGGGTGCTGCACACTGATGGTGGATGAGGAGATTCCCCCAAAAAACGTGTAAAGCGATTTGAGTGTCCAGAAAAGCGATATATAAATGTGAGGAATTATTATTATTATTATTATTATTATTAAATTTAGCATTAAAAGCAATTATTAACTTAACCAAGACAAAAACATATAATATACCATTTTTGTTTCTTTGTAAACACTTCACTCCATTCCCTACCGTTCCACTTCAATACAATCCAATGAATTTCAGATGAACAAAAAGTCTTTTCCTACATTCCCCCTCACTGAATATCCCGTTTCACTCAGAAATGCCATATTACGGAAGCAGAATGGATTGCAAACACTGTTTCATCTTGACAGAACAGCACACATGAGTATATGGCGGTCACTCAGTTCCATTGAAGTGTCACTCCACAGACATCTCTCTAAGATTTGGTTTGCTCAATCCTCCCGTGTTTACCTTCACATCCGCCGCGGTGGCCTTTGCAACAAGCATCTGATTTATGAAGCCCAGCAGGAAAGCATGCTGTTTTACCTGTCATCGCTTTACATGACAGCTTCCGCAATAAATACAAACATAAACATGACATAAGCATGGGATGAGGCCTGTCATATCCACTCACGACAGGTTATACCTTAACAAATGACACCTCTCTGTCATAATGGATGCTGTTTGGCGATCTGCATTGACAGTTACAGGACTGTGAAAGCACTACAGGCATGTTTTGCTGTGAATAGCTGAATTTCCAGCCTAATGTGAACCAAATATATTCAAAGTGTGCAAAACAAAGGTGCATTTTCAGATGTTAGAGCAGCTGAATGTAGTATTGGTAACCTAGAAACCAATAGTTAAAAAGGCAAGCATTATGTAGTTTGTTCAGCAAATGCATTTCCATATCCCTATTTTTTTTTGCATTAACCCTTTCTCCCACAAGTTCATAAACACCACAAGTAAGCATATCAACTTTTTTTTGTGAATTAAGACGTTATGTTTAAAATTTTGCATTTACATTACTTGTTTTTCATGAGTAGGGCCAGACGGAATCTGCGGACGTTTTTTGCTATTTCTGCGGAGAATTTTGGTAAAAATTTGCAGATTTCTGCGGAATTATTTTGGGAGTATGATAACTAAAACCTTAATATGTGAAATAAAAAATAATATCTTTTTAACTTATTTAATGTTTAAAATGCAAATCCAATTCGATTCACTTTATTTGGTAAACAAAGCAAGTCTCTTATATAATATATCTACTAAAAGACAGAAAATATTACTTTACAAGCTGCATTGTACAAAAATCAGATTTTCATAACATCAACATTTTCATATTAATCAATAATATTACTGAAATTAATTAAAAAACTGAATAAATTTAGATTTACACACATTTACTCAAGTAAATAAACAGAATTAATGATGGGCTAAAAATCGGCGGAAATCGGCGGAAATCTGCGGAAATCTGCGGAATTCTGCGGAAAATCTGCGGAATTCTGCGTGCGCAGATTCCGTGTGGGCCTACTCATGAGATACTTTAAAATGCACATTTTTAGTAGTGGCTGAGGTGATTCCCCCAAATCTGTAAAGTAATGAATTATTAAATCTGTAATGTAAGTAATGAAATCTGTAATGATTTGCTATAATGTAAAACAAAAAAGAAAAATGTTATAATTTCTGTGTTTGTAATGTTTAGATGAGGGGTGATCAACCCTGTTCCTGGAGATCTACCTGAATTAGACAGAAAATGAAGAGGACAGCTGAACCTCACGACTGCTCTCTAAAATAAAATCTGACAAGTGTCTTTCACATATATTCAGGTTATAATCATGTGTAAGTAATAAGAATGTTCACATATCTTTTGCGAGTTTGTTATTTGAGATGTATAACGCAGGGAAAGTGGCCGTATAGAGAGACATTGAAACCAGCCCCATAGAGAGACACTGTAGCGCGCTGCTGAAGATTGTGTGTGTTTACAGCGGTTTGCCAGATAAATATGAATTTGTAGCTAAATTGTTAGCATTTCCTGTTGTTTACATCCTTGTTTATATCCTCAGTACAACATACCGTTAACGCTAGAAACTATGCATGAAATTGATCAATTTTAACAAATAAAAATACTTACAGGTTGTGGCTCACAATCCACAGCTTCAGCTATTATAATTGGAGCTGCTCCTTTGAGGAGTTTTCAGCTGAATCCAACACTGAACTGGAAGAGATTCTGGAAGTTCTCCTTTGTCAAATGCTAGAGCTATATATTTTTTATAATTCTCTGGAACATAATTAAAATTAAACTAAGCACTTCTCTATTTGTGTCATGTCCTTTGACAGCTCAAATACAGAAACAGAAGAAGCTCTGTGGAAATAGCAGCGTTTGGACGGCATTTTAGCTTTCTCTGCTACAGCGCCTCTGGCCACGCCTCGTCACTGCGTGGTGTGTGCACGTAACCTGAAGGGTTTATGATCTCATTACCCAGATGCATTTTTTTTAGTCCCCAAACTTCATTTGCTGTAGGCTTTGCTAAGCTAACTCTGTAAAAGCCAATGTCTCCCTTTGCATTGAACTTTAAGCGTATTACATTCAGAGATGTTGTTTATGTTCGCACAGCTACATTACACATCAACTAAAGTTTAAAATATGATATTGTAGAGGACCACTACTTTAAAGTATTTATTAAGCTTTGTTAATATTAGTAAACCATCTAGCTGGTGAGAATTTATGGAGTAAGATTAATCTTTAAAAAGTATTATTTATTGTTAATTCATGCTAACCAAACCAGTTATAATATATTGGAAAAATGTTGCTATGGTCTATAAAATGAAGGCAATGATTATGCATGTTAACCATTTTATGTCTTAATTAAAAGTGCATTCCCAAATTCATTTACAGATCGAGGAATGACTTTAAAAAGATTTTCTGCTGTAATTGACAGCATGTCGCAGATGCCGCCAATAGAGCTTGACTTGTATTGAACCTGGAAAATTCCTTTCAATCAGAAACCGCTCAAATAGATGCCATTGAACAGAAAGAGCCCCTCGCCACTGACCCCAGCTCTCTTGTTATGAGAAATGGCCTCTATTTTGATCTCACTTGTGCTTGCTGGAGATGTTCATAATGGCTCCCAAAGTGTCCGTGAAAAGACCACCAGAAGCACAATAAGGACACTTATATCTCAAATCATCCCAGACAAAATAGAGCCGCTATTATGTGTGGTATTCCCTCAAACTTCAAGTTTTTGTAAAGACAGTTAGGACTTTTTTCATACAGTGATTAAAGATAAGATTATGATGAGATCTATTGAAAAAAAACAAAAATTTTACAAAAACATTTCTAACCCTCCTTAAAAGTTGACAAATGTGGTTATAAAGAAAGATGGCATTATTTAAAAGCTCAAAATATTGTTTTTTGGAAGATAAATATATGCATCTTAACAGGTACACTGTAAAAATCTAACAGTAAATCTGTAACGCCACGCCAGCAGAGGGAGCCCTCGCCCGACTACTGACTCAGCTCCGCTCCCTCTGTGGTTACTTCCTGTTTGTGCTGTATTTCAGTGAGAGCTCAGGCCATGCTTCCTTGCGAAGTATTGCCACTTTACCTGCATTACCAAGCATTGTTCCAAGTGACTTTCATGACTGCTATCCTGTGTATGACCCTGCCTGCCTTGATCACGTACGTTCTCTGTCTTTGCCCTCTTGATCTGTTTTGGACTGATTGTTGAGATACTGAACTTCTGCCTGCCCTCTTACTACGTCTTCTGGATTTGCCCCCGTGTATGTTGATTGGTTTGGACTGCTTTCCTGTTGCCGACTATTTGCCTGATAACTCGTTGATGTCTTTGTCTCATCCCTTTAATAAACTTCCGCATATGGATTTTAACAAAGCCTCAGCCTCCTCATTACAAAATCAAATTTGTTCCTTTCAGTAAAATATAAAAAAAAAATCCCTTAAATGGGACAAGTTCTGTGAACTCCAGCTGAATGTAAACTGGCAGATTTCCCAGCATGCTTAGTGTCAGACTGTTTAAGGAAAATACATATTTTAATTAACTGTTATTCAGTGTGTTTTTGTACACAATTAGCTATAAATTAGTTTTGTGCTACATGAGATTTACAGAGGTTTCTGTTATTTTTAAACTTTATGGTTA
This sequence comes from Danio kyathit, assembly GCA_903798195.1. NCBI lineage: Eukaryota > Metazoa > Chordata > Actinopteri > Cypriniformes > Danionidae > Danio > Danio kyathit. The sequence continues at coordinate 60,590,552 of LR812534.1, forward strand.
CCATTGTGATGAAGAGTACAGTATTGTAATAGAGTACTATAATCATGCAAGTATATAAACGTGCACAAGCTATTGCTAAATAATATTTCTAAGATAAAGCTTTACTGATCGGATCCCAAATTTAGTTGAGTCTAGAAAGTGTACACTACCTGACAAAAGTCTTGTCGTTGATCCCAGTTGTAAGAGCAAAAAATAATAACTTGACTTCTAGTTGATCATTTGGAAGTGGCAGAAGGTCGATTTTTTTTTTTAGATGAATCATCTGTTGATCTGCATCTCGATCAACAAAAATACTTCAGAAGACCTGCTGAAACCGGCAAAAAACCCAAGATTCTCACAGAAATCAGTCAAGTTTGGTGAAGGAAAAATCATGGTTTGGGGTTACATTCAGTATGGGGGCATGTAAGAGATCTGCAGAGTGTACGGCAACATCAACAGCCTGAGGTATCAAGACATTTGTGATGCCCATTAAATTACAAATCACAGGCGAAGGCAAATTCTTCAGCAGGATACCGCTTCTTCTCATACTTCAGCCTCCACATCAAAGTTCCTGAAAGCAAAGAAGGTCAAGGTGCTCCAGGATTGACCAGCCCAGTCACCAGACATGAACATTATTGAGCATGTCTGGGGTAAGATGGTGGAAGCATTGAAGATGAATCCAAAGAATCTTGATAAACCCGGAGTCCTGCAAGAACGCTTTCTTTGCCATCCCAGATGACTTTATTAATAAGTGATTTGAGTCATTGCAGAGATGTATGGATGCAGTCCTCCAAGCTCATGGGAGTCATACACAATATTCGTTCTTTTTCCACTGCACCATAACTTAATATTATATACTGTACATTATTTCTGTTTAGTGACAAGACTTGTCTAAGCAAAGTCAGACCTTACTGTCCTATTAAATCACTAAAAATCAAGACATGATCATATTTTACTTTGCCTTTCATATAAGCCACTTCTGATATCAAATGACTAAGTCTAAGTAAATGTGATGCAATGTAGGTAAGTTAAACTGAAAATTGCTGAGATTTTGTTCAGTATGTTGATATGCTTCCAACTGTAACTGAATATTTAGTAAGAGCAGGGCTTTATGTTTGCACATTATTCCCTTGTGGTAAGAGGGCATGGTAAAGAATATTGTGGTAGAAACCATCAATCTGACGTCAACAGAAAGGGACCGCCACTTCAAATGCAGAAGCAAATGGTCAGACTTCAGGCCCTATCATACACCCGGCGCAATAAGGCACAAGACGTGTTGCTATTTTCTGACCAGCGAAACGTTAATTTTCCTGTTTTCTGCCACGGTGTTTAAATAGAAAATCGATTTGTGCCACTTTGTGGACTCATAGGTGCTCTGGTCTATAAAGGAGGTGTGTTAAGGCGCATTGTTGGCACGTTGCTATTTTGAGGAACTAAAATAGACTGTGCAATAGACCAGCTGAAAGCAGGTCTAAAGTCCAGCGCAGAGCGCATTAGTTGTGCACCTCGCTTACACATTGCTTAAAGCACACAGGATGTACAACAATACGCAAATATCTTTACAAATGAAAAAGAATTAAAGGATTAAAAAATTACAAAAATTATTATTTTCTATAAATATAAAAACCACTGCCTCCATGCCTTCTTCTTGGGGGGCTTTTTTTAGTTAATTCATGACAATTTGCATTTGTATACTGTTATTATTATTAGCGGTATTATTTATATTATGCATATTTATATTTGTTTTATTAAAAACAAGCTTATTCCAGTTTTGGATCATATGGGGCACAGGACGTAGCTTTGGATATAACTCAGTTTTTTTGACCACACTTTGTTATTATTGTTCATTTATTCGTTTGCTGGAAATTAGAACTGAATTTAGAAATAGTTTTAAAAACGAATCTTTGCTCTTAACAAACAAAATTAATTATGTAGGCTAATGGATGTCTTCTTTATCTTTATCCTTGCGCTGCAGATGGTCTGTTTAACTGTTTTCTCACTAGTGAGGCGTTCAGTTTTTCCACTTACAAAGTCCGCCATGTAAATAGAGCCATGGCGCAACACAACTGACTCTTAAAGGGAATGGGAGATGCGTTTCTGATTGGTTTATTCTCAAAACACACCCATAACTCATTAAGAGAATAAGCACAACCCTGTTAGACCATGTGCTGCAGCGCAGAGTGTATTTTCATGTCCTTAAAATAGCAAAAGGGGATTCGGACATGCCCTTAATGCTTTTGCGCCCTGCGCTTTAGACTTTGCACTTAGATTGTTAGAATAGAGCCCTTTGATCAAAGCCTGGTTCTTTAGTTACATTGTAGCCTGGTTCGTTAATTCGTTGGATCGTATGGCTTTCTCACTACAATTGATCCGCTTCAGAGTTTGCTTCGATCGAGCTGAGACCACTTCATTCAGGCGATCTCGGACTGATTGTTTTGGCGCGGATCAGAACACGATTACTTGATTCACACACGCCAAACAAACCATGCTGAGGAGGCAAACACGCCAGGTTCTGAAACAAACGTCTAGGTGTGAAAGCACTAGCAATTGATGTCACACTTCATAAATTTTTATGTCACATTTCAAATGACACTTAACATAAATAATAAAATAACTTTAAGATTACTCAAATTAAGGCAACAAGTTCGCACCATCCATTGTAGTAAACTTAAATTACATTTCACAGTGCATAAATTCACACTATTTTTTTTTTGTCCACTCAAGACTAACTCAATACGCAACACTAGTTCAATCAAACCCAAGGGTTTCACAAAGAACTACCTATTTGGTCATATAAAGGGCGAATGACTTTGAAATCAATTATCATTTTTTCCCCAATATACACAGCTGACCTTATATATCGCTTTTCATGTATTATAGTGTACGTTCATATGCCCGGACCGGGTGCTGAGAGCAAACCGCTGAGGTAATTACTACAGGCTGATCCCAGGAGATGAGCCATTCATCCCTCTATACATCTAATGACTTTGCTGCCCTTGAAGATGATGGAAGTTTGTCAGAGCGTCTATATTGCGACGCCGAGCACACACTTCAGCACACAGCAATCTTTCCCTGGGTGCCTGTCATGAGTCTCTGTGCATTCAGAATTACTGAGCTGCTTTTGTATACAAGCAATCAGCAAACACCACCAAAAACCTTCACCGACTCCACAGGGACGGGGCCACCAGGCACCCGATGGCAGGCAGATTTCACGGGTCACCAAAAAAAGCGTAATGTATTTCAGAGACATTACGATGCAATAGGCCACGAGCAGCAAATTTCAAAGGTTGCAAGAAAAGACAAAGAGTGCTGCCATTTCTGCTGTGTTTTCATTTTGCTCGCATTTCCATAAACGAGCGCTCTTTAGTGAGCCTGGAAAATGTTCCTGAATCAATGCTTTGGCCTGTCATTGCATTTCGATGGCCTTGCAGGGAGGGCTGTTAATGCACGTTACGATGACCGAACATTAGCATGTTGATCGTGACATATGGTATTTCCGCAGTCATTGGCATTCAATTGAAGGGCAGACAGAAAAGGTTGTGGTTTTGCATCTAACTCTACACTCAGAGCCGACTCGCACCGGATGGCGATAGACACATTAATCAAAGCACACGTACTGACTGTCAAACATGGTTTTGGTTGGTCCGACGTGACGGAATACTGACAGGAACCAAAATGAGATTTCTTCCCCCCTGTGTGTGTCCATCACACTCTCATAAATGTTGAATCACTAGCACATTAAAACCATCGGACACAAACCAAACATCCTTGTTATTGCTGCTTGCTTGGAGTCATAACCCTTAACCTTAGGGTCAGCTGAGAAGTGCTTTTTTCTTTTCTAAAGGCTTGGATGTACAAATTCACATAGTAGATTCAAAACTCTTAGAAATACAGATAGAGAAAATATAGAACAACCTACAAACTTTGACAAAAATGTTGTCTTTTGACCCATGTTGATGTCCATAGACCCTTAAAAAGTCTTACACATTGTGCTAGAACATCATAGAAACCAGAGTGCGCACTTTCCCCATGCTGGGACACAAATATCCCAAGATTTCAAGGAAACATTGTGTAAATCAGCTGCCAACTATTGAACACCTACTGTAGAACACCAATGGCAAAATATCTTATACACATAAGTATCACTCATTAGCTCATGGAGCTCATTACTCTACCACAAAACTAAGGTAAAGCACCAAATTCAAAATATACAAAACACTCTGCAAAACCCTTGGAACCACAGAGCAAATAGCAAAAACAAGCTACAAAGTATGCTAAACATGATGGAGACCTGGAGTGAATATTTACCAATCAATAACCAATATTCCCATAGACCCTCAAGACTATCAAAGAGTCATATAGTATGCATGAAACCATTCCGATAAATAAGAGCCTGTGGTAGGATCTTTTCACTCAGTGACCCATATTGGCACCCAAAAACTATGAACTCATATAAACTTGTCATACATATCATAGGTATCATCATAGAGACTTAGAAGCAATAACCTAGCAACTATCTAGAACACCCTAAAAAGCATGCCAAAGCCCAGAAACTAGGGTGGGCTCTTTCACTCTGTGACCCATATTGGAAACAACTGACCATGAATTCATAGAGCATCAATATGTATTGGCCATATTACTCAAGTTGGGTATCATCACAGAGACTGAAGGGCATTTACATACCAACCATCCAATATACCCTAGCAACCAACCTAGAACATCCTACAAAACATACCAAAAAAGTGAACCAGGGTGGGCTCTTCTCACTCAGTGGTCCATATTGGGCACCAATGACCATGAATTCATTAAGCACTGAAATTTGGCATCCAAATTACTCATGTTCAGTATCATTATAAAGACCTGGGAGCAGTCACATATAAACCATATGATATACCCTAGCAACCACCTAGAACACCCTACTAAACATTTAAACCACAGAAACCAGGGTGGGCTCTTTTCACCCAGTGAACCATATTGGGAACCAATGACCACGAATTTATAAAGCACTGAAATTTGGCATCCAAATTACTTTTGTTGAGTAACATCATAAAGACCTGGGAGCAGTCACCTAGAAATCATCCAATATACCCTAGCAACCATCTAGAACACCCTACAAAACATACCAAAAAAAGTGAACCAGGGTGGGCTCTTCTTACTCAGTGACCCATATTGGGAGCAAATTACTATGAATTCATAGAGCATCAACGTTTATTGTCCATATTACTCAAGTTGGGTATCATCATAGAGACTTGGGAACAATCACTTAGCACCCATCCAATATATCCTAGCAAACACCTACAATACCCTACAAAACATACCAAAAATACAAAAAACCAGGGTGGGCTCTTTTCACTCATTGACCCATATTTGGCACCAATGACCATGAATTCATAGAGCACTGGAATTTGGCATCTAAATTACTCATGTTGAGTGTCATTATAAAGACCTGGGAGCAGTCACCTAGAAACCACCCAATGTACCCTAGCAACTACCTAAAACACCCTACACAACATACCAAAAAAGTGAACCAGGGTGGGCTCTTTTCACTCAGTGGCCCATTTTGGGAACAAAAGACCATGAATTCATAAAGCACTGAAATTTGGCATCCAAATTACTCATGTTGAGTATCATCATAATGACCTGGGAGCAGTCACTTAGAAACCATCCAATATACACTAGCAACCACCTAGAACACCCTACAAAACATACCAAAAAAGTGAACCAGGGTGGGCTCTTCTCACTCAGTGACCCATATTGGGAACAAATGACCATGAATCCATAGAGCACCGAAGTTTGGCATCTAAATTACTTATGTTGAGTATCATTATAAAGTCCTAGGAGCAGCCACTTAGAAACCATCTAATATACCCTAACAACCACCTAGAACACCCTACAAAACATACCAAAAAACAGAAACCAGGGTGGGCTCTTTCACTCAGTGACCTATATTGGGAACCAACGACCATTAATTCATAGAGCACTGAAATTTGGCATCTAAATTACTCATGTTGAGTATCATTAAAGAGACTTGAGAGGAACCAGCTAGCAACCATTTAATATAAACTAGCAACCACATAGATAACCATACAAAAAAAAAGAAACCAGGATTTTCACTGTTTTCTATATTAGGAATCAAAGACAATGAAAACATAGATCAAAATTTAATGACCAAATTTCTTAAGTTAGATATCATCAATTAGACTTCTGAGCATTCACCTAACAACCTATCAATATACCCTAGAAACTAGGGTTGGGCCGATAGACGATGTCATCGTCCATCGCCGATGGCTGATAAACTTCACGATGCTGAGCCGGCATCGCGATCCATCGCCCTGCCCCACATTTATATTGATATATAACTTATTATTTGCATGTCATCTTAATAGCAATAACGGTCTTTTCATGAGCTGTGTTATATTATACTTATAGCTGCTGTTTGCACTGTCAGCATCGTGAGGATTAAATACATCGTGAGGATTATACAGCTCCTCTTGCGCTTAAAATGTGTAGATTCAGTGGCAAACGCTGTTACCTGCAAACCCCGTCCCACAGACTTTACAGTGAATGGCTTTAGATATTTTCATAGCGGACTTGAAGCCACTGGAAGTCTTTTATCCACTCTTGGAAAAGTGTAAATGGTTGATTAACATTCAGCACATGATCACTAATAAGATGTGCCATTACTTAACTTTAGGTGGTTTCTAAAACTAAATCTGTCAGTGTTATTTTCATTCTCTCATCTTCAGCGCGTCACATTTCCGCGGCTGTAGCTCCTGTCATGTGAAGGCGTTGACTGAGTGATTGACAGCTGATATTAACCAATCCATTCGCGTTCAGTTGTAGCGCACTGGGCCAATAGGAAGAGCACAAAGGCGGGGCAAGCATTCCGGTCTTTTTTACTTCAGCAAGTTCACATGACAACTGTTTTAATCTGTTCCTGAGCGCTGCGTTTGGTGTCTTTAGGTGCAAGGATGCATTCTGCATAAATGTCTCCTAAATCCGCGCACGCGGTAAGGATTTTGCAGTGAAAACAGCTCACACGGTAAAAATGCTATGCACTAGCACAAATGCTTTCAAATACATATTTTAGGTCGCATAAAATATCAGGCGCAAGTGTGACCAAAACGGTCGAGCCCTAGCATCTTTACTTGTTATTATGTCCTCATAATAATAATAAAATAAGGAAGTTATCATTAATCACAATAAATTACAGTGAACTCCAAACGAACTCTCGTCTCCGCCACCAGCTGTGGGGAAAAGCCATTATAAGGACACAGATCACTCCGCCTGATCATGCCAGAGTCCCGCGGAAAAAAAGGGATTGACAGGTGGTAATTTGTGTATAACTTTATTTATTTATGGTTTGGTCATGGGTAAAGCAAAGACCATGTGGGTCAGGTAGTGAAAACGATAGGCTACAATTATTAAATTCGTTATGAATTAATTGATATTTTACAACAAAGACCCCCACCCCGCCTACAACGACGATACCATCGTCCATCGCCGATGTTCACATCAGACATCGTACGATGCCAAATTTGTCAACATCGCCCAACCCTACTAGAAACCACTCAGAACACCTTACTAGCCACGCAAAAAAGAGGGAACTTATGTTGGGACCCACAACCCAATGGGTAGAAATGATAAAGCAACAATCCAAAACCCCAGCAATCATTTAGCAATGCCTTCATGTAATGCTCTAAATCAGGCTTCAATATACCAAAAATGGAACAAGGGTGGGCTCTTTTCACTCAGTGACCCATATTGGGAACCAATGACCATGAATTCATAGAGCACTGAAATTTGACATCCAAATTACTCATGTTGAGTATCATTACAGAGACTTAGGAGTAATCAACTAGCAATCATTCAATATAAACTAGCAACAACATAGATAACCATACAAAATGCTATTAAAAATGCTAGTTATTTTCACTCTGTGTACCACATTGGAACCAAAGACCATCAATACAAAGAGAATTGAAATGTGGTGATCAAATTTCAAGTTGGATATCATCATAGAGACTTGTGAGCATTCACCTAATGACCATTTAATATACTCTAGCAACCCCCTAGAACACCCTACTAACCACGCAAAAAAAATAAAGTGAGGGGGAACTCATGTTGGGACCCACAAATCCCAAAGATTGAAACGATAAGCAACCATCCAAAACACCCCAACAATCATCTAGCAACACCATGTATTGCTCCAAATCAGACTTCGAAATAGCCTCAAACACTTCAATTACATACATCAGTCTATTGAGATGAATGACAATGAGACAAAGTCATTGTGAATTCAACAGGGGATCCCAGGCTCTCTGGAGTGCAATAACCTGCGGGATTAATATTCCGAAACCCATATAATTCAGAAGCACATTAAACACAAAAGCATGAGCCAAAGCCCAGGCTGGTCAATGGGACTGAATAATTCAGACTGTAAAGACGGAGCAGATGGGGCGGCATGCTGTGGTCAGGTCAGGAGGATAACAGGTGGAGAGAGTGATGGAAGATGGCAAATGGATGAGAAATGACAGTCACTGAGGGTTGTAGATGACCCAGACGCTTGCAAACTAAACCAATCACGGCCAGAGGCTGAAATAAACTTGGTGTCACAGCACAACATCTGCTCAGATATTAAAGATTCCTTTTTGGGTGAATTGCATTTCTTTGGGCTAAAATAAGTGATCCAAATCTAGACTTACCAGAGACAGACAGTATAGACGTTTTTTAAAGGGTACATATAATGGGAAATCTGATTTTTCTCGGGAGTTTTAAAATAAAATATCAAAAGTCTGATGTGCAGGAAATCTAATGCATTAATCAAACTCAAAACAAGCTTTTCTAACTTGGATTTTCATTCTTTTTGTTACCATAAGGATATAGATGTTTAACAATGACCGATAAACATTTAAAACAAATCTGTTTTGAGATCTGAGACTGCTAATCGATTGTATGCTGTATGCTTGTGTTGAATCTTGAATTCAGTTTTCTTTAAATGCACAGTATATTGAATTTGCAGAGATAAGTTAAAGGGATTACAATTATTTCATAATATCTGCATTCACATAAATATTTATGTAAGATTTTAAGTCAACATAATGCTGTTGAGAAATCAGTAATGCTAAACAAAAGCAAAGGGGCATCCCGTTTCTTTTGAAATAGTTCTACTAGTATTAATAGTAAAGATAAAGGAGGACAAATTAACATTGAGGGTAATTGTCATAAGTATTAGCTGGAGTACCCACCAGACTCACTAGAGGGCACTCCAGCTTTATTCAATTCGATTTATGTTTGTTTCTATTAGGGTTGCACGGTTTATCGGTACTTCGGTAGAACCCTGAAACTATGGCTACAAAATACTAGCGGTGCCTCTAGTTTGTAAACGATAGTATCGTCATTAACGGTTCTACAATAGTTAATGTTGCATGTGGAAAAGTCACTAAACGCTCACATATTTGTGCCGGCGAATAATCAGTAGACCACTTTTAATTTTAAAAGTCTGCATTAAAGGTTCAAGAAACCCTGGAGCACTTTTTTGAGATTAACAGATTTGTGTGTGTTGAGCATCAAAATCAGTAACGTAGCGCAAAACTGCAAGTGGAATGATGACGCGTCGGTTTCTCATGCTCAGGGCATTAAATTACTGTTTATTTTTTTGCGTTTTAACTTTGTAAACTATAAAATCATGGGTTTCCTCATGGTTTGTGTCTCATTTTTTGAGCCAACTGACAGTTCGCTCCACTCTTTTTCCCCTGCACTGTCAGCCACGCCCACTCATCCCTCTGCTCACAGCGCTGCTCCATGCCCTCGGAGCATTTTTTGAAAAATTTCTGAGGTAGACTTGAACTGAAAAAGGGAGGTTTCATGGCCCTTTAAGGCCTTTAATGGTATTGCAGGTATTGCACTTATCTGAATCAGTTCATTTTTGTTCCTGTGAATGTTATTTAGCTACGATTACCGCGCCACAATCTCTTAAAAAGAACAACTCACTAAAGTGACATTTGAAATTACTTTGGATTCTTACCTAATAAGACTGAAGAAAATACAACAGATGAGAAAAAACTAACAACAGGAAACACTAAAAACACTATTCTTTTAACTCTATATTTTGGTTGAAAAAATCTCTTCTTGTAATGAATTTTGTTTGTATAATTTCTGTCGTAATTAATGTATTTTTGTTGGCCAGTTATCTACAAAATAAACGAAAAAACAATTAACATTTGAGGTGAAGTGAGGTCCGTCAAAAGCCGCTATTTTTCTGTGGCCCAAACACAAACTGTTAAAAACAAGGGTAATATTAATAATGTTGAATAATGTCTTATTGTTGAATGCATGACCAAAATAAAAGGATAGTATATGTTAAACTCATTTCATGACAAAAAGCATCTGCTTTAAGAACCGAAACCCTGCGTCTGTCCCCACAGCACAAACTATTTAAACTGAGCGTCTATATGTTTGAGTCATTCTATCATATAAAAATGCTTAAAACATGTTCATATTTTCGAGAAAGCAACATCGCAGTTAAGTATTATAACATATAAAATATAGTATTTGTGACAATTTGCTTTATTTAGTAGATTTGAGTTATGGATTAATACAGTATCGCGATAGTGCTTGGTATCGTGATACTTCAGCTGGTATAGTATCATGGCCTAAATTTATAGTATCGTGACAACCCTAATTTCAATAGCACTTTTACAATGTAGATTGTGTCAAATCAGCTTAACATAAAAAGTTCTAGTCAACTGTCAGTCCAGTTTTCAGAGTTTAAGTTCAGTTTAGTGTGGTTTAAATTTCACTGCTGAAAGTCCAAACACTGAAGAGCAGATCTATCAATGCGCAGCTTCACAAGTTCCAAACCAAGAAAGCCAGTTGCGACAAACCTCACCAATTAACAAAAGTAAAGGAAAAAAATACTTGAGAGAAACCAGGCTCAGTTGGGCACGATCATTTCTCCTCTGGCCAAACTTCTTGTGCAGAGCTGCAGTCTAGGTGCTGGAGAACGCTGGAGAAGCTGCAGGCTTGAGTAAGTCACCGGCGGGTATTTAGGTGAGCCCACAAGATCAATGCAATATGAACACTCCACCAGCCATTCTCCCGGACTACACCTCCCATCATGCTTTACATCTCACAGCTGAAATTGTTTCAATCATTAGCACTGATTACACAGAGCAAGTCAGTCTTGTATCTTTGTATAGTGTGCAACTCTTAGCGTTTCTTGTTTCTGTTTTGGCTTTACCGTGTTTTGTATGGATTATTGATCGTTTGCTGTCTGCCTTGCTCTTTGCCTGTTCTGCAAGATTACGTTTGTGGATTACCCCTTTTGCCACTATTTTGCTCTTGATACTGACCATCCCTTTTTTAATAAAGCTACGCTTGGACCTCCACTCTATTCTTTTACAGTAATATGGTAATTATTAATAATTAAAATGTTATATTAACATCTGTTTTTGTTGTTGTTGTTATTGATAGTACAGTATATGTTAAACTCAGGCTTATTATGGATACGTACCCCTGTATACATGTCTACGAGCACGAAATACATCCCTGGAGGCACTTTTTTTGCAGTTTTTGTTTGTTTTTGTTGCGAATCCACCAGAAGCCGCTGTGTATGCTTTTTGAGATCTCAAATTTCTCTTGGGAGTGCCATTCGCGTCTGCTGTTCTTGCTTAAATCGACCAGAGGCTGCTGTCGACTGACTGACCGACCGAATGATCCCCCCCACGCACCCCCTTCCCTAAACCCAACTGATAGTGCTTTCAAAATCAATCTGTAAGAAAAAATGCTAGATTTTTACCACGTTTTCAGATCTTACCATGTTCTCACCCTGTTATTTACTTGTTTATTTTATTTTTTGCCTTTTGTTTTTGTTTTACCTGCTTTCTGGAATTGGAATAGAACCTCGTCGTTGCTGTAAACTCTGCTCTGCATCTCAAGTCTGCCGACATAGGCAGCGAGCCACTGGGCAAACTCATATCACTGGAAAAGTTATCCACATGCGGTCAGCTTGTATAGCACAACAAGAAACAACCTGTCTTTGGCATCATACTGCCCTGTAGCGTTTATTTGAAAGACGAAATGCAGCCATACTTACCTCTGGCTACATAATTCATGCTCTCCAGAAATGTATACGGGGGTACATATTCACAATGAGACTGTGTTGTATATATTCTATGCTTTTTTTTTTGTGATCCAAAACTCAATCCTTGGCTTATGATCATTTTAACCACTACTAAAAACTGCCTAGGAGAACTTAAGATCTCAAAACTCTGAAAAACTAATTAGCAATCATCCAAAACGGCCAATCAAACAAGCCAGTAAATCCCTAGCAAACCCTGCTCCTTAAACAGCCCTGAGTTTTAAACCTACCACAAGACCAATAATCTCCCAACTTCAAAAACAAGTTCGCAAATTACCTCAGGAATACATAACCTTGATAGATCAAACTAACCTTCACACGGTTTTAAAATTTCAACATTTCAAGTTCTTAACAGCTAAAATAGGCCAGAAACATGGCGGGATGCTATCTACAACAAGACCTGACAAATAACATCCATAAAAATCAAGCATTTTCTCTAATTTCACATGCAAAACCCCAATCTGAACGAAAGTCATTTACTTAAAGATCTCACCGAATCCAACTGCAGACAGTAGAAACCTTGACTAACTTTCTACAGTATACTTTAGGAGGGAAATGTTAAGAAAAAAATACAATTGAATCTTTTTAATAATAGTTATTATTAGAGCATTAAGGAATGAATACATTGCTTTTCACTTTTCTAGCTTTACGCCCACTGCCTGCTGTCAAACACTTCTGTGATGAAAAAAAAACTTTTAATTGACCGCTACAGTGTGCAATTTGCATCTCCAATCTCGAAACCCACGAGAAATAGCAGAGAAAATTAGAGGTTGTGTTATTTCTTACCTTCATAATATATTTTAAATCCATGGGCGCTTACAGCAAAGTCGCTGGTAAGACGCAAGGAAAAAATGGATCCGGTGCTTGTGACAGGAGCTGGCACCTGGAATCCTGTTAACCTGCGAGAAAAAAAGCATTATTATTAAGACAGACAGAAAGTAGTCAGGATTCTCACTCAAACAAAAGTATTTCAAGGCAGCTGCCAAAAAGTTATTTTTGTTTTTTTACATTTTTTTACAGGATTTAAGAAAATTTTATTGCATTTCATCTCTTTTTAAAAAGAAATGCTTTGATTGTTTTATTATTATTATTATTTTATTATTCATTTTCTTTTCGGCTTTGTCCCTTTCTTAATCTGGGGTCGCCACAGCAGAATGAACCGGCAACTTATCAAGCATATGTTTTATGCAGCAGATGCCCTTTCAGCTGCAACCCATAACTAGGAAACACCCATACACTCTCATTCACAAACATACACTACGGACAATTTAGCTTACCCAATTCACCTATACCACATGTCTTTGGACTTGTGGGGGAAACCGGAGCACCCGGAGGAAACCAATGCCAACACGGGGAGAACATGCAAACTTCACACAGAAATGCCAACTGGCCCAGCCGAGGCTTGAACCAGCAACTTCTTTTTGCATGCAGACTCCCCACAAAAATGCCAACTGTCTCAGCTGGGGCTCGAACCAGCAACCTTTTTGCTGTGACCACTAAGCCACCATGTCACCCTATTATTATTATTAATTAATTTTTTTATTATCATAAATGATTTACACTTGAATTTGGGGATGAAATGCGCACAATCAACAGTTGTGCGAAACTTTCTAAAGAAATAATAAAACAATGGAAATATTCTCTGAAAAGATCTCAGAAAATACATTGTATGAAGTATGTTAATCAACAGTTGCCATAATTGTTGATTTACTTTTGTTTTCTATTTATTTACAGTTATGAATTGCTTAAATGATGTCACTATCACCAGCGATCTAGCAGTTGCAGATCGCTGGAAAACTACATATGTGCCACTGATAAGAACTACAAATCCCATCATGCACCTCACACACCAGTTCCAGTTATCTTCCTGATTGCACTCACACAGCTGGAAGCTCATGATTTACTAATCAGATGGACCATAAACAGCACACATACACACACTGACTTTGCTTTGCTGATATTTTAATAGTTTGAAATATTAAACATATACAATATTTTGTAAAAGAAGTAATACATAATAAATTAAGTCTGTATTTAACAGAAAGACAATACTGGCAGTTTATTACCAGGTTTTTGTACCGTAATACGCAACACCAAACAAGACTGTATATCTCTTCAAACTATTAAAAATGTTAATAAAAAGCACAAAATATTGAAAATTGGTAATTCACAGATATTGTTTTTAGAAGTGAGCTCTGAATAAAATGTCTATAGCAAACATTATTTGCACATGCTATTTTGCTAATGCAGAAAACTCATGCATTTTTAAATATGGCCAAAAAAAAGTCCAAGGCTATTTCGGTCCATGTTATTCTTAGCTGTCCTCCCAATACTACCATGTCCCAGGAGTCTGCCCCCTGTATCCCTTTCGCCCACTCTTTTCTGGTTTACACAACAAGACATAAAGAATGAGTCATTTCTTCATATTTCATAAGAACTCATCCATATCGTTGTCTTAGTATCACAGCCATGCCCGCTTTCGAAGGATGTAAGGGCTCTTATATTGGAATTGAACTTGGAGAAGATCAATGAGCCTCAACGCTTTCAAAATATCATTTCACATAAGTACCATCAGCATTCACGGAGCAGCTAAACTGTGACAGCGAGTACTGCTGCGGACACGTTCATTAGGAGACATATGGAGGATTTATTTTCGCTTTTTTAAATGTATTTCTTGCAATACTGAGTTAAGATTTCAGTAGGGATTTGGAATCAATTCCGATGCATTGAGAATCAAGAGACAATACCAAAGATCAATTGATGGAGTTGATTCCAAACTTTAAAAGTGACTCTTAACTCCTGATGCTTCAGAATCTATTCTTTTTTGGAGTGTATTGAAAAAGATTTACATCAGCTATGTTTCCATCCAAAATGCGAATTAACTTTGAGCAAAACTGGATTTTAACATAAAAGACGTGCGAATAAAGCAGCGTTTCCATCCAACGAGTCAAAGAAAACAAAATTGTCCGTTCCTGGTTAACTAGCACCAAATATCAACATATCAAATATCAAAAACGGAATTTGCTGTGGTCAGAGAAGCTGCGTGAATCTTTTCTTCATTTAATAAATGACTTGCACTTCAGAAGGCAATCTTGACACGCGCGGTGGCATTTGAAGGTGTAAGACGCGGAGCTCAGATGCTCTCGATTCTGAAGGTCATTAATAATATAATAATACTAACACTGAAACGGTTAGGCGTTTTAGAATGACCAAAACAACATTTCAGATTTGTACAATGTGCTCAGCCTGCTGGTTTATCCATTCATACACATTTTTATCATCACATGATCTCTTATAACAAAATTACATGACCTTTTTTAATGAGCGTACTGGAATTTGTTTGGTAAAAGTGTTTCCATCGCAGTTTATGAGCATTTTTTCTTATCGAATAAAAAGTTTGTGCTACTCAGTTATGCGCATATGTTTTTATGCGCATTTTCAAAATTTATGAGCATCTTGGCATATCCATCAACCGTTATTTTAAATAGGTGGATGGAAATGTAGCTAATGACTGTTAGGAATTCATTCTCGCAATCGAGTCCATCCAGAATTGTAATTGATTCAAAATATTGTGAACCTATATTTCAGTTCGAATTTAAAGTCTGTGTAAAATCTAAATGTTTCATTTTAGTTCGCTATCGCACATTGTTATTCTTTAGATGAACAATAAATCTATGCAAGTTAATCCACTTGGAAAAAAAATGCTTCGGTAATCTACAATCAAAGTTCAATATTCTTAATCCTATCCCTTTTACCATTTGTTCCAAAGGAGGAATGCGCATAAAAAAAGCCCTGCCTCCAACTCAATATTCCGCTTCAGATAAAAGTACATCAGCAAACTGAAATAAAAGTCTCAGCATCTTCCAGGTTCACACTCACTTTAAATCTTACAATTTTGACAATTTCAACTTCACAATGTTTCACAAAATTCTCAAATTACACTTTGTAACTGATTATATTTCTTAGAATTCAGATGTTACAACTATAACAATTTATGTAAGTTTACTTCAATCAAAATTGCAATTTTACTACAGTTAATTTTTAAGTTATTTTTTTAACAATTCCAACTCCATTTTCCAAATAGTGACTATAGCTTGGAATTCCAAGTTTAGTAGATTTCAGTAGGGATGAGATTCAATTTGAAAAGAGACATTGAGAATCAAGAGTCAACTGCAAAGTTCCTTTGATAGAATCAATTCCAAACTTTAAAAAGGACACTCGATTCTTAATGCCTCAGAATATACACTGTAAAAAATGCAGGGTTCCACAAAATTCATTCATGTTGTCCTAACACAAATTAACTTAACACTTTTAACAAATTTATCTGGATTGAACATAAAAAATTTAAGTTGTCCCAATAAAATTTCAAGAATTGTGTTGTTTTAGCTCATTTTAAATAAATAGTTTGAACGAGCAAAACAAAAAGAAAATGTTTTGAGTGTACAGTATTCTTTTTGGAGTATATATATATATATATATATAAAATAAAATAAAATAAAAAAATCACAATAACTATGAGGAATTGATTCTCTGACTCAAGTCCATCAATTCCACAACTAGGACAAATTTCAGTTTTGACTGGATTAGTTTTGACTTTTTTCTGGATCACATTTTTATTCTTTGGGTGAACAATTAATCCATGCAAGTTAATCCACTGAAATAAATGTTTTGGTAATCTTACGATTTGCTTCTGTGTTTGAAGTGTTACTTCTCTGTTGACATTAGTTTGATGCTTCAGCCACAATATTCTTAACCACACCGCTTCTACCGCTAGTATGAATAAAAAAAGTCTCAGCATATTCTGGTTCATGCTCACTTTAAATCTAGCAATTTTGAGTTCTCACCTTGTAAATTATTTTCAGAGAATTGTGGAATTACACTTTGTAATTGATTATAATTCAGATTTTATGTATTGTAATTTTGAGTTATGCCTCAGAAGTGAACCAGACAGTGCTAATTGTGTCTTTCTTTTGCTCG
This sequence comes from Danio kyathit, assembly GCA_903798195.1. Lineage (NCBI taxonomy): Eukaryota > Metazoa > Chordata > Actinopteri > Cypriniformes > Danionidae > Danio > Danio kyathit. The sequence continues at coordinate 60,607,650 of LR812534.1, forward strand.
TTCGTTCATTCATTTTCTGTCATTAGTTCATTAATTTTAATTATTTCGTTCAATTGTTCATTTTTTTCTTTCTGTCCTTTTTTTTCTTTATTTCTCTTTGTTCTTTATCTTTCTTTTTTCTCTTTCTTTTTCCTCTTTTATTCATTCTTTTCTCTTTCATTCATTCTTTTTACTTTCGTTCAGTTTTCCATTTTTCATCTTTTGTTCATTCTCTTTCGTTCATTCTTTCCTTTTTTGTTCTCTTTTGTTCATTCTCTTTTGCTTGTTTGTTCTCTTTCGTTCGTTCATTCATAATTTCTTTCTCTTTTGTTCTCTTTTGTGCTTTCACTTCTATTCATTCTTTCTTTTTTGTTTTCTCTTTAGTTCATTCTTTTTTCTTATTTGTTCTCTTTTGTTCATTCCATTTTGTTCATTCTTCTTTTTTGTTTGTTCTCTTGTTCATTTTCTTCATTTGTTTGTTCTCTTTCTTTCTTTTTTTCTCTTGTTCCTATTTTTTCCCTTTCAATCTTTTGTTCTCTTTCTTTCTTTCTCTTCCATTCTTTCTCATTCTTTTGTTTGCTTTGTTCGTTTATTTGTTCTTTTTCTTGCTCTCTTTCTTTCTCTCTTTTCTTTCTTTCTATTTATTTTTAATTATTTTTATTTTAGGTATTTTGTTATACTGTACTGGTTGTATTACATGTTTTCTTGATTCTTTTTGATGTAAAGCACTTTGAATTACCATCGTGTATGACATGTGCAATGTAAATGAACTTGCCGTGGCTAATTTTGACTTTACATGTCCACTCTACTCCATCTCAATCAAAACTGCAATAACAATTCATTTACAATTGCCAGTTAGCATCTAACAATTCAGACTTTTTCCAAAATTCAAGTTATTATTGCATTTTAGAAATTAGCTTCAAACTATTTGAAAGTCAAGATGGAAAAACTATCGCTTTTTACATCTGTCGTAAAAGCAGGGTATACTCAAAAGAGTAAGCTGAGACTTGACTCGACCCATTTGATCAGACGGTGAAAAGACCTACTGTTTGATATAATGTGCACTGATTAATTTAAGAGAGTGCATTAAGCAAATAGGTGCTTTTCATTTCACTTTGATGACAAATATTAATCTAGAGAATGCTTTAAGCAGATGTACATGAAGGCACTTTCACATGGCTCTCATTGGACTCTATCATACTGTTTAATGTAAGAATCACACACGTTTTTTACTTCCACATCAAAAGTGTCAAGGTAGAACCAGAAAGAGCAATTTTATGATGTTGTTTGGTAACAAGAAAATGAGAAGTGTACACCAAAAACTGTAAAATCATGCAATTTGACCTTATAATAAACAGTGTTTTGATAGAGAAAATGAAAAAGAAATCATCACATATAGGCTTGTAAAAGTTGACCTGAGAATGAATTTAATGCATCAAGATGATAATAATGTACGTGTAATAAATAATGTTTGTATGTGTGTTTATTTTATTCATTCATTCATTCATTCATTCATTCATTTGACTAATTTAACTTTTTTTTACTTAATAATAATAATAATAATAAATCAGTATATTTAACAAAATCAATCAATAAATAAATTGTAGTTTTCTTTATTTATTTTTGACTTATTTATTTGACTTATTTATTTGTTTTTATTTGTTTTACTTATTATTATTATTATTATTATTAAGTATATTTAACAAAACCAATATACACTCACCAGCCACTTTATTAGGTACAACTAATAGGGGTTCAACTGCTTGTTAACGCAAATTTCTAAATTTTCAAACTTCATGGCAGCAACTCAATGTATTTAGGCATGTAGACAGGGTCAAGATGATCTGCTGCAGTACAAACCGAGCACCAGAATGGCTCCAGAAAGGTGATTTAAGTGACTTTGAATGTGGCATGATTGTTGTTGCCAGACAGGCTGGTCTGAGTAGTTCAAAAACTGCACAGTGTATCCATCTACTGATGGCTACTTCCAGCAGGATAACGCACTCTGTCATAAAGCACAAATCATCTCAGACTGCTTTCTTGAACATGACAATGAGTTCATTGTACTCAAATGGCCTCCACAGTCACCAGCTCTCAATCCAATAGAGCACCTTTGGGATGTGGTGGAACAAGAGATTCGCATCATGGATGTGCAGACGACAAATCTGCAGCAACTGCGTGATGCTATCATGTCAATATGGACCAAAATCTCTGAGAGATATTTCCAGTACCTTGTTGAATCTATGCCATGAAGGATTAAGGCAGTTCTAAAGGCAAAAGGGGGTCTAACCCGATATTAGTAATGTGTACCTAATAAAGTGGCCTGTGAGTGTATAAATAAATGTTTTAGGGTTTATTTATTTATTGCTACTATAACCTTTTTTTTTTTTTTTTTATTAAAACCTTGCTACATGTGATCAACTTCTCATTGACAAGAGAATGTGACTGAGGTTGATTAATTAAAAAAATAATAAATAAAAATGATTCATAGATTTAAATTACACATGAACCACACTGAAAAAAAAACTATAATACAAGAAATATACCATCAAATATTTATGTAAACAAATCAATTAAATTAAATTCATAAGACCGTCCTATGTAAGAAATACCTACCATTGTAAATAAAGGAATTTAATTAAACTCTTTTGAATTTATAATTCATGTTTTGACTTAATAATATTCTGAAAAATGTATATAATATAACAATATAATCAGGGTACTTTCTGTCCATTCCATATCCATTTTCAAACAAACAAAAGGAAAACTAAGAAAATGGCCCTTTTCGTTTTTTTATTTCATTTGCTCACAAAAAAAGAAAAAAAAATTGACTTGATTTTAGTTTTTTTTTTTTTTTTTTTTTGGTTTAGGGTCGAAAAACGTATAAATAACTTTAAAAATCATTATAGACATGTAGGCGGTGGTGAAACACCCTTTTTTTTTTGATTGGCCAACCAAATCTGAGCTTGTGACGTCGCCCTCAAAGTATTAGTCATATAATCTGAGCTTATGACGTCACCCTCAAAGTATTAATCTGAAACAATCATGCAAACCAGGTGCTGCTCGGAAATGGTTATCTTTGCTCAGCACCAGGTGCACAGCAGCAAGACATTTGGCGGCCAACTATAGGTGTATCATTATTATTATTATTGATATTATTATTATTAATATTATTCATTTTCTTTTTGGCTTAGTCCCTTTATTATTATTATTATTATTATTATTCATTTTCTTTTCGGCTTAGTCCCTTTATATTATTATTATTATTATTATTATTATTATTATTATTATTATTATTATTATTATTCAGTTTCGGCTTAATCCCTTTATATTATTATTATTATTATTAATTTTCTATTCGGCTTAGTCTCTATTTTATTATTATTATTACTATTATTGTTATTATTATTATTATTATTATTATTCATTTTCTTTTTGGCTTAGTCCCTTTATATTATTATTATTAATTATTATTATTATTATTATTATTCAGTTTCGGCTTAATCCCTTTATATTATTATTATTATTATTATTATTATTATTATTATTATTATTATTATTAATTTTCTATTCGGCTTAGTCTCTATTTTATTATTATTATTACTATTATTGTTATTATTATTATTATTATTATTATTCATTTTCTTTTTGGCTTAGTCCCTTTATATTATTATTATTAATTATTATTATTATTATTATTATTATTATTATTATTATTATTATTATTAATCTGATCTGCAGAACTATTATTTTGAAGGCGACGTCACGACCTCAGATTTGGTTGGCCAATCAGACGAAAAAGGGCGTTTCAGCACCACCTACATGTGTATAATGAATTTTAAAGTTGTTTTTTTCCTACCCTAAACAAAAAAAAAATGAAAATCGAGCCAAAATCTTGTTTTTTTATTTTTTGTGAGCAAAAGAAAAAAACTAAAAATGGCTGTTTTCTTAGTTTTCCTTTTTTTTGTTTGAAAACGGATATGGAATGAATGGAAGATACCCTGATTCAACATAATATGTGAGACTTCAAGAGTTCACACTTAGCTGATGATTGATAATAAAGCTTGTTTGGCATGCTGTCCCGGGAGAGAGCCCTGAGCTTATGAGATCCTCGAGCCCTGGGCTCCCTCCCATTTGCAGGGCGAGAGGGGAGTTTGAGCTCAGGTAGATCTCGATAAACTCCCCCCGGCTTATTTCTAGCTAAGTGACAGATATGGATGACTGAGGAGAGGTGTACTCACTAAAAGCTTGACTATGGTATCAGTTTTGTGTGTTCAATTTACTTAGGGTGCGTGTTATTTGGACTGTGGGAGGAAACCGGAGAACCCGGGGAAAACCCACATGAGCACGGGAAGAACAAGCGAAACTCCGCACAGAAATGTCATCTGGTTTAGAAGGAACTTTAACAAGAGACATTCTTGCTGTGAGGCAACAGTGCTAATCACTGGGCCGCCGTGTCACCCAAAAACTCAGGTTATTTATAGTGAGTTAGGAATCATCTGATTGGATAATCGTTCATAAGTTGATGCTGGAACAGCTGAAAACAATCATAAGCATGTGATCCTCTCGAAATTAGTTGATAAATAAACTTCACTAAAAGCTGCCTCGGGTCTAAATAAACCCAAATACTACAACGTGGGATTTTTGGTTTTATATAGATATAAAAAAAAAAAAAGTCTGAAGACAAAGTAAATTGTCATTGTGCTATTTTTCCTACACAATTTATCAGACATGCTTCGGTTTTTTAAACAAACTTCAAATTCAAAACCAGTTATGTTCTTTTTTTTATTATTATTTGTTTATAATCCTTGCTTATTCCTCAGCGTTCTTTCAATGCATCTAATTCCAAAAGAAAGAAAGATAGAAAAAAAAACATGTTTCATATCCTTTCATCAAAATGCAATAACTTTCTCTACCTCTGATGTAATCAAGACCGCAGGGGTGGGGAAAACAATATTAACCAATAATATCGGAGCGCATCTTTTCACAATCCAATCAAATCCCAAGAGAAAACAAATCAATTTCTATTCCAAATTGATCTCCAGGAGAATATCTCACATCGCTTTGAAACGCGTCACATGGTGCAACTTCGCTTGAAGGATCATTAAATGCGTGGCAAATGCTGTTTCGTGCTCTTACGATTTGGCTTTTTTTTATATAAGACTCTGAAATTGAATTAGAGGAGCTGGAGTTAATGATTTGATGAGCACATTTCTCACCTGCCTCAAGGCAATTAGCAGAAAATTGTGTAGTGAAGTCCAGCGGGACATTAAGAAGGTTGAGCGAAACCATATGCAAATATAAATGTGTGGTTAAGCAGAGGTCAGTCAATGTGCTGAGGAGCATCAGCCTTGGCCTGAGAATGACCAGAATAAACTCAAAACTACAACAGACTTTATACCATATGATAAATATAAGGAATAAAAAATAAATTTAATTAAATTATGATATATGAAATATGATATGAAATATGATATACATGTGGATCACAGTTTAAAATAGGGTTTCATTAGTTAATGATAATGTAATTACTAACATGAACTAAGTATGAACAGTTCTTGAGGGATTTACAAAGCATAAATAGTCCTCACTTTAGATTAGGTCACAAAACTGGATAAAGTTGAGTTAATAAAACATTAACATACAATGTAACTATTACTACATGCCTGAATAATAAGATACATGAATGTAAATGTGAATAGTTTTTTATTAATATACTTATACACTCACTGGCCACTTTATTAGGTACACCTTACTAGTTCCGGGTTGGACACTCTTTTGCCTTCAATACCGCCTTAATTTATCGTGGCATAGATTCAACAAGGTACTGAAAATATTCCTCAGAGATTTTGGTCCATATTGACATGCTAGCATCACGCAGTTGTGGCGGATTTGTCGTCTGCACATTCATGATGCGAATCTCCTGTTCCACCACATCCTAAAGAAGTGCTCTATTGGATTGAGCTCTGGTGACTGTGGAGGCCATTTGAGTACAGTGAACCTACGCCATTAGACCAGCACCTCCAACCTGAACCGTTGATACAAGGCAGGATGGATCCATGCTTTCATGGTGTTGACGCCAAATTCTTACCCTACCATCCTAATATCCCAGCAGAAATCGAGGCTTATCAATCCAGGCAACGTTTTTCCAATCTTCTATTGTCCAATTTTGGTGAGCCTGTGTAAATTGTAGCCTCAATTTCCTGTTCTTATCTGACAGGAGTGGCACTCGGTGTGGTCTTCTGCTGCTGTAGCTCATTCGCCTCAAGGTTCGACATGTTGAGCATTCAGAGATCTGCAGACCCCTGTTGTAATAAGTACAAAACAGTCTGGCCATGCCCCTCTGACATCAACAAGGCATTCGTGCCCACAGAACTGCCGCTCACTGAATATTTTCTCTTTTTCAGACCCTTCTCTGTAAACCCTAGAGATGGTTGTGCGTGAAAATCCCAGTAGATCAGCAGTTTCTGAAATACTCAGACCAGCCCGTCTGTCACCAACAACCATGCCACGTTCAAAGTCACTTAAATCACCTTTCTTCCCCAATCTGATGCTTGGTTTGAACTGCAGCAGATCGTCTTGACCATGTCTACATGCATAAATGCATTGAGTTGCTGCCATGTGATTAGCTGATTAGAAATGTGTGTTAACAAGCAGTTAAACAGGTGTACCTAATAAAGTGCATTTATATTCTGAATGACCTTTAAAAAAAAAAACACCAACAATTCTTAAATAATTGGTTTGTAAATACTGCAATACTTAATTTAGTAATGAAAAATGAATCATTAAAGTATGAAAACACAATAAGCACATTATACATGTGCTCATAAGTATATTAATGTAGACTTAATGCTTAACAAATAACAAATAAACTATTTGCTAATGCTAAACCTTCAGGGGTCTGAGGTGATTTTGGGGCCCTACATTTGACATGCCCTAACATTTGTGCTTATTTCAACTACTTATTACACAGCATTGGCCAACATGTATTTGTTGTATTCAGTACAAACTGTGCTACAATAATATGTGAGAAAGGTGGATGTACATGCTTGTGTTTTTTAGAATAAAAATACTATATGTGATTAGTAAGTTTTGGAGAAAAAAAAATGTAGCTCAATTAAGATCCAAAAAAAAAAACACTAAATGAGCCTGAACAAGACTTGTAAGTAACCAGTCTTGTAAGCTAAAATATTTACTTTACAGTTATGTGAAAATTATTCTGTTCTCTCATTCAAAGAAAACATTACAAAGATTTACATTTTGTAAAGTCAGTTTTGGGTCAGAATACTGTATGTGTGGGAGTGACAATTGTCATGAATGATTCATACCTGGAGAGACAAAAGAAACTCCCCCACTAGCTAATGTTCACCCATCAAGGGCATTGTAAAGCAATGTCCGGATGCAAAAGCTAGCCCTACTTATAAACGCTTCTTGTATTACTTGCTGTATTATGACCAAGTAAACACTGGGTAAACAATGCATGTACACTTTTAACATACAGCATGCATAAGGCATAAACGATTCAGAGTGTATATTTATTATAGTTACCGTAAAATATTATGTGCTGTCATCATGACGAAGACAATAGAAATGGTTTAAAATTGAAAAACAATTTTTTTGTTTTAAAATGTGTTGAACAAAAAATATCTTTATTAATCAGCATTTGGAAAACATTTGAAAAATAATAAATTCTACAGGAGGTCTAATAATTTAGATTTCAATCATTTTATCCATTTTAATTTGATCCTATTTCCCATCACAATGAATGAATGAATGAATCAATCAACCAATCAATCAATCAATGAATCAATCAATTAATCAATCAATCAATCAATCAATCAATCAATCAATCATGTTAATAAAATGTTCAAGATCCTAGTTTTAGCCTCAGTGGCCACTGTGAAAACAGAAACTGCTACACGGCTGAAATAATCTTGTTAATTGTTGTTTGTATTGAAAAAAACAAACAAAACAAAAAAAAAACTTTAGTGCCTGTGGACATGCAGCCAGCGGATCTGAGGGATTAATTACCACCACTGAAGAACAATCAAACACTGAAAAAAATAAAAACGTGAAGTATCCCAAAGAGAGGCTAGTAAGAGATTTTCTGTGTTATTGGTTTTTGTAGGATGACTGGGGGTCTGCATTTACACACACATACACACAAACACAAATAAAAACATTTCTTTTACTTTGATATGGAAATGAGACATGCAGTGTAGTATAAAGCTATTTAAAATCAATCCATTCCTACCACTATTATTACATGAACTGGTGGTGTAAACTAGAATACAAAAACAACCCAAAAAATGTATTACTGATATTATAATTTAGACCTTTTATACTGTACAGTGTATTATTATTATTATTATTATTATTATTATTATTATTATTATTATTATTATTATTATTATTATATCCCTCATTCATTGCAGTTGTATAGAGGTGGAAAAACTAAATATATGTTTATATGCAATATACTTCTAAATCATTCATTCATTAATTTTCTTTTTGGCTTAGTCCCTTTATTAATCAGGGGTCGCCACAGCGGAATGAACTGCCAACTTATGCAGCATATGTTTTACGCGGCGGATGCCCTTCTAGCCACAACCAAACACTGGGAAACACCCATACACTCTTGCATTCACATACATACACTATGGCCATATTAGCTTATTCAATCCACCTATACCACATGTCTTTGGACTGTGGGGGAAACCCACGCCAACATGGGGAGAACATGCAAACTCCACACAGAAATGCCAACTGACCCAGCCGTGGTTCGAACCAGCGAACATCTTGCTGTGAGACGATTGTGCTACCCACTGCACCACCATATTTCGAAATATCGTACATTATTAATTCCTGTACAACCAATTTTAAAAGGAGTTTTTCAGGGATAAATAACAAAACGGGAGGGTGGCGGGAGGTCTGAATACGGGAGACTCCCGGGAAAAACAGGAGTGTTGGCATGTATGCTCACACATACACTCTGACTACTTCAATATTGTTGATAAGCCATGATGGGCATTTCCCTCTGTCTCCCGCTGAACGCTGTCGACCAATCGTAACAGACTGTCAGCGGTCCAATCAGCTCAGATTAGCTTCAAGGAGGGGTTTGGGAAAAAATCAATCACTGAACGAATCATATGGGAGTCGCTGGGATAATTAGATAAAAATAAATGCACATTATAAGACCATGAAAGTGTTTTTTGACCTTGCATGCATATCTGCCTGTTGTTGGAGACCCCCAAAACCAAAATATGACCCTTTTTTAATGTATAATAGGGGCTCTTTAACTACAACCGTTCATTAAGTTTAAGATTTCATACTGATTAGATCTTAAAGTGGCGATGAGGTCTTAACATTTCTATTAGAGGGATACAAAGTTAGCGTTAGCTCTACTATATTAGTCAGCATATTAGACAGCAATTTAACTTTTGAAAATCATATATCCCATGTCACAAAACTGCTTTCTTTCATCTGAGAAATATCGCGAAGTTACGAAGTTTGCTATCTATCTCAGATGCAGAAAAGCTAGTTCATGCTTTCATGACTTCTAGGCTGGACTACTGTAATGCTCTGTTTGCTGGCTGCCCAGCATCCTCTATTAGCAAACTTCAGCACAAAATGCAGCTGTCAGAGTTCTTACGAGGTCTAGAAAATATGATCATATCACCCCAATTTTATCCTCCTTACACTGGCTGCCTGTTAAGTTTCGTATTGAATATAAAGCCTTAAATAATCTAGCTCCTGTTTATCTAACCAACCTCCTGTCTCGCTACAACCCAACCTGCTCTTTAAGATCTCAAAACTCAGGGCTTCTGGTAGTACCTAGAATAGCAAAGTCGAGTAAAGGAGGTCGAGTCTTCTCATTTATGGCCCCTAAACTCTGGAATAGCCTTCCTGATAATGTCCGAGGCTCAGACACACTCTCGCAGTTCAAAACTAGATTAAAAACCTATCTTTTTAGCAAAGCATACACTTAACATCACTTAACGGTATGACGCATGTTGTGCCCCACGCAGGTTTTTTTTTTTTTTTTGCATCTCGTTTATATACACTATGAACAGCAGCTACGCTAATTATTCTCTTTATTCTCTATTTCCACCTGGGGGGACTCATCCCGAGGCCCTCAGACTATGCAGCACCACTGATGCAATCCAAGACCAGCGACGAGATGATCCCAAGGTTTTATAATCCTCGACCAGCCCGTATCCTGAGCAGCTGCTGTGGTGGTCATGGAAGAGTGGAGAGCATGAGACTGATTCCTGTGACGCTCCAGGGACAGACGAGTCTTCGCTGAGGTCCAGCATTCTCCAGCCTCCGGCGCCTAGACTGTAGCTCTGCACAAGACGTTTGGCCAGAGGAGAAATGGTCATGCCCAACTGAGCCTGGTTTCTCTCAAGGTTTTTAAATTCTTCACTTTTGCCAATTGGTGAAGCTTTTTTCCTCGCTGCTGTCGCCACTGGCTTGCTTGGTTCGGGATCTGTAGAGCTGCGCATCGATGGATTTGCTCTTCATTGTTTGGACTCTCAGTAGTGATTATTAACCCACACTGAACTGAGCTAAACTGAACTGAACTTAAACACTGAAAACTGAACTGACACTGTTTCAATTTACTATAATCTTCTATGTGAAGCTGCTTTGACACAATCTACATTGTAAAAGCGCTATAGAAATACAGTAAAGGTGAATTGAATTGCATTAAAATATTCTGAGGTCTTAAAAAAAGTCTTAAAAAAGGTATTGAAATTATCTTTATGATTCCTGCATATACCCTGATTTAGATTGATTCTAAGAAATCTGACACAAAAAAATGCCAAATTAAATAAAATCGAAAAGTTACAAACAGTTAATCATAATTTTCATCTGGATTAAATGTTGAGTGCTTTACAGAATGATGGGATAAGAACGCTCCGCAAACATACAGTATTTGTCTAATGCCAGAATCCCTGTTTTAAGCTGAACTACTCCTTTAAAGCTCAACATTATGATCTCAATAAAGATTTACATCAATTTCCAGCAAATGGCTTCTCTTTTCCAGCTGACATGTCATTCATCAAGCGTGTTTCTACTGACCAAAGAGCCTGAGCTTTTCATCCCGAGACTTGTAAGACTTGAATTATGGCTACAAGACGACACTGTACATCAAAGAAAGTTGGTTCAACATCAGCGTGTGTGTGCGGCGGAGACACTTCAAAGTTAAATGACTGGGCAGACACTATTTAGGAGAAGCACGACAGGCCAATTACTCAAACACACGGCGCTCACACATCTGACCGGCTTGCGTTATCCAATTAGAACGGTACGCTCTGAAGGTTGAGTAAATAAGAGCGCTTCATTCAGCCTTGCATACAGAGCGCCGTCAGACTTTTGTTGAAGAACCTGACGTTTTTTTTTTTTTTTTTTGTCTTAATCTCTATTTGACTATGGCCACGTATCTCTAAAGCCGCCCGCTGAGAGGAGAAAGCGACAGATATGCTTTAGCAATTTCCCAAAATGCTTCACGAGAGACAAATGCATTACTCACGCTCAAACCGAATTCATTCATCAGGTCAAGAAATGTGTCTCCGAGTCATTTCTCATGCAAACGTATTCAGATCTCTGCAGGTACTCCAAGGGAAAAAGCGGCGTTGTTATCGAAGCTGCTGGCTAAGGAAAGGACAGAATGCAATTTTTCATTCTGACTCTAATCTTGATTATGTTTTGAAGGCGCCGCCTCAGTTTATTGTTCATTATTCATTCAAGGGTCGCGAAACTCTATAACACATTCTTCGAGAAGCTGAAAGAGCAGTTTGGCTTCTTAAAATATAACGAAAACTAAATTTCTGGCATTATTCGTCCATTTTCACACCCAAAGGCATGTGATTTTCATTTTCATTGCGTGGAACACAAAAGAAGTAATTTTGCATTGTGCAGGTCACTCTCTTCCAAGCAATTAAGGAAAAAGAGACCGACGCTTTGATGCTTTTGAAGCCTTTAAAGGATGCAAAAACACGATAAAAGCATCAAAAATGAAGTTCATGCAACTTGGGTGATTTAATCTTTTGTGTGAAGATCCAAGTTGTTGTTTTATACCGAAAATCCTAAACACTGCATTCCACATCGATTAGAAATTATTCAGTTTGTAAACGAATCATTCAGACTAGGGCTGCTATGATGCAAATATTTCATTAGTCTAAAAAGATCGTAGAGAGGAATAGATTCAAAGGCTTTTTAACATGAAAAAAAAAATACTTTGAACCAACTTTAATTACTGTAATTTGTTAGAAAATTGTGTAAAAAAACTTTAAGTTTAATTTATCATTGGTGAAAACTTTACAATTTAAAGGTGCTGCATGTACGTTTTTGACTCTTCTAAAGAATAAAAATACCATAATATGTTTGCAGATATGCCAAATGAACATTCTCGTTCATCTCGTAAGTCAGATATTCCAGCATTCATACAAGTTGTCGTACGAAAATGTACGATTTTAAAAAGGAGGCTTGGCACCCAACCCCGCCCCTAAACCCAACCGTCATTGGGTGATGAGCAAATCACTACATTGTACGAATTAGATCATACGAATTTATACGAAATAGCCACTAAATCAAAAAGTTACGAATTGCCGTAAAATTGTGTTGAATATTCTGCTTTGAAAATGTGTTTTCCGTGCCAGAACACTGTCTTTGTTTTGGTCATTTTAACCTGCCCAATGCCAGTTTAGCCAATTATATTTCAGCACCCCAGGTTGCCTTGGTGGACAACCGCATATTTCATTTATTCATTTAGAAAGGCTCTGAAAGAATGCATTCGTGACTGAAATGCGACCTCCGGTGGACAGTAACGGCCCCGAAATGAGACGCAGATTCAGTTCCAGATGAGGTTATTAATTAGCAAATGATATAAATATTACGAACGTAAACATTACGGATGGGCATTCCTGACCATTCTTCATTTCGATTGATCCACAGGTTTGACAAATGAGTACTCGATTAATCGGGGGCTTAAGCAAGAGGCGGGGCTTACGTGCGTCAGAGCGACAATTAAATAACATTCAATTAAAATATATATATATATATATATATATATATATTTATATCCAGGTTTTGATCCAGGAGTGCAATACCTAGTTCAACCACTGGGTGTCAAACTTACATACTATGGATACTTATGCTATGGAGACCACTAATATTCTATTACTTTGGTACAATGTAGATTTTTATTGTGGAAAACTTTAAAAATATATATTTTATAAGTATAATTACTGTATTACTATAATTGTACTATTGGTTGAAGCTGAAAAAAATGTATTTGATATTAATCTAAATATTTAATCTGACCAAAGAAAAAAAAATGCAAACACTCAAAGGTAAAATATTGTTTTTATTGAGACCATGAATTAATTGAATTACTTTGGTTTATTTACTTCGTGAAAGCTTTTTATTATTATTATTATTTTTTAACTAAAATACAAAATTGTACTTTGTATTAAACTTTAATACACCAATACACTCCAAGTTTTAGGACCAACAAATAATAATTTGACTTCTAGTTGATCATTTGGTATCAGAAGTGGCTTATATGAAAGGCAAAGGCCTCTAGATTACGCTTTTTTTTTACCAAAATAAAATATGATCATGCCTTGATTTTTCATTACTTAATTAGGACAGTAAGGTCTGACTTTGCTTAGATAAAAGTCTTGTTACTTAACAGAAATAATGTCCAGTATAGAATATAAAGTCATGCTGCAGTGGAAAAAGAATGAATATTGTGTATGACTCCCATGAGCTTGGAGGACTGCATCCACACATCTCTGCAATGACTCAAATCACTCATTAATAAAGTCATCTGGAATGGCAAAGAAATCGTTCATGCAGGACTCCCAGAGTTCATCAAGACTATTTGGATTCATTTTCAATGCCTCCTCCATCTTACCCGAGACATGCTCAAAAATGTTTGTGTCTGGTGACTGGGCTGGCCAATCCTGGAGCACCTTGACCTTCTTTGCTTTCGGGAACTTTGATGTGGAGGCTGAAGTATGAGAAGGAGCGCTATCCTGCTGAAGAATTTGCCCTCTCCTGTGGTTTGTAATGCAATGGGCAGCACAAATGTCTTGATACCTCAGGCTTTTTATGTTGCCATCCACTCTGCAGATCTCTCGCACGCCCCAATACGGAATGCAAGTCAAGTTATTATTTGTTGCTTTTACAACTGGGATTGACGACAAGACTTGTCAGGTAGTTTACATGCATTAGGCCATATTATTGTTGCTTTAATTTTAAAATCTGAGGTAAACTATACTGTAAGCTTGTGCTTTCAGAATGGCTATAAATGTCACTTAAGATGGTAACCAAATTCACATAAGAAAACTGAAACTGAAAAAAACATGAAAGCTGCTGCTTTAAAGTAAAAATACTACTGAAGGATTCGGATTTCTACTGTCCAGTTCATCTAAGCATGGATCAACGTTTATCCTTTCCTCATCATCCTATGTCTCGTTATGTTTATTAAATATGATTATTTGATTATTTGAATGAGTATTTAACTTTGAAATGATTTCAAATAATGAATAAGTTAAATACACTGCTTTATGTAAGAATGTTCAGTGCATTGCCTGTCTCTTTGAAACTATTTTTAGGAGCCACCAAACCAGGTCAGAGGTCACGGAGACCTTGAGTGGAAATGAACGGCTGAGGACTTGAAACAATATTGTTCTATTGTTTCTATTGTTATTTCTATGAGTTAATTCTATCTAAAATGTCTTAAGTAATTTTGCTATTTCTACGGTTAATTCTTTTAAAGTGATTTTACTTTTTAGTCAAGATAGACTTGATGTAGTAAGAATTTAACTGTCTGAATGTAGATTATACCGGTTTTTAACCAGTTTTGATAAAGACGGCTGAGAAGTACACTCAGCCTTGGATAAGAAACAGATTGTACTTTAAGTGTGTGTGTTCTATTTGACTGTAGATATTTTTAACAGGTCTGGAGTCAGTTCTAAACAGTCTATTGAATGTCTGACGTTTATGCTTAAGATATTGTTCAGAATTGTACGCACGCACCCACGTGGAAATTTTCCTAGTCTATCTGTGTTTTAACCAATCAGGCTAGAACACCTATATGTATGACGCAGAAAATGACATTGTGTAAAGAGTATAATTGATGTTGATTTGTGATTGTAAGCAGAGCGGCCTAGGAACTCATTGCGAGTGTTGAAGCTGGCTTCTGCTGATGAAACTGCAAACTATCTTCAGTAAACTTTATTTATTTATTTAAATCTCTGACTCCGGCTCTCCATCTGACAGACTGGTCATTCTTTGGGTTAAAACTGTAATAACCCCAACACTACTTTGAGAAAAATTCTATTTAGCCATTTCTATTTTGTTTTCCCTTTCGTACTCCTGTTTGTTTTCTGTTTATTTTGTTTGTGAAGTTGTTTAAAACATTCACTGATTCCCACCTCCTTCCTTTCAATTATACAGTTTTAATCTTGTTTTAAAGCAATAGGTAAACAGTCATATATGGCTTTCTTTAAACGACAATGAGGTGGTAGTAATTTTGTCAAGTAGGATGTAATCCTAGATTAACATACTGTACATGTTGATCCTGGAACATCATTCCTGTTCGAAAATATAATCCACACCCCTAAACCCAACCCTAACAGTAAATTATTTCCAAAATCAGAGGAGATACTTAGTTAAATAACAATAAAGCCTACACTACAGGTGTCAAATCCAGTTCCTGGAGGGCCGCAGCTTTGAAAACTTTAGTTCCAACCCTAATTAATCACACCTGATCAAACTAATTGAGTCCTTCAGTTATGTTTGAAACCTACAGGTAATGCTGCGGTCACACTGCACTTTTCTCTCTATAGACTTCCATTCATACGCACGCAAATGCGTCATGCCGGAAACATAAGGTCGTGCGGCAAGTTTCGCATTTCGCTGCGTTGGAAAGTTCAAGTTCGTGAACTCTGACCTGCGAAAACGCATCACATGAATGCGTGATACCAACTGAGGATCAAAACATGACCTCTCTGAACAGAAATTTAAAACATGGACCAATCACTCGCTTTTTTTAATGTCTAATCATCTTGTTTAATCTCGCCCCTTTTCGCAGCGCTGGATGACAGAATTTCACAAGCTCAAACTCTAGTGTGACCACAGCTTTAGTGTGTTGAAGCAGGGTTGGAACTAAACTGTGCAGAGCTACGGCCCACCAGGAACTGGATTTGACATCTGAATAAAATAAACAGTAAACACATCCCATGAAATTTGATTGGCTGATTCTAATGTTGTTCCATTACCAAAATAGATGTTAATTAAGAAAATGTCCTACTTGAAGTCTCAATAACCATGAGAATGATGTCAATAGCAACTTTGTCTTACTACATGCCTAACAAGTAAGGGTTTATTGGTAATGGAAATGCAAGCCTGATCAGGGTGACCCTTACCAAATCATACTATACTGTAAACGACTCAGTGGAAATGAGGCATAAGAAGCATTGTCCTTCAGATGATATGTTAAACCGATGTCCTGACTCTCCATGGTCATTAGAAATCCCAAGGCACTTCTCATAAATAGTAGTGGTGTAATCTCTAACGTCCTAGCCAAATTCCCTTCATCAGCCTTTGCTCATCATGGCCTCCTTATCAACCCTATCCACTGAACTGGCTCTATCACAGTCTCTCCTCTCCACCTGCAGCTGGTGTGTGGTAAATATAATGGTATCGCATCCAGGTGGAGCTGCACACTGGTAGTGGCGAGGAGAGACCACCTCATATAACTATAACAGTAATTTGGGATTTACAGCAATACACAGTATAACGTGTATATAAAGAATGCATTCATCCATCCTTCCACCCATCCATCCATCCATCCATCAAAATAAAGAATAAAATAAGTCAAAATGTCCAATGTATTAATTGCTTGCTTGCGCAATTAGTTTGCTATTAGGCAGGGGTACACAAACTTGATCCTGGAGGGCCAATGTCCTGTATATTTTAGTTCCAACCCCAATTAAACACACCTGAACCAGCTAATCAAGCTGTTTCTAGCTATACTAGAAACTTCCAGAGAGGTTTGCTGAAGAAAGTTGGAGCTTAACTATGCAGCACAATGGGCCTCCAGGACCAAGTTTGGGCACCCCTGCTATAAGGGAATGATGCACAAAGCCCCGCCCCTTATTCAATATTTCATTTCAGTTGCAAGCACAAGAACATACTGAAAAGAAAGTATCAGCAACTTCAGATTCACGCAGACTTTAATGGAATAAAGTTCTACTGTATTTATTACACTTTGTTGATTGTTTAGCTAACACAATTTGCAGCTCATGTTTGCAGCTAAAATAAATTCTTAGAACTAGAATAGAAAATAGCAATGTACATCATAACACTGCGAATAAAGATACTAACTAAAATAATTACTTGAAATAAAAGTTACTGAAAAAAAAACAAATCTTTACCTAATTACTTTCTCTTAATTGCCAAGAAAATATTTACATTTCTGTTTAGTTTAATAATAATAAAAAAACTAATTCAAACTCTTAAAAAAGTTGTATTATGCTGTTACTGCAGAGTATCGCACAGCTATCAGCGAACCAGATTCGAGAACCAGACAGAACTGTCATTTATTTATATATATATATATATATATATATATATATATATATATATATATATATATATATATATATATATATATATATATATAAATAAAATAGTATAAGGTAATGCTGTTGCCTCACAGCAAGAAGGTTGCTGGTTCGAGCCTCCGGGTGCTCTGGTTTCCCCCACAGGCCAAAAACATGCGGTACAGGTGAATTGGGTAGGATAATTGTCTGTAGTGCATGAGTGTGAATGAGTGTGTATGGATGTTTTCCAGAGATAGGTTGCAGCTGGAAGGGCATCTGCTGCGTAAAACATATGCTGGATAAGTTGGCGGTTCATTCCGCTGTGGCAACTCCAGATTAAAGCTGCGGTCACACTGGACTTTTCTCCCCATAGCCTTCCGTTCATACGCACGCGAATGCGTCAGACCAGAAACGCAAGGTCATGCGTCAAGTTTCGCAGGTCGCTGCGGTGCAAAGTTCAAGCTTAGTGAACTCTGACCTGCGAAATCGCATCACTTGACTGCGTGAGACCAATTGAGGATCAAAACATGACCTTTCTGGACAGAAATTTAAAACATGGACCAATCGCTCGCTTTTTTTAAAAAATGTCTAATCATCTTGTTTAATACCGCCCCTTTTCGCAGCACCGTACGACAGAATTTCACACACACAAACTCTAGTGCGTCCGCAGCTTTATAAAGGGACTAAGCCGAAAAGAAAAAAAAAAAAAAATATATATATATATATATATATATATATATATATATATATATATATATATATATATATATATATATATATAGTTCTGTCTTGTTCTTGAATCTGGTTCACTGATAGCTGTGCGATACTCTGCAATAACAGCAATCGTACAGCCTCCTGACACTTTTGTATTACTTGGCTCACATAGAGTGACAACAGATTAAAAAAAAAAAAAAAAAAAACACACCAGTTTGACAAATATTGCAGCTGTTGGATAATGTACCTTTGAGGCGAGAATGTAGATGTTTATATTGCAACAATGCTGTTCATTTATGAGGACAGTGCCTATTTTATTTTAATATTCATAATTCAGCGCGTCGACATCCATCAGCCTATCATATTAAGCAGAGCAAAGACGGCTGCCGTTCCACCACAAGATGGCGACAGAGACTGCATAAGTCCTCAGAGGAGAAAAACAGCATTTTTTCAGTGTACATTTCAAACTACAGCTGAACACGTCATTACGGAACAGGTAAGTGACATTTAAAGTAGATCTCTCTCTTTTGTATTTTGTAGTGCGTTGTACTTAGACCATAGTAATCTGATAGTGTTTGCTTTGCTTTTTTGGGGTTGATTATTGTGATCTCCCGATTGCGAGAAATACTAGGATATCTCTGTAGATGGATGGCATTTCATGCCGTTCAGCTTTCTAATCTTAAAATGTCAGCAAAATCACCCGTCATCACTTTAGACATTATGCCAGAGAACCATTCAAATAGCTCTAAAGTTGCTGGTTTCTGCTGTTCTGACGTCAGCTGCAGATGTGAATGAACAGCGGAAGTAGTTTCTCATACAAAGAGTTTTTAGACTCTCCGTGTTTGATTTTCTTTTTTATATACATTATTATGCCGTCGAACCGTTGTATAAACGCAATATCACACTCGCAGCAGTGCGATGTGGCTGAATATCATCACTGGTGGGACACTAAGGCACTCTGCCTGCAGCCTTGAGGCAATGCACGCCTCTCACCAGTGCTGATTTACAGCCATATCAAACTTCTACTTCTAATATATATATATATATATATATATATATATATATATATATATATATATATATATATATATATATATATAGGGATTTAAATCTGAAAAAGCTGTGCCTTTTTTGTCCTTAAAATTACACTGAAAAACTTTCCCACAGGTTGATTAAATAAGGACAGCATATTACATTTGGGTGAACTCTTCCTTTCACCCCAGCAGCTAATACAAGCTTGATTACAGTACAGACAATTCCTGCATTCTCTCTGTCTCCACAGGTTAACCTTTGCTTCAATGTGCTGAAAACTGACCTGCACTATGAAAATGATGCATTTCACCACACTTTCAGTCATATCCCCACAGTTCAGCCACAATACTGTACACAATCATCTCTTCAGTAGCTTTAGCTTGTTTGTAACATTAGCATAACCACAGCATGTAATTAGCTAGCTTGAAGAATAATCTTACAGCCAGAGACAATAGAGTCTGTAATTAGTCAAATAATTTAGTCTTCGCAACATTATGAGATATTACGCTTGCCAGTAGTGCTTGAATAACAAGCATGGGTCAAAAGCTATCAGCTAATGCGATCTTTACATTTTCTTTTCACAATTAACTAATTATCACACTGTAATGAAAGAGTAATCAGACTTCTCAAACAGGAGGTCATCTTTTAATTGTCAATATCGTTTCATTAATCTGTGTGTTCTCTTTCTGGTTGTGCTCGCCATGCTATTTTTGGACAGCACGTTCTGAATGGAAAAAAATGACAAATTGCGATGTCAGGTGGCGGTGGGATAAGTAACGTATCAAAGGCATCTGCTTGAATTGCTTTGATAAATGGATTTTTTCCTAAACGTGTTGAAATCAGGGGTCGCCAGAGGAAAGCTAAATATTTCCCTACTTGCTGGATACAAAAAAAAAAAAAAAAAAGTAGCATCCTGAGACACTGGCTTCAAGGCGTTTTTGACAATCTCAGCTGTAGAAGGCAAATTGCTGATGTAGATGCTGATACTAGATCCGATTAAAATTTAAAAGAAGAGGAAATTGTGAAAGGGATGCAGCTGGAGACCTCAGGAAAACGTTCACCTGTGAGACTCAAATACAATATCTGTCGTTCAGTCAGATTCGGTGAAACCGCTGGGACGTATTTTTTATGGTAGTACATTCGTAAAAGTTGTTAAAACTTAGTTAATATTTTCAACATTTTCGTTTTCCTTCAGCCTTGTCCCTTATTAATCAGGGGTCGCCACAGCGGAATGAACCGCCAACTTATCCAGCATATGTTTTACGCAACGGATGCCCTTCCAGCCACAACCCAGTACTGGGAGCACCCATACACTATGGCCAATTTAGTTTATTCCATTCACCTATAGAGCATGTGTTTGGACTGTGGGGGAAACCGTAGCACCAGGAGGAAACACATGCTAACACGGGGAGAACATGCAAACTTCACACAGAAATGCCAACTGGCCCAGGCGAGACTTGAACCAGCGGCCTTCTTGCCGTGAGGCAACAGTGCTAACCATTAAGCCACCATGCTGCCAGTAAATGTTTTCTTTAAAGGAAAAATAATCCCATAATTCTGAGGACTCATCCTGCACCACACAGACTATCCAATCAAATAGTCTCAAGAAAAATGCCCCTCCCCCAACACCATGTGCACAAGCCCTGATGTTAAAGAGATTGTTCACCCCAAAACTGACTTAATGTTTACTCATGCTCAAGTGGATCCAAACCTTTATGAGTTTCATTCTTCTGTTGAACACAAAAGACGATATATTTTAAAGAACGTCAAAAACCTGTAACCATTGAATTCCATAGTATTTGTTTTCCTACTATGGTAGTCAAAGGTTACAAGTTTTACATTTTCTTCAAAATCTCTTCCGTGTTCAGCAGAAGAGAAACTCAAAGGTTTAAAATAAGTAAAGGACGAGTAAAATGACGACAACTTAAATTTTGGGGTGAAATATCCCATTAAAGTATACCCAAACTTACAAGTTCAAAAGTACATAAATTAAAGATGTACAAAGCTTGATGAGGGCAGCGTGGTGGCTCAGTGGTTAGCACGGTCACCTCACAGCAAGAAGGTCGCTGGTTCGAGCCCTGGCTGAGCCAGTAGGCATTTTTGTGTGTGAATTTGCATGTTCTCCCCGTGTTGGTTTCCCCAGGGTGCTCCGGTTTCCCCCACATTCCAAAGACATGTGATACAAGTGAATTGAATAATCTTGATCATAGCTTAGGAGTGTGAATGAAAGTTATGGGTGTTTCCCAGTACTGGGTTGCAGCTGGAAGAGCATTCGCTACTTAAACTATATGCTGGATAAATTGGCGGTTAATTCCACTGTGGTGACCCCTGATAAATAAAAGGAGGAAAGAAAATGAAAGGAACCCCATCAAGAGTTATTAAAGACGTTAAAGCACATGTGCGCAGACATACGGTTTATGATTTTGATGAATGATAAATCTGTCCTTCACAATAAACATGAGCACAAGCAGTAAGCGCAGATCAATTTATCCAGATACTTTACTGACAATCTTTCTCAAAGAACCAAATTAGCTAGAGACCATTTATCATGATTAAAAATATGTCAAATCATCTCAGATGTTTTAAGCGAGGTACAAAGACTTGAATGGACTTAAATAGATTCAAAAAAGAACTTACTTGCAGGGCCATTTATGTCAAAGTTGATATTTTAGTCGCACCATGTTGGAATTTCGTAACCTCATTTTTACAAGGTGAGTCGTTAGCCCAACACTCAACCCCCAACCTGGAGAACCAGGACATACACTGCAGACAATTTAGCTTACCCAATTCATCTATAGCACGCGTCTTTGGAAACCAGAGCACCCGGAGGAAACCCACGCCAACATGCAAACTCCACACAGAAATGCCAACTGACCCAGCCAGGACTCGAACCAGCAACTTTCTTGCTGTGAGGCAACAGCACTACCCACTGCGCCACCCATCAAAAATGAACTACACTGAAAAAAAATAAATAAATAATCTAAATAAATACAAGTGCTGCTGTCATGACTTGGCTCACTTCACACTCAAAAACACACAGGATCACAAGAATTATCAAAACACTAAATTTATTTACATAACACTCACTAGAAACACTGGAACAGCAACATACAAGAATCAAGAGGTGCGACCAACATGGAAAGCTGTGCAGGATGACGTATAATACTAGACACCAAATCGAACTAAGGGGTATAAATACTAGGGACATGATTAAACTGATTACATACAGGTGAGAGACGCAGGTGAAACTCGTGAAACATTAACAAGCGGCAGGAACTAGAACAAAAGAGTCACATGATACAAAGAGACACACATGGGGGAAGATCACATGACATAAACAGGGAGCACATGGAACAACAACACAGACCCTGACAGCTGCCTTAATTGTTTTTAGTTAAATCAAAATAACTTTTCTACTCATTTTAACTTATATCAATTAAACTGACTAACAATATCAAATTGAACTTAAATGTAGTTTAAATTAAAATGTAATTGAAACCTGCTTAACATATTAATATAAGTTAAAGTGACTAAAACATTTGTAGTCATGACTATTTTTTAGTGTAGTTAAAGGGATATACCTACTTAGACTTGGCATTTAATCTGTCTTAAATCTGATTATTTTTCAACCACTTGATTTATTTAAGGGAAGGATTTATTCAGCCAGGATTTGTTTAACATCATTTAATCTACATGCAATTTACATATCAACACAAAACAAGACATCAGAAAACAATACAGCTTTTATTTAATTTCACTGACTACTTTTTTTGTTGTTTATGTTAGAATCAGGACTGGAAAGAGAACATCATGTTGTTCATTTTTGTTCACCTTCAAACCTAACTTATTTCAGACAGCAGTCTAAATCCCATCTGAATAGTGCACTTTAACAACACATTCCCTAATGTTTAGGAATTAGGCCAGCAGGTGTTTTGTGGATGTTAGAACACCTTCAACCAAATAAGTATTTACACAATATAAGCTACCCCAAAACGACATCAAAAAACAAATAAGAAAAAATGCTAATCTGTTTGATGCCAAGTAACATGATGTCAAAACTACATCGAGTTAACATCAAACTTTGGCATCAAAAACAAGTCAAAATTCGATTTTTGACATTTTGATTAGATGCCAATCCTAGATGTCTTGTATTTGATGTTGTTTGGACATCATGGTAGTTTATACATGGATTGTAGGGATTAAAAAAATAGCACAAACTTGGAATTTGGAAATTTAAATAAAAAATATATACTGTATATTGTAATACGGTGTGTCATTATTTAGGTGGTCAAAGGGCATCAATGTATGAATGTCCAGCCTGATCTCACGAGGAAACGTAAGTATTTTACGTTTTGTCAGTTTAGTGGCTAATTCGTACAAATTCGTACGAGTTCAGTCGTACGAAAATGTACGATTTTAAAAAGGAGGCGTGGCACCTAACCCCACCCCTAACCCCAACCGTCATTGGGTGATGGGCAAATTGTACTAATTGGTACGAATTAGATCGTACGAATTCATACGAATTAGCCACTAATCAAAAAGTTACGAATTGGCCGTGAGATAGCGTTGGAATGTCAAATGGACGTGACATCAAATCGATTTGCATTTTTGACGTTATTTAAAGGGCACCTATTTTACCCCTTTTTAAAGATGTAATATTAATATTATGGTTCTTCTGAGTGTGCCAGTTTAGGTTCAGTTCAAAACACAATTCAGATTTTTTTATTATAATGTGGTAAAAAGTGCCATGTTGAGGGCGTGTTGCTTCACATGAAAATTAGTTTCGACTTCCCGCCCAACTTAACAAGGGGGCGGAGCCAAGAGCTCCCCTCTTTGTGTATGGCAACAGACAGGCAGACAGACAGAGAGAAGCAACATGAGTGAGAGGACCAGCATTCAGCTGTACATGTATGACTCGGACACAGACCAAGCAGAGTACAAAATCATCTGTGTCTTTGTATAGTTTTACAGCCAACTGTGTGCTAGTTTAAAGCTCCGAGCTTGTAGCCTACACCGAGACTAATAACCAAGCACACTGAATTAACTTTGACTGAAGGGCATCACACACCGGATGCACCGCGACATAGCGTGCACATGATAGTTGAGAGTATCGCACACTTGTGGCACCTGATTGTGTGTGTCACCTGATAGAAACTTATGTTTAGAATTCAGAAATGCATGGCGCTGCGTGGCGCGACGCTGCGTGTCGCAGAGCGGCGCTTCTGGTGAACGACCTGCTTGAGGCTATAACTAAAGGGCATCATACACCGGATGCGCCGCTCAGAGCCACGACACGGCACACCAGACGCGCACATTCGCATGTTATTTAAAATGATACTATTCAGATAACGCTCTGTGGCGCGGCAGATATATAAACAGTGTCCTGCAGCGACCTAGGCAGCAGGCATCCTCACTTTCATCTGTGACACCCACCCCCATTCTCCCGGTCTTCACTTTCCTCCGCGACAACGCGAAATGCATGGCGATGGGCGTCGTTAGTTCGTTATTTCCAATGAAGGGACGCGCACGTGAGGCAACACGCTCCCACTTTCCAGCTGCACCTAGTTAAGATGACAGGGAGCTTCTGTGACCGCGGGAAATGCAAACTGCTGAAGTTTAAGGAAGACGCAATGAAAAGTACACATGTATGCAAACACTGGCGCGGAGGAGAGCGATAACATGGTGAATGTTGAGTCCAATGAGCCTTACATCTAAAAATAGAGCAAGGGTGTTTCTTTGGTGACGTCGCTTTGACTCACACGCTGAAAATGGCGGATGTAAAACAACAAACTGAGGATATGGTAATGCACACCTGTCAATCAATATTGGTGGGCGGGGGGACCGCACTCCTACGTCAAGTTGCGGTCAGTCTCAAAACCGCTCCAATTGGTCCACCGTTTTTATGTTGTTAAATTGAAAAAAAAGGACTGGGTGTGTTTATATCACCCCAATATGAAGGTCTATACACTATACCTACACATATGTCTGTCCAAACAGCTTGAAAAGTATCAATGTCATTGTGATGTTCTATTGTCATCAACGTGCCCGCTGGAAATCAAGTGAAATGTTTTTTGGACTGCCACTGGAAGCTCCAAAAATATGATACGTTTATACGTATATTTAGTGTTGTGATTAGATTGAAAAAATACATCTTCAAAGGATCATTGGTCCAAAAAAATTATAATGCTCACTATTTATTTGCTCACTTTTTTTCTATTGAACAAAATGTTGTGCAAATGGGGATCAGTATCTATGTTTCCATCCACCTATTTTTATGCGCATTTTGGATATGCGCTTAAAAAACCTGTTTATGGAAACGCCATGATGCGCATAAATTTTGAAAATGCGCATAATAAACATATG
This sequence comes from Danio kyathit, assembly GCA_903798195.1. Classification (NCBI taxonomy): domain Eukaryota; kingdom Metazoa; phylum Chordata; class Actinopteri; order Cypriniformes; family Danionidae; genus Danio; species Danio kyathit. Next base: position 60,633,356 of record LR812534.1, read on the forward strand.
CACATAACAGAGCAACTTTTTATTCGATAAGAAAAGATGCGCATAAACTACGATGGAAACACTTTTACCGCCAAACTCCAGTATGTGCATTAAAAAAGGTCATGTGTTTTGTCATAAGAGATCATGTGATAATAAAAATGTGTGTGAATGGACAAACCAGCAGGCTGAGCACACTGTAAAACATCTAAAATGTTTTTTCTTTGTCATTTTAAAACACCTTAACCATTTAAGGATTAGTGCCACCGCGCGTTCACTGTGTGTCAGGATTGCCTTCTGAGGCTCAAGTCATTTATTAGATGAAGAAAAGATTGACGCAGCTTCTCCTACTGCAGCAAATTCAGTTTTTACTGTTGATATTCGCCGCCAGTTTATCAGGAAGTGACAATTTTGTTTGCTTTGACTCGTTGGATGGAAATGCACATCTTTTATGCGATAATCCAGTTTTGCGCATAAAGCATTCAATCGCATTTTTGGATGGAAACATAGCTAATGGAATACATTTTTCAAAACATCTTCTTTTGTGTTCAACAGAAGGGAAACAACTCAAACATGTCTGGAACATGTATGATCCAAAAGTAATTTCTTACTATTGAAAAGTCCAACAGTAAAGTCCAAAGTGTGGACATGGAGCAACCCCATCACTCTGGCACTGTACACTACCTGACAAAAGTCTTGTTGACTATCCAAGTTTTATTAACAAAAAATAATAAGTTGACTTCTAGTTGATCATTTGGTATCAGAAGTGGTTTATATGAAAGGCAAAGGCCTCTTGATTACACTTTTTTTACCACAATAAAATATGATCATGCCTTGATTTTTAATTATTTAATTAGGACAGCAAGGTCTGACTTTGCTTAGACAAAAGTCTTGTCACTTAACAGAAATAATGTACAGTATAGAATATAAAGTCATGCTGCAGTGGAAAAAGAATGAATATTGTGTATGACTCCCATGAACTTAGAGGACTGCATCCATACATCTCTGCAATGACTCAAATCACTTATTAAAGTCATCTGGAATGGCAAAGAAAGTGTTCTTGCAGGACTCCCAGAGTTCATCAAGATTCTTTGGATTCATCTTCAATGCCTCCTCTTCCAAATTACCCCAGACATGCTCAATAATGTTCATGTCTGGTGACCGGGCTGGCCAATCCTAGAGCACCTTGACCTTCTTTGCTTTCAGGAACTTTGATGTGGAGGCTGAAGTATGAGGAGGAGCGCTATCCTGCTGAAGAATTTGCCCTCTCCTGTGGTTTGTAATGTAATGGGCAGCACAAAGGTTTTGATACCTCAGGCTGTTGATGTTGTCATCCACTCTGCAGATCTCTCGCACACCGCCATACTGAATGTAAACCCAAACCATGATTTTTCCTTCACCAAACTTGACTGATTATTATGAGACTCTTGGGTTCATGTGGGTTATAATAGGCCTTCTGCAGTATGTGTGATGATTGAGATGCAGTTCAACATAGGATTCATCAGAAAAATCCACCTTCTGCCACTTTTCCAAATGATCAACTAGATCAACTAGCTCGACAACAAGACATTTGTCAGGTAGTGTATATAGGGGCTTAAAAGTGAAGATTTAAAATAAACATTTATTAAAATCATAAATCTAAAAAAATATTACAATGTATGTAGTCCTGGAGACTTTGGGGGGGGGGGGGGGGGGCATTTATGTCAATTAAAATGGCATGTTCTATGCAAAATAAATAAAATAAATAAATAAATAAATAAATAAATAAATAAATAAAAAATCCCATTCATTTCTACTTTTAAAAGTAGGGATGCAAACTTTCCTAAGAAAATCCATCCATCCATACATCCAATCAGCATGTTAAAATAATTTGGTGCTCACATGATGACAAACTGCTTTCACAAACTTTTTCCCTCACGTTCAAATTCAAATTGCACTTCTGCATCCAGTTTATCACCTTGATTTAAATTCAAGAACAGCTTTTGTCAATGCATTTCTGAATAATGCACAACCTTGGTACATATAACACATCTCAAGGATTCTCTATTTCATGAGCATTATCTGACAATTCTGATAAACACCGTAACGCAGAGAGGAAGTCTGCATTGAATCAAAGCTCACAGAGCAGCAGACATAATGGGGCTAGCACTCAATGGGACACAATAACATCCCAAGGAGAAGGTGGTTTGTTCAAAATAATACTGTATACCGACAGATCAACAAAGGCAGATGAGACGGTCTGATTCTTATATTATCTTTGCATTTTGCTTCTTGCACCGGATGGAAATTCAAAAGCATCTATTATATGATGTTAATGAAACGACTGTTCTGCCGTTCTTTCATCGAAGAGCTTTAGCCAATACTCATAAATGTTTGAGTAATTCCGTTAAAACCCAAAAACACGGTATAGCTGGCATCACTGCTTTTGCATTCTTCATAAGATTAATGCTTTAATAACTGCAAATGAAGTGCCGTGTCTGCAGAAGAGCAGAAAAAACTATTGATTTACTAAGAGCTCAGATAATGAAGGACTCGCTTTTATTCCACAATGTGTTTTTGTGAAGATTTGCTGTATTCAATCTAAGGTCTATTAAAGGGAGTATATAATGGGAAAACTTCAAACGCTCGGCGACCAGACTGTTGAAAAAGCGCCTGAACTCATTGTAAAAGTAGAGAAAGCTGCACTGTGAGAAAAGGATTTCGCAAAGTTTGAAATAAAAGTAAGATTACTGGTGTATAGTTTACAAGAACGTATGATTTAAGACTTTCCACTTTTCAAATGTCACATTTAAATCATAGTACAAAGTGGTTAAAGGTAACCATAAAGCACTTTACATTATCATTAACAAATGCTGTTTTTTTTTTTTTTTTACTTCATACTATTAAGTTCTGAGTAAATATAGTTTAAAAGTAAATCCTACAATCACTGTAAAAAATGCTGGGTTCCACACAATTCCTTCATATTGACCCAACACAAATTAAGTTAACTTAATTATATTTACAAATTTAAAGGGTCATGAAACCTCCCTCTTTCGATTCAAGTCTACCTCAATTTTTTTTAAAATTGCTTCATAATGGGCGTGGAGCTCTGCAAGCAGAGGGAGGAGTGGGAGTGGCCAGCAGAGCAGGGGAGAAAGAGGGGATCAACTGTTGTCAGTTGGCTCACAAAATGAGACACAAACCGTGAGGAGACCCATGATTTTATAGTTTACAAAGTTAAAATGCAAAGAAATAAACAGTAATTTAATGCTCTGCTACATTTGTTATTTGTAATTTCATATACACATAACCACAATTTATATTATTATAAAGATAATCATGTTTATATAAACACTATAAATGAGGAGGACTTCTCTCCTCAATCCCCAGTTCTGAATGCAGACACAGTGGATAGCAGTACAGCAGGTCTCTTGCCATATCTATTTCAACCAATAACACTGCCGGTAATCTGGAGGATTATAAACATAGGCAAACACAGCAGCACAGATATAGGCGATGTGTCTGAATGGTAACAAACTCAACTGATAAAAGACAAAGTCCGCCATTCTCCAATTCTCATACAGCTCTCCCAACAAAAATGCTTGCTGCAAATGAACAGTTTTGCTGTATCGGCCCGAGAGCCTCATGGGGAAAAACATGCAACAAACCCCATGGTTCATGGAAATAAACACATGTGACCCGTGCCATGCACGGACGCAGTCTAACCAAGTGATTGGGTCTCCCAGCTGGGCAAGTCTGTCTGCCTTCAGAAAGCACGTGCTCTCATGAATAATTAAGAAGCAGGGTCTTCTCATAGGATAAGAAAACTCTGCTGTTAATAATAATGAGAAACCGACGCGTCATCACTCCACTAGCAGTTTTGGCTACGTCCCCAATTTTGATCCCGCCCCAAAAATTATTTTAAACCCGGAAACTGAAATTAGCTGACAAAAGCTTAAAATTATCCAGTTTTCCCCACAGTTAAAGTTGACAGGTGCTAACATTGTCTTAAATGATGCTCAACACACATAAATCTGTTAAGATTTCAAAAAAGTACTCAAGGGTGTCTTGAACCTTTAAGTGAACTGAACATAAAACATTTAAGTTGTCCCCCCCCATTTTAAATAAGTAGTTTGAACAAACAGCAAAAGTAATTTTTTGAGTGTTTCGAGCAGGCAAACAACGCCATAAGACGTTAATACTAGGTTAGATTTAGGTCGTGACATCAGGTGACCAAAATTCAATGTCTAGCCAGCGTCTAAGTATAAAATTATTTTAACGAAGTCAAATGACGTTGATATTTGATTGATTTTTAGGTTGTGTTGGAAAGTAACCAAAAACCAACGTCGAGCCAACATCTTAAACCAACGTCATGTTGACGTCAAATACTGACACTTATTCATCAGGTAAATAGTCATAGTCGTACTGTCCACACAACGCCAAGCTGTAATATTATTAGACGTTGATATTTGGTTGATTTTAGGTTGGGCATTGACGTTTGATTCTGGCGTCAACCAAATTTTCATTTCTAAACAAAATGCAATGTACCCACAACTTTGGGGTACAACGTCAATCTGACATCATGTTGACATCCTGTGCCTGCTGGATTTTTGATGCCATAGAAATGTTTGCTTTACAACATATTACCACGCTGTAAAATATAGGTTCCATGATCAAGTCAACTTAATTTCCACCAGATGATTTATGACAGATTGTTGTAATACAAGCAAAAATTAAGATGAACATTAAATTTTAAAAAATACAATGCAGTAGTTCTGCACAATGTATTAAAAAAGTAATGTTATTGTGATAATAGTATATGCAATATCCATATTGCAGAGAAATGCAATAAATTAAAGTAATTTTATGTGCCAAGCAATTGTGTGTGCATTCACAGGTTGTTTATCCAAATCTGAGCAATCAGACGGGGTCTTTAATATTTTCATCCCCACATATCCAGTAGTTGCTGTAAAGCTAGAGCTGAAAATAAATACTAATGCCAGGAGACGAGAGAAGAAAATCACAACAGCCAATAAAATTCAAAATTTCTGCCTAGGTGTTTTTTTTTTTTTTTTTTTAAATAAGTAATTAGCTCAGAAACATATACGCTTTAAGACTTTGCTGCATTTTAAAGTCATTTACAGCAAAAATGCCTGGTAAAATACCACATACATTCTTTACAGTACCCTACTGTAATATGCACTGTGTTGTGGGTCATTTTAAAACTTTTACAGTAACTTACTGCATATTAGGAATACTGAATATTTGCGGTATTGTACTGTAATTGAAGTAATGAAGTACTGCTACTGAAGTTGAAGACAAAAATGATTAATTAACATCTTGTATCATAAAATGTATGACATTTAAAATGAATTGATAAATGAAAATTACATTTGTAAACAACCAGTGGTGGAAAGAGTATACTGAAAAATCATACTCAAGTAAAAGTACCATTACTTGCCTAAAAATGTAGTGTAAGTAGAATAAAAGTATCTGCTGTAAATATGACTCAAAGTATGAGTAAAAAGTAGCCCTTTTAAAAATACTCAAGAGTAGTGAGTATTATGCTGTCAAAAGCTGATATGTTTACATGTAATTTGTGCATGTGTGTGTAAACGTAACATTCTGTAGTACATTTAGTTATTGCCCAGAAGGCACACAACATCATGAGACGTTAATATTAGGTTAGATTTAGGTTGTAATGTCAGGTGACCAAAATCCATTGTCACGCAAGCAGCTAAGGACAACGTTATTTTGATGTCCAATAATGACGTTGATATTTGGTTGAGTTTAGGTTGTTAGAAAGTGACCAAAATCCAGTGTCGAGCCAACATCTTAAACCAACATCATATATGACGTCAAATACTGACATTTATTCGTCAGGTACGGCAACCAAAATCCAATGTCTGATAGGTGTCATAGGGGTAACGTTCACACAATGTCAATCTGTAACATCATTAGACGTTGATATTTGATTGGTTTTGGGTTGGACATTGGATATTGATGTTGGCCTGACGTTGAGTTCTGGCGTCAACCCGTTTTCATTTCCAAACAAAATGCAAAGTCCCCATGAGGTTAGGGTTCAACGTCAATCAGACGTCATGTTGACGTCCTGTGCCTTCTGGGTGTTTAAGGCCATTTCGGTCATCATACAGTAAACATCAGTCTTCTCATCAGTGACATGCATCTAAACAGTCTCTGGGTCAATGCACGTAAAGATTTTGAACATCTTCATGGACACTTTTAATACTTCCAAACAGTTTGCTGCAATTATAAAGTGCACACGTCTTGAGGTAGTTCATTGTGATGCGATTTACCTTCTACGGTATGTGCGATTTGATTGGACGGGAATCTCAGGACTGATTTTTCTAATCCCCATAGACAAGAAAAATAAAGTAGTAACTGCATGTTGAAGGAAAGTAGTGGAGTAAAAGTACAGATACTGCAATAAAAATGTACTGAAGGAAAAGTAAAAGTACACATTTCTAAAACTACTTAGTAAATTACAATTCCTGAGAAAAACTACTCAATGACAGTAATTTGAGTATTTGTAATTAGTTACTTTACACCACTGTAAGCAACTTAAAATGGACATAATAACAATGAATAATAAAAATGTTGTTGTCCATGATCTCATCTCTTGTTTGGAATTTATTAAATTCAATAGTACTAAAAATAAAGGTTTTGTACGGCCAGTGTAAAATGTGCATAAATTAGAGTAAAAGTACTGTAAAAATTGTCTTAATGTAAAATTAAAAGAACTTGTGAAAAGTCTATTTTACTGTAAAATGAAATTGCGGCAGGGTTCTAATACTGTAAAACACATTTACAGGTAAGTTATTTAAAGGTGCTGCCAGAAAGTTACTTCAAAAGTACAATAAAATGTCTAACAGAGTTGCTTGTTTATTTTAGTATGATCATTAACTAAATAAATGTTTTTTTTATTGCTGATAAAAAAAGCATTTTTAAAGTTATCATAAGAAATTGTTATCGAAACCCTCAACAACATTGCATATTTTCCAGTATCGTGCAGTTCTACAATGCAGACAATCAGACAATTGTTCTTCTCTAATGCAAGAATATGGAAGTATGATGGAATAGAGTATTTAACAAAAAAAAAAAAAACATTTTAAATACTATATATGTATACTGTTTTCCCAAAATGCAGTTAGTTTTTCCCAAAATAAGTATACAGTACAACAACAGTAAAGCTGTCTGCGTCTCAACAAATGTAAACTGCCTGTAAAAGTCAGTAACCAAAGAGTTCATTATACCAACTGAAACAGTTATTTTCACATATACCAACGTTATCAGTTGCAATTGTCATCAAATGAGACATTTCTCGTCACTTCCATTCTGAATCACGAGTGTAGCAGATTTTAATCAGGGTCATTTAACAATTTAATCTAAAATGTAATCTAAAATAAAACAGATAAAAATGCTTCACGTTGCTGTTCTAGCCTATGCAAGCACAATGCTGAAAAACTAGAAACAATAACCAACGGGGGTGGAGATTAACAAAAAAAAAAATAGCCAAACACTTCCCAGCATAAAAATCAATCCAGCTGCACTGTACCACTTTCTAAATCATCTGCGACACCGAATACAAACAACAAATGGAGACACTCAGAGAAAAACAAACACTTGCTTCTTTTTTTGATAACTGTCTGCCATTTTAATGGAGGGATTAGTGAGGAAATGACATCAGCACAATATGCTGCATATTTCGCAATCTGTTTGGCCAATGAAGCATCAGGTTTTGGATGCGGAGTTTGTGAAGCCCAGATTGGCATAAAATAAATACGTTCAATCATGGTAATTGCCACGAGTGAATTTCAGCTATCTGAACGCAGGGGGTCTTGCTGTTTTTTGCTGCTGGCTGGTGGAGACTTTCACAGCAATAATTGGTTTACCCTTTAATTAGAGGAGAGTTAGTGCAGGTTAATTTTGTGTGCTTTTAAGCAGTTAGAGGAGTTTCGGGCCCATGTTTCGGCAGTAATCAGCTCTCTAATTCGTAAATGAGCAGTATATGGGTAATGCAGCTACACGGCTCTGAGGATACTTGATTCACTACATTCTGTAGATAAATTAGTAATGCTAAACTTTATAATTGGCTTTTTCTGAAAACCACTTTTAAAGTCACACTGTGCTCTCTTTTTACATTTAAACTTAAAATATATAGCAAACGGAATAATGTTCACTTATCTGTTTGAGAATAAGTAGAGAAACGCATGATTGTATATACAGCTATGAATAAAAAGTCTTAGCTACTCATATTCAAAAAAGGGATTTTTTTAGCATGCCAAGACATTTTGGAACATTTCATTCTCCCAAATTTGCAGGAACAGTTTTTACCCGTTTCCACTGAGTGATACGGTACGATTCGGTGCGCTTTTATGGCCCTTTCCACTGTCAAAAGGCATACCGAACCGAACCGAACCGTACCATACCACTTTTTTGGCACCCTTTTAAAAGGGTACCAAACACGAGAGAGGGTACCAAAAGGTGAAGCTACACGCGCAGCTGAACGCGGATTGGTTACAGAGATACGTTACAATCTCGTGGAGCTAGCCAGAATGAAAACAAAAGTTTTTCATACACAGGCCTGAGACACTACACCGTAAATCTATATGCATATAATAACGAGCCATGGATGACCCGAGCTCAAACAAACCTTGTCGTTGTCTTGTTATACAGTACAGCCACAAAGCCATGAAGAACTAAATCTGCTGTATCCTGTTGTTGCTTTACGAGGCCGTCTATAAGTGCGAACATTTTCGCTTTCTCCAGGGAGCTCAAGATCGCGTCTACATTTGATATAACGAACTTCTTGAGCTGATGATAATAACGTGTGTGTGATTATTGAAGTGTCTTCGGAATTTGATCCTTTCAGAATGAAAAGGACAAATGCGAGAGTGAAGCGCGAAAAAAAAGAATCCCAACAAAACACAGGAGCAAATTGTTTCAGCAACCGGAATCACGAACAAACTGCCACGTTCATCGCATTTTGGACTATTATGAACTCGGAATGATGGAATTACTCTCTAACAGAGGCTACATGTGCTGGTGAAGATTACAGACACAGATGAGAGGTTTGCTCTGACTGTGGGCTATGTTGCATGTTGTTTTTGAACTCAAATAAGGACTAAATGTATGCTGTGTGTAGTTTATACGTAACTGGTAACATATCGGAGACTGTAAGGGGCAGTATGTGCTCATATATATGTTGCATTTGTTTATTTTATATAATTGCAGATGTTACAGTAGGCTATTTCGCACTGTCATTGATCTGCAGTTATAATCAAATCATGTTCATAGAAAGGTTAGTAATGAACATTTATACACAAGTATTTATATGTTTAAAGCGTCTGTTTTGTGAGAAGTGCTTCTCATGTGGTTTGTGAATGACCTGTACGGCTTTACTGTACACATTTATTCAAGCGAGAATGACGTCGTCTGAAACTCTCTGTCATACACCACGGCCACCAAAAGAGTACCCTTTGTAGTGGAAACGCAAGCCTGATAAAGGTGACCCGTACCGACCTGTACCGTACCGTACTGTACCAGTCAGTGGAAACGAGCCATTTGGGCATGGGGATTCCTGCTCCAACATGACTGGATGAATGCGTTTCAGGAACTGGACTGGCCTGCACAGACTCCTGACCTCAACCTAATTTAACATGTTTGTGAAGAATAAGAGCGTAGACTATGAACCAGGCCCTCTCGTCCAAAATAAATGTCTGACCTCGAAAATGCGCTTTTGAAGAATGGTCAAAAACTCTTATAAACATCTTGTGGAAAGGCTGAAAAGTTGAATCTGTTATAGCTGTACAGGGAGGGCAGGAATCGTATTAAACTCTACAGATTAAAATTTAAATATCATCAATGTGTTATATAATGTTGCCAAAAGATGTGCATAGCTCCTAAACTCTTATGTGCCTCCCTTGTGCTGAATTTTAATAGTTTAATTAATAAAGTAGCAAGAAAGTGGGATGTTTTTAGCATGCCAACACATTTTGGATCATTTCATGCTCCTAACTTTGTAGGAACAGTTTGGGGATGAAGATTCCTGCTCCAACGTGACTAGATGAGTGAGTTTTTGTTGTGTTTTTTTTTTTTTTTATGGAGCAACTAGACTGGCCTGCACAGAGTCCTGACCTCAACCCGATTGAACACTTTTGTGAGGAATTAGAGTGGAGACTGTGAGCCAGGTCTTCTCATCCAACATAAATGTCTGAACTCACAAATGCGCTTTAGAAGAATGATCAAAAACTCCCATAAACACCTTTTCGAAAGCCTTCCCAGAAAATTTGAATCTGTTATAGCTGTAAAGGGAGGGCCAGCATCATATTAAACTCTACAGATAAAAATTGGAATATCATTGATGTGTTATTTTATAATGTTGCCAAAAAATGTGCATAGCTCCTAAACTCGTATGTGCTTACCTTGCCCTGAATTTTGAATAGTGTAGTTTATAAAATAACAAAAAAGTGGTATGTTTTTAGCATGCCAAGACATTTTGGATCATTTCATGTTCCCAACTTTGTAGGAACAGTTTGAGGGGATGGGGATTCCTGCTTCAACATGACTGGTAGGTTTTTTTTTTTTTTTGTGGAGGAACTGGACTGGCCTGCAAAGAGTCCTGACCGCAACCCGATTTAACATGTTTGTGAGGAATAGGAGCGGAGACCAGGGCTGCGTCCAAAATCGCCTACTACTCAGTAGGTACTGCATTTGAATTTAAACGTACTACTCGGCCGTTAGAAAAGTATGTTATATACAGTATGAATGTAAGAAGTATGAATGGAATTCGGACATACTACATGCGCCATTTTGTCATGGTCATGTGACCTACCTGCGTCAGTTGCGTCGCTTCACTACCACTCATGAATTCTCTCGCGGGGCATCATGGGAAAGCGCAGCATGCATGGGATGCACACTTTAGAATCTCGCCGGAAGTAGTAAGTCATCCGTGTACTTCTCGCATACTGATTTTCGAATTCTATGAATTCGGACATACTACTCGGCTCGCATAACGATTTTAGCGTACTGTATAGTATTGAAGTATGCAGTTTCGGGCGCAGCCCAGGTCTTCCCATCCAACTAAAATGTCTGACCTCACAAATGCACTTTAAAAAAATGGTTAAAAACTCCCGTAAAAACCTTGTTGAAAGTCTTTCCAGAAAACTTAAATCTGTTAAAGCTGTAAAGTGAGGGCCAGGATTGTATTAAACTCTACAGATAAAAATTTAATTATAATTGATGTATTATATAATGTTGCCAAAAGACGTGCATAGCTCCTAAACTCTTTTGTGCTTACCCTGTCCTGAATTTTTTTAAATTGTAATTTATAAAATAGCAAAAAAAAAGTCAGATGCTTTTAGCATGTCAATACATTTTGGACCATTTCATGTTTCCAACTTTGTAGGAACAGTTTGGGGGATGAGGATTCCTGCTCCAACATGACTGGATAAGTGAGTTTTGTGTGGAGGAACTGGACTGGCCTACACAGAGTCCTGACTTCAACCCAAATGAATACGTTTGCGATGAATTAGAGTGAAGTGCTTTAGAAGAATAGTCAAAACTCCCTTAAACACCTTCCTAAACCTTGTGGAAAGTTTTCCTAGAAAATTTGAATCTATAGCTGTACGAATTGAAATATCATTGATATATTATATAATGTTGTAATGTAGTGCATGTAAAGGCAGATGTCCCAAAATGGTTAACATTAAACATCCCAGCATGACTTGGAAAATCAAAAAAGCTTTCCTTACTTAGAGTTTTAGTCTTGTTTCTAGTCTAAAACATCTAAAAAGTCTTACAGCTAGAACAGATTTAACTTTTCTGGGAAGGCTTTCCTCAAGGTTTAGGAAGGTGTTCATGGGAGTTTTTGGCCATTTTTCTAAAGAACTCTGCCCTAATTTCTCACAAACGTGTTTAATTGGTTTAAAGTCAGGACTCTGTTCAGGCCAGTCCAGTTCCTCCACACAGCGCAAAGCATCTAAAAATTCTTAAATCAAGAAGAATTTTCTAGACAATTTGTATGTTTATATTAATATTATCATTAAATATAATAATATCATAAAATAATAATTAATATATCATGACCTATTATGTTTTTTTTTTAAAAATAAGTGGAAAATGTTGAATGCTGAATTATAAAATAAGGGAGCATTTAAATGCTCAGTGATCCGGCAGCACTTTAAAATGCATAATTAAATAAAAACTCAAATGACTATTTACTGCGTATCTATTCATTAAAAATAACTAGAAAGCAGGATTAGGAACATTCAGTAAACAAACATAACAGTAAGTTGTTGTTGTTGTTCTATTTAAATTTAGCATATGATGAACTTTAAATATTCACGAACTGCAAATTATAGACAAATTAATAATGCTACAATAAACACAATTGAAAAGCATTATTTCAGAAAAGGCTAGAAAGCCATAATTTCATCTCCTCATATCACACCACACTCTCCTCTCACATAAATACCCTTTTAAACTGAACTCCATTTCAACTCCATTTCAACCCATTTCAACCCATCTATAGCTGTAAGAATTGAAATATCATTGATATATTATATAATGTTGTAATGTAGTGCATGTAAAGGCAGATGTCCCAAAATGGTTAACATTAAACATCCCAGCATGACTTGGAAAATCAAAAAAGCTTTTCTTACTTAAAGTTTTTGTCTTGTTTTTAGTCCAAAACATCTAAAAATTCTTACAGCTATAACAGATTCCACTTTTCTGGGAAGGCTTTCCACAAGGTTTAGGAAGGTGTTTATGGGAGTTTTTGACAATTTTTCTAAAGAACTCTGCCCTAATTTCTCACAAACGTGTTTAATTGGGTTAAGGTCAGGACTCTGTGCAGACCAGTCCAGTTCCTCCACATAAGCGCAAAACATCTATAAATTCTTAAATCAAGAAGAATTTTCTAGACAATTTGTATGTCTTTACATTAATATTATCCTTAAATATAATTCATTCATTCATTCATTTTCTTGTCGGCTTTGTCCCTTGCGGGGTCGCCACAGCGGAATGAACCGCCAACTTATCCAGCACGATTTTACGCAGCGGATGCCCTTCCAGCCGCAACCCATCTCTGGGAACTTCCACACACACATTCACACTCATACACTATGGACAATTTAGCTTACCCAATTCACCTGTACTGCATGTCTTTGGACTGTGGGGGAAACCGGAGCACCCGGAGGAAACCCACGCAAACCCAGGGAGAACATGCAAACTCCACACAGAAACGCCAACTGACCCAGCCCAGCCGAGGTTCGAACCTGCGACCCAGCGACGTTCTTGCTGTGAGGCAACAGCACTACCTACTGCGCCACTGGGTTCTTAAATATAATAATATCATAAAATAATAATTAATATATCATGACCTATTATGTTTTTTTAAAAATAAGTGGAAAATGTTGAATGCTGAATTATAAAATAAAGGAGCATTTACATGCTCAGTGATCAGACATCACTTTAAAATGCAAAATAAATAAAAACTCAAATGACTATTCACTGCGTATCTATTCATTAAAAATAACTAGAAAGCAGGATCAGGAACATTCAGTAAACAAACATAACAGCAAGTTGTTGTTGTTGTTCTATTTAAATTTAGCATATGATGAACTTTAAATATTCACGAACTGCAAATTATATACAAATTAATAATGCTACAATAAACACAATTGGGGGCAACGCAGTGGCGCAGTAGGTAGTGCTGTTGCCTCACAGCAAGAACGTCGCTGGGTCGCAGGTTCGAACCTCGGCTGGGCTGGGTCAGTTGGCGTTTCTGTGTGGAGTTTGCATGTTCTCCCTGCGTTCGCGTGGGTTTCCTCCGGGTGCTCCGGTTTCCCCCACAGTCCAAACATAACAGCAAACATGTCCAAAGACATGCAGTACAGGTGAATTGGGTAAGCTAAATTGTCCGTAGTGTATGAGTGTGAATGTGTGTGTGGAAGTTCCCAGAGATGGGTTGCGGCTGGAAGGGCATCCGCTGCGTAAAATCGTGCTGGATAAGTTGGCGGTTCATTCCGCTGTGGCGACCCCGCAAGGGACAAAGCCGACAAGAAAATGAATGAATGAATGAATGAATAAACACAATTGAAAAGCATTATTTCAGAAAAGGCTAGAAAGCCATAATTTCATCTCCTCATATCACACCACACTCTCCTCTCACATAAAAACCCTTTTAAACTGAACTCCATTTCAACCCATCTCATTCATTTGCAAATAAGCAGAAAAAGCAGGATCATGTACATTCAGTGTATTTAAAGAGGGATTATTATGGGAAACCTTCAGATGCTCAGTGAGCAGAAGGTACATGCAGATGGTCCCTAAAATAATAATGTCCATAAATGGCTACTCAAGCAAACCAATACTTTAATATATCTCATACTGCATCACTGGGATCACTTATTTTTCCACAAAATCATCAGCAAAAAGCATGAACATCTAATCACGCACGCAAAATAAACACAAAAACATTTCCCCCTGCATATCTGGGTTTATTTTGTGAAAATGACCAGATGAATGTGCATTACTCTTACTTACACAGCCTCCCTATCCTGACATATTTCTTATTGAAACAGGAAGTGGGAGCGAGACACTGAAGGGCTCGTCATTTTTCCCCCTTTCCTTTTTATAGCCAATAGGCTTGAGTTGATGTCACGGCCATGAATCACGATTTGCTACTTGCTATTGCCAATAAGCAGCAGGTGGTATCAGTGGGAAGGACATTCTCATTTTACAGAAGCAATTTGCATACGCCCCTGAACAGGAAATGATGTTATCAATATTTCTGGTCTATTTTCCAGAATGAGCAAGATGGTCAATTTCAAAAGCATGCGACGTGCCAAAAGATGTGCATAGCTCCTAAATTCTTGTGTGTTTACTTTGTCCTGAAGTTTAAATATTTCATTTCATAAAATAGCAAAACAAGTGGTATGTTTTTAACATGCCAAAACATTTTGGATCACATCATGCTCCCAATTTTGTAGGAATATTTTGGGGATGAGGATTCCTGCTCCAACATGACTGGATAAGTCAGTTTTATGTGGAGACACTGGACTGGACTGCAGAGAGTCCTGACTTCAACCCGATTGAATATCTTTGTAATGAATTAGAGCAGAGATGGTAAGCCAGGCCTTCTAGTCCAACATAAATGTCTGCCCTCACAAATGTGCTTTAGATTAATGATCAAAATCTCCCAAAAACATCTTGTGGAAAGCCTTCCCAGAAAAGTTGAATCTGTTATAGCTGTAAAGAGTGGGCCAGCATTGTATTAAACTCTACAGATAAAAAATTGGAATATCATTGATGTACTATTATTTAATGTAGCAAAAATATGTGTATAGCTCCTAAACTTTTATGTGCTTACCTTGTCCTGAATTTTGAACATTTTAATTAATAAAATAGCCAAAAAGTGGGATTTTTTTAGCATGCCAAGACATTTTGGATCGTTTCATGATCCCACTGTTCCCACCTTTATAGGAGCACTTTGGGGATGGGGATTCCTGCTCCAACATGATTGGATGCATGATTTTTTTATGTGGAGAAACTGGACTGGCCTGCACGGAGTCCTGACTTCAACCTGATTGAACATGTTTGTGATGAATTAGAGTGGAGACTGTAAACCAGGCCTTCTAATAAAACGTATATGTCTGACCTCACAAATGTGCTTTAGAGGAATGTCAAAAATTCCAGTAAACACCTTATGGAAAGCCTTCCCAGAAAAGTTGAATCTGTTATAGCTGTAAAAGGTGGACCAGAATCATATTAAACTCTACAGATAAATAAATGGAATATCATTGTTGTGTTATATAATGTTGCCAAAAGATGTGCATAGCTCCTAAACTCTTATGTGCTTACCTTGTGCTGAATTTTGAATATTTTAATTAATAAAATAGCAAAATAAAGTGGGATGTTTTTTTATGCCACAACATTTTGGATAATTTCATGCTCCCAGCTTTGTAGGACAGTTTGGAGATGGAGAATCCCACTTAAACATGACTGGATGAAATAGTTTTTTTTTTTTTTTTTTTTTTTTTTTTGAGGAACTGGACTGGCCTGCACAGAGTCCTGACTTCAACCTGATTGAACATGTTTGTGATGAATTATGCTGCGTTCACACCAGACGCAGAAGAAGCGTCAAGCGCGAGTGATTTACATGTTAAGTCAATGCAAACGCGTAAATAGACATCCTGCGGTGCGATACGCGCGAATAGCGCGGTGCGAATGACGCGGCACGAATTAAGCGTTTGACACGCTTAACGCACAAATCGCTCGAGTTCAAAAATCTAACTTCTGCGGACATTCGCGCCGTGTTAACCAATCAGGAGCTTGCTCTTGTGGTGGCATGATTGTCACGTAGCACCTGTTGTTGGTGTCCTGGGGGAAATCCTCCAGCCGACACCGACAACAGTTCATCAAACTGGGCTCGGCTCAGTCAGAAGCACCGCTGAAAGCTTCCGTCATCCAGGTTAAGTTTCTGGAGGAGTTTATGAGCTCACATAGCTGGGTCCACCTCTGAAAGTATCTAGTGGACTCAAACACGGCTCCAAACGAATCGACGCTGTTTTTCAGCCTTCTTAAAAGCACATAAACACAGTTTCTTTTCTCAATAAAATCCATGTTACCCATTTAGCAACGAAGCTACAGTCACTGGGCAGACAGAAGCCCTGCCCATCACACGAATCCGCATCTGTTCTGAAGTGAATTTGACGTGCAAATGAAGCGGAGCTTGACCCGCAAATAAAGCAGAGTTTGACCCACGAATGAAACAGAGTTTGATGCGCAATTGAAGTGAGTAAACTCAAATGTTTACGCGTCTATTTACGCGCGAAAAGCGCGCTTTCTCCGCCCATTCCGCATCTGGTGTGAACACAGTATCAGAGCAAAAAACTGTAAGCCATGCCTTCTTATCCAACATAATGTCTGCCCTCACAAATGTGCTTTAGAAAAATGGTCAAAATCTTCCATAAACACCTTCCCAAACCTTGTCGAAAGCCTTCCCAGAAAAGTTGAATCTGTTATACAGTAGCTGTAAAGAGTGGGCAAGCATTGTATTAAACTCCACAGATATTAATTGGAATATAATTGATGTATTATGTAATGTTGCCAAAAGATGTAAATAGCTCCTAAACTCTTATGTGCTTACCTTGTCCTGAAGTTTGCAGGATGAGGATGTCCATCATATAAAGATAAAAAGTCATATTCTTCCTCCACAGCGAAGGATTGAAAAACTATATGAATTCTGCTCCTCTCCTCGGCTACAATAACCCATGTGCAATTCGCTCCGTTAGGGTATCCGTGAGGGAAACCTGGACTTTCTATGGTCCCATTTTTCCCTTTTAATGTCCCGCCACATGTATAAATGAAACCTGTAAAAAGAGAGAAAGACAAAGATGTAAGTCTATAACTGCCACAACCCTCTTGCAAGTCAGCATGAAGTATTTTTAACTGGTTTCACTGCCGCAGTTCAATGCATTTCCAAGTAAAGATGGGATATTAAATTCTAATAAAGTCAGAATGATTGATTTTATTCATAAGAAAATGACTTTCACTGAGCTCCACCTACTTTGGTTACTGTTGCTGAATGATAACAGAACATTCCAATGGAAAGAACTAGGCTGCGTGCAAAATTGCATACTTCCATATTATATGTGAAACAGTACTCAAGCCAAGTTCTGTTCATAATATAAAGAAATTCATATTTCAATAGAAAAACAAATAGGCAGTGGTGGAAAGAGTACTGAAAAATCATACTCAAGTAAAAGTACCATTACTTGCCTAAAAATATAGTGTGAGTAAAAGTATCTGCTGTAAATATTACTCAAAGTATGAGTAAAAAGTAAACCTTTCAAAAGTACTCAAGAGTAATGAGTAGTGAGTATTACACTGATGCGTTTACATGTAATTTGTGGATGTGTGTAAACGTAACATTCTGTAGTGCGTCTACAGGCACACAACATTATAAGACGTTAATATTAGATTAGATTTAGGTTGTCAGGTGACCAAAATTCAACGTCAAGGCAGTGTCTAAGGACAATGTTATTTTGATGTCCAATAATGACGTCAAATGACGTTGATATTAGGTCAATTTTAGGTTGTTATAAAGTGACCAAAATCCAACATCTTAAACCAACGTCTTATTGACGTCAAATACTGACATTTATTTATCAGGTATGGCAACCAAAATTCAACGTCTGATAGACGTCATAGTGGTAACGTCCACACAATGTCAAGTTGTAACATCAATAGACATTGATATTTGGTTGGTTTTAGGTTGGACATTGACCTGACGTTGAGCTCTGACGTCAACATGATTTTCATTTCCAAACAAAATGCAACGTCCCCATGACGTTAGGGTACAATGTCAATCTGACGTCATGTTGACGTCTTGTGCCTGCTGGTTGTTTAAGGCCATTTCGGTCATTATACAGTAAACATGCGTCATCTTCTCATCAGTAACCAACAGTCTAAAAGTGTCTCTTGGACACTTTTAAGCGCTTCCAAACCGTTTGCAATTATAAAGTGCCCATGTCTTGAGGTAGTTCATCTTGATGCGATTTACCTTCTATGTCCGATTTGATTGGACAGAAATCACAGGACTGATTTTTCTAATCTCTATAGGCAAGAAAAAAAATAAAGTAGTGCCTGCTGATGAAAAGTAGTGGAGTAAAAGTACCGATACTGCACTAAAAATGTACTCAAGGGAAAGTAAAAGTACACATTTCTAAAACTACTTAGTAAAGTACAATTTCTGAGAAAAAGACTCAATTACAGCCAAGGGTAATTTCTTAATTTATTCACTAATATTTAAAAATAACATGAAAACGTTGCTTTAAATCATATTAACTAATGCAGTATATATTTTTTTTACATTTTACAATGAACTTATTCCAGTAAAAATCTAATTTATACCACAATAGACTTTAATGCTGAAAACACTATTCGACCTGTGCCTGCCTTTGCCTTGATTTGCTCGCTGATGACTTCTGCATTGCTTTTTCTCAAGTGACATTTCCAACATTGAATTGAAACATTATTATTATTATTTTTATTACTATTATTATAACTTTTATTTTACTAGGAAATGCACACTGAGATTAAAAATCTCTTTTACAAGAGCATCCTGGCCAAGATTAGGCAGTATACTGTATATGCCACATGGGTCTAACAAACAACAAACAAAAAACAATTGACAGTTAACATGAATCACACTGACAAACTATTCAAAACATCTACAAGCCTGTGTTTCACCTTCTAAATCATTTATCCTCTTTTTAAAAGCATTTAGTGAAATCAATTCTTTAAACTGCCGCTTTGTTTGTAGATTATTCCATGCAAAAGGTGCTGCGTATTTAAAAGCCTTTTTCCCCATCTCAGCCCGCACTTTAGGAACAGACAGTAAATAAATATCCTGTGACTGAAGGCCATAGTTAAGGACATGCTTTTTACAAATGTATTTCTGTAGATATGATGGGAGTAAACCCAGTACAGATTTGTAAACAAGGATATGCCATTCCTTGAGCTTAGAAATGGTCAAAGCAGACCAACCTACTCTAGTAAACAGCACACAATGATGAGTAATTTAATTTCAGTTGACTTTTTTGTAGCTCAGCAATAAAACAAAGGGTTATGTTCATATCAAAATAATGATCTCTGTCTAAGTCATTTGCCCCAACCACATCCCCATCATTCTTTCTCTTTTTTCAGATGGGATGGTGGGTCAAATCAAAGGTTACCATGGGCCAATTTTGGCCCACAGGCCATACTTTGGGCATCTCTGATATAGAACATACTTTTCCAACAATCATGAAATAAATTCAAATTAAATGTAGTATCTAACCAAATACGCAGCGGGCACATTGATGTCAAAACTACATCAAATGGACACCTAACAGTCTTGTAATCAATTTTTAATGTGATTTTATTTTTGAAACTAATTTTAGATTTTGACATCAAGGTAGTTTACATGCATTCCAGGGATACAAACTCTAGTGTCAATTTAGAATTTGGCATTGAAGTTTCAGATGAATAAAACTTTCCTTATTATAAAACTATTTGTGTTGTTTTTTTGGTGGTCAAATGGGCATCAATGTGTTGATGTCAAATAGGCATCAAGGTTTTGACATCAAATCCATTTGCATTTTTGACATGTTTTTTTTTTAATATCATTTTGACATCAAGGTGCCTGCAGAGTAATATCCAATATTGGACACAACTCTAGAGACCTCACAGTTTGCTACAACATTAAGCTCAGTTTATAAAATCTAATCAATTGCTGATACATCAAAATCCCTTTTTCTTCACAAACTCCATTTCACAGTGAATTGCACCAAATTATGGAAGTAAAAATATTTGCGAATTGCATTTATGACAGAACGGTAACACTTTATTTTGATGGTCCATTTGAGTATTAGTGGACTCTCTGCTTAATATCTGTTGATATTGCTCCTTCAAAAGACATTTAACTGACCTTATGAAACTTGGCAAGTACATGTCAACTTACACCACCCCTAACCCCAACCTAACAGTCTACTTATAATCTAATGAGAATTAGTTGGCATGTAGATCCAAAGCAACTTAAATTCAACAAACAGACCATCAAAATAAAGTGTGTCCAAAGAATCTCTGAGTAATACCATTATCCTCTAGGAATTCAGTTGGTGTCAATTTAGAATTTGGCATTGAAGTTTCAGATGAATAAAACTTTCCTTATTATAATACTATTTGTGTTGTTTTTTTTTTTTTTTGGTGGTCAAAAGGGCATCAATGTGTGGATGTCAAAGAGCCATCAGGGTTTTGACATCAAATCAATTTGCATTTTTGACATGTTTTTAATATCATTTTGACATCAAGGTCCCTGCAGAGTAATATCCAATATTGGACACAACTCTAGAGACCTCACAGTTTGCCACAACATTAAGCTCAGTTTATAAAATCTAATCAATTGCTGATACAACAAAATCCCTTTTTCTTCACAAACTCCATTTCACAGTGAATTGCACCAAATTATGGAAGTAAAAATATTTGCTAACTGCATTTATTACAGAACGGTAACACTTTATTTTGATGGTCCATTTGAGTATTAGTGGACTCTCTGCTTAATATCTGTTGATATTGCTCCTTCAACAGAAATTTAACTGACCTTATGAAACTTGGCAAGTACATGTCAACTTACACCACCCCTAACCCCAACCTAACAGTCTACTTATAATTTAATGAGAATTGGTTGGCATGTAGATCCAAAGCAACTTAAATTCAACAAACAGACCATCAAAATAAAGTGTGTCCAAAGAATCTCTGAGTAATACCATTATCCTCTAGGAATTCAATTAGTGTCAATTTAGAATTTGGCATTGAAGTTTCACATGAATAAAACTTTGCTTATTATAATACTATTTGTATTATTTTTTGGTGGTTAAAAGGGCATCAATGTGTGGATGTCAAATAGACATCAAGGTTTTGACATCAAATCGATTAATATTTTTGACATGTTTTTTATATCATTTTGACATTAAGGTCCCTGCAGAGTAATATCCAATATTGAACACAACTCTAGAGACCTCACAGTTTGCTACAACATTAAGCTCAGTTTATAAAATCTAATCAATTGCTGATACATCAAAATCCCTTTTTCTTCACAAACTCCATTTCACAGTGAATTGCACCAATTTATCGGAGTAAAAAGGTTTGCGAACTGCATTTTCGACAACAGAATCTCTGAGTAATACCATTATCCTCTGGGAATTGTTTGTATAGCTAGTTAGTATTCCTCTCAGAGCTTAACACATTTCTCAACTCTCGGAAAAAGACAAACAACTGGTGACATCTGACATCACAATCACATTAGTCAAATCGCGCCAGTTTGCACGCCGACGCCTGTAATGGTTTGCCTGTGACGCGAATAACTATAACTGTGTGACAAGTTTGAGTCACTATCGTCAGATTTGTGTTCTTGAAGACGTTTGGGGTTTCGTTTAATGACCATTCCTCATATGTCAACCCGCACGCCATCGTGGGTGTGCATCTACCACCTGCCACACACAAATTAGTAGAGCTTTTTATGCGTCAACCTGAGCAAATAGACTGGTAATGACAACCAGCATTAATTGAGCTTTTCCATTTATCCCCTTCCGCTTCCCTTAAGGCGTAATTAGCTCAGCAGACTCCCTGAGATCAAGGATCTTCTCTTTCCCATCCTTTTTTCCTCCCTCTTGTCAGCCAGGAAGGCAGGGAGAAGGAATTCAGAAGGGAAAGGTCTGCATTGACTCGAAGCCACTTATCTGAGATCTGACACAATCACTCCACACATCCACCGCCACCTCAAAAGAAAAATAAAATGCACCAGGAATGCATAAATAAGCACTATTCTTAGAAGCATTAGGTAAAACTTCTTTTCATCATTTTCATGACAATTAAACATGGTTCTTTTAAAATTCTCATTAGTATGATGCATCTGGAGGTTTTTCTTTTGATTGGGATTCTCATTAGACTGTAAACACTGCAACACGATAAAGAAAATAAAAGACGTCTTGCGCATGTAAATGGGATTTACAAAAGCTTCACTGTGAAAATGCTTTTCTTAGATTTTTTTTGTCTTGTTTCTAGTCTGAATATCTTAAAATTCTCTGCTTGTTTTAAGGAAAAACTTGACTTGAATGAAAACAAGACTATTTTTTGTATGTTTAGAAAATGCTTCTTGATTTAATATTTTTAAATATTTGGACTAGAAACAAGACCAAAAAATCTGAAACAAAACCATTTTTTGGAGTGTACAAGAGCAACGGGATATTTTGCATCCAATTTATGTGGCATTTCACTTATTAACTGTGAAATGCCATTGGCACAAAATGTTACACAACATGCATATTAAAAGGACAGATAACTTAAAATTAAAATGTACTGTTAATTTTAGGGATGCTCCGATACCGAGTACCAATTCCTTGTCATGGTAATCGACCAATACCAAGTACTGATTCTGATGCTTCAAGCTTATAATGCATAAAGCACATTTTACCACCAAGTATGATACTTAAGTGGAGATCTTTACAGAAAATAATAGATAAAACAGATACAAAAAATTGTAAGAAAAATAACTAACAAAGCAATTTGGAAACATTGCAGATGAAGAAAAATTCAACATGTGTCAATGAAGTTTGGAGCGCATATTTGTTGCATAAGAAGTTAAAATGCACACCTATAAATCCATTACTTCTTTACTAAAATAAAATAGGTCCATAAACTATTGTTTATTACAGTAAGTTAAAATTATGTAAAAAGACCTTAAGTTCTTATACGACCTCTGCTTGTAAACTCATAAACAAATAATTGTGATCGATTCATGAGATCGGCCAGGGTGCGTTCCCCAAACAACGATATAAATCGGCTGAATACTATCATCGTTTGGGAAAAGAACGATGTAGTGACGAGTGTTTCCCAAAACCCATAGCTCTCTGTCGCAGGTCTATCGTTTGAACCACGTTAGTTATAATGTAAAACGCCCATAATGGGGCTCTAAACTGGGTGGTGTAACAACTTCTTTAGAGAAGAACCCCATAATGTCTTTGTGCAAATTATATTGTTGTACACGCACACGCATTTAAAATAAAATCCAATATTAGTTTTGGTAAAAACATGCACTCGTTTTCTATATTCATTGAAATATATGTAAATGGCACATATAGGGCCAATATTTCCTTTACAAATATTATTGAGAACATTACATATTCTATTCTAAAACATAAAATTACTTACAAAAGTTAACACGTATTCTAATATCATATATAAATCATATAAATAATGAGGCTATTTATTAAAAAATGAAATTTAATATTTATTATTTATTAGGAAATGAAAAATTATTATTAAGTAGGATATGGTTTATTTATTTATTTATTTACTGTATAAGTCTACTTTTACAATTTGACACATGCAAACCACTGCAGAAATGTTCTAACCAACAGGTCATATACAGTACAGATACTTAATAAATAACCTACTATAAATTAAAAGCATTAA
Source organism: Danio kyathit (assembly GCA_903798195.1). Taxonomy (NCBI): domain Eukaryota; kingdom Metazoa; phylum Chordata; class Actinopteri; order Cypriniformes; family Danionidae; genus Danio; species Danio kyathit. The sequence goes on from LR812534.1 coordinate 60,657,353, forward strand.
CGTATGCTATGTTTTTTTTTTTTTTTTTTTTTTTTCACAAGCTTTGGAGACGTAACGTAAATTTTGCTTGTAAAAAATAGGTCATCTGTAGCTTTTGTCATGAGGCTGTGTTCAAAATGACATAAATGTTTTCTAAGTGCACTGTGAAGGGAGCACAACTGTAAACATGAAGATCGCTAAAACTGAACTGTAAAAATACTTTGAAAGCAAATTACACCTAAGAGTGATGACTTTAATGCTTTTTATTTTTAATCATTCCAAGTTTAAATGTTAGAATGTTCTAAATGAATAGGGCATAGGGGGGATAAGTGGGAATAAAACACAGCCAGGAACTATGTTTCTAACTACAGCTCCAGACATGTAGTTGCAAGTGCACAAGTTTGCGACGCAGTAGCCAAGTAAGGTCGCAAGTTCCGTCGTTACAAACAAAGTTCTTTTATTTGCCATTTCCCACATCCATCGTTCCAACGAACATTCGCAAACTGCGTCGCAAACTTGTGCACTTGCAACTACATGTCTGGAGCTGTAGTTAGAAACATAGTTCCTGGCTGTGTTTTATTCCCACTTATCCCCCCTATGCCCTATTCATTTAGAACATTCTAACATTCAAAGCTGGAATTATTAAAAATAAAAAAGCATTAAGTTAATCTCTCTTCAACTTCTCAATAATATTAGTAAAGCAAACACAGGCCCTATATGTGCCATTTACACATAATTTAATTAATATGGAAAACGAGTGCATGTTTTTACCAAAACTAATATTGGATTTTATTTTAAATGTGTGTTTGTGTAAAACAATATAATTTGCACAAAGAAATGATGGGGCTGTTCTCTGAAGAAGTTACTCCACCCCGTTTAGAGCATCATTATGGGCGTTTTACGTCATAACTAACGTAGTTCAAGCGATGGATCTGCGACAGAGAAACTACGGGTTTTGGGAAACAATCATCACTACATAGTTCTTTTGCCAAACGATGCATTGCACTATGATAGTTCAGCCGCGTGTTACGTCGTTGTTTGGGAAACGCACCCCAGATTAGCGAGTACCGATCAAGACATGAAATGTGATTATCGGCCGATACTGATCTCTGGCTGATTGATCGGAGCATCCCTAATTAATTTACTCAAAAGTTTTAGATTGTTGGCGATGATTTGTAAAAAAAAAAAAATGTCAAAGGTGTAAAAATAATCTTGCTGCATGCCTTTTTTAAGTTCAATTTATATCAATCAAAACGAGTAAAATATTGTCACAATACATGAAACTTTGCAAACCTAGGGAATTACTTAAATAACTTAAATTAAAGTAGCAAAAACAACTTTTGTTTTGACATTTTGGCATAATTTTCACAGTGAAAATGTAAAAGAAATCATTTACAGTCAGAAAAAAAAACATTTGGCATCTGATGAAACATTGAGGTCTTGTGAAGAAAAACAATCAATGCAAAACAATCAAGCAAAACAAAGAAATGTAAGACTGTTGTGGATAATGTTACATTTAATCAACAGCCTGAATGTTTTCATGACATAACAAACATCAAAATAAAGAGTTCAGATTCAAAAGCCTCTGAAATATGTATATGCCTCTGAATATACAAGACCACTTGTTAAAGTTGTGAGTTAAAAATATTAAAGATGCAGTTCAATTTCTTAGACAGACTAATAGTTTTGCATCATAAAATCTCAAATATACTGTCACAGGTATTAAAGTGATTTTCACAGGTATTAAAGTGAAGTTTATCCAACAATGAATAAGTTTTTTATGATTTTCAAAGTTTCCCATGTGCGTATGTAATGTAATGTATTTCTATAGCGTATTATAGTCTATGGCCATACACCCAAAGTGCTTCACAATCATGAGGGGGGGAGAGGTCTCTCCACACTACCAGCAGTGTGCAGCATCCACTTGGATGATGCGACTGCAGCCACAGGACAACGGCGCCAGTGCGCTCACCACACACCAGCTATTAGTGGAGTGGAGAGACAGTGGTAGAGCCAATTCAGTGGATGGGGATGATTGGGAGACCATGATGGGGGGACTTTGGCCAGGACACCGAGGTTACACCCCTACTCTTTACAAGAAGTGCAATGGGATTTTTAATGACCACAGAGATCCAGGACCTCAGTTTAACATCTCATCCAAAAGATGGCGCTCATTGACAGTGTAGTGTCCCCTTTACTATACTGGGGTGTTAGGACTCACACAGACCACAGGTTTGTGCCCTTGCTGGCCTCACTAACACCACTTCCAACAGCAACCTAGTGTTCCCATGTGGTTTCCCATTCAGGTACTGAGCAGGCTCAGCCCTGTTGGCTTCAGTGAGTAACCAGTCTGCAGGGTGATATGGCTTGTGTATCACTAATAACTAAAAATCTTCTTTAAATGGGTGGTCCACAGTGTATTTTTAAGGTTTGGTTGTATTTATAAGATGCAAAGCAATGTGTGCTCATGCTTCACTTGTAGAAAATCACGTTGTTATTTTTTTTTTCATATATCTTACTTTGATTATAGACTATTTCAATGTGGTCTTGTCATTGGCCCATGAACATTTCCTGCTTGTTATCAAACCATTTCATAACTGTAACAAGAGGCAATTCAATCATAACTTAATGTTAAACAGCTGTCATAACATTATTTATGAATATGTGGCTCTTTTTGGATTCTCTAAAGATAAAGAAATTAAAAATGTACAACAGGACATATGTTGGGACCATTGTTTTTGTTTACATCCCAGGTAACTTGGAAACGACTGGCATATTTCCTAGTTCCTCTGAAAGGCCCGCCCTCAAGAGGCTCTTATTGGTCAGCTAAAATAATGTGCTGTTATTTTGCGGATTGGCTCCACGTCACCATGTCACGCCCCTACAAGCACGCGCTTTTGCGCTGTGTAGACAGTCCAGTCAGAGCAGCTGTTAGCAGCATTAGCTGCCTGAATCAGACAGAAAAATGAACACACAGCTCACTCCTGCTCTCAAAAATAAAATCTGACAAGTGTCTTGCGCATATATTCGGAATAAGCATGTATAAGTAATATAAAACGTTCTCATATCTTTTTACGAATTTGTTATTTGAGAAATACAGAAAGTGGACGCATACAGAGACAGCGGTGTGACTGATAAATATGAATTTGTATCTAAATTGTTAGCGGTGCCAAACTGCATTTCCCGTAGTTTACATTCTTGTTTATGTCCTCGCTACAACATACCGTTAACGCTAGAAACTGTGCATGTAGTTGATCAATTTTAACAAATACGTATAAACACTTACAGGTTGTGGCTCACAATCCGCAGTGTCTATTATGATTGGATCTGCTCCTGCTTTGAGGAGTTTTCAGCTGAATCCAGCACTGACCTGGAAGAGATTCTGGAAGTTCTCCTTTGTCAAATGCTAGCTTTATATTTTTTTTATAATTCTCTGGAACATGATTAAAATTAAACTGTAAGCACTTCTCTATTTGTGTCATGTTCTTTGAAAGCTCAAATACAGAAACAGGAGAAGCTCTGTGCATTTTAGCTTTCTCTGCTATAAGATTACAGCGCCTCTGGCCACGACCCTTCGCTGCTCGTGGTGAATGCGCGTAACCTGATACATTTGTGATCTCACTAGCCCGGATGTATTTTTTGTAGTTCCCAAACTTCGTTTGCTGTAGACTTTGCTAAGCTAACTGTAAAAGCCATTGTCTCCATTTACATTGAACTTTGAGCGTATTACATTCAGATATGTTGTTTATGTTCGCACAGCTACATTACACATCAACTAAAGTTTAAAATATGATATTGTAGTGGACCACCTCTTTAAAGCCCCACTGAAAAAAAACGTATATGAAGTAATTTACACATTACACATAATTTAAAAGCATAATTTCATTTCTTAATGAACTAACCCTTTAAAAATCAAATGCGTGGTTTAATTTTGCTTCATAACCATCACTGTGAACAAACAAACTACTGCTGACTAGAGCATTACTGCATCAATGTAATGACCCTATTCTGCTCACACACAGCACACTGAAAGAAGAAAAACAATAGTTCCACATATTCCATAAATACACTTAAAAGAAAATGCATAAATGAACAAAAACCTTTAAACATTTCCATTGTTGTTTTACTTTTGCTAGTGATTCCTATTAGATAATCATTATTGCAATGCTGTGCCATCTTATAACAGTAAAATGTGAGTTTGTCCCAACAAACTACAATCACAACAGGATATTTCATCAACCATTTGGTTTTCTATTTGTGTGGCATGTCACCTCATAACTCTGCCCACTGTGGAAAAACCCAAAACCCCTTACATAACTGCATAATAAAATTCAAATATGTTCTTATTAAGTCCAATTGCATTTTTAGCTGTCGATTTGGACAAACAAATTGCTTCCCACTGATAAATAAATAAATAAATAAATAAATAAATCACAAATAAAAATCACTGCATCATAGCTGAATCGTTACAGGCAGGTGCACAGTACATCGAAAGATAACAATAAGAAAGGAACATATCCCACACAATACTGTAGCTTGCAAAAGCAGTCATTATATTGCAACACTGCTGTTACGCAACACCTGTTGAAGGCCGTGTGACTCAAACTTTGCAATAAATTGATTGTTTTTGCAGCTACAGAATTTTGTAAGATTCTTCCCCCTTTTCATTGTTTGAGTGCACTTAAAGGTGCCATACAGTGCATTGATTCAATATGTTAAACTGTTCTCTGGGATCTACATAAAAGAAATGTAAGCTTAGGCAAGTTAAAAAAAAATCTCCAGAAATGGTTGTATATGCTCACTTATAAATAGAGGAATTACCCCTAGAACAGGGGTGGGCAAACTCGGTCCTGGAGGGCCGATGTAATGCACAGTTTAGCTTCAACTCTAATCAAACACACCTGTTTATAGATTTCTAGTGATCTTGAAGACACTGATTAGCAGGTTCAGGTGTGTTTGATTAGTGTTGGAGCAAAACTGTGCAGGACACCGGCCCTCCAGGACCGAGTTTGCCCACCCCTGCCCTAGAATCTAAAGACTATATATTGACTATATTTGGAATGGTCATGAATATTAATTAGCTCAGCTCTGACACTCCTGCAACTCAGTTCCTCCTCTCTATCACACACTCACACACATGCACTTGCATATATTCATTCATTCATTTTCTTTTCGGCTTAGTCCCTTTATTAATCCAGGGTCGCCACAGCAGAATGAACCGCCAACTTATCCAGCACATGTTTTACGCAGCGGATGCCCTTCCAGCTGCAACCCACCTCTGGGAAACATCCATACACACTCATTCACACTCATACCCAATTCACCTGTACCGCATGTATTTGGACTGTGGGGGAAACCGGAGCACCTGGAGGAAACCCACGCAAACGCAGGGAGAACATGCAAACTCCACACAGAAACGCCAACTGACCCAGCCAAGGCTCGAACCAGCAACCTTCTAGCTGTGAAGGGAACAGCACTACCTACTGCGCCACCGCGTCGCCCACATGCATATACACGCATTGAAATAAACATGCAAAATAATCATACTTCATTTGTCAAAAATATATTCAAATTGAGAAGACACCTTGTTAAATCTTTTCAACTTGAGTGGTAGATGGGTTTAGGCCCAATCCCAATTCTATTTTTGTATCCCTACCCCTTCCCCCTTCAAACAGAGTGTGAAGGGGAAGGGCTTCAAAAATTTACCCCTAAGAAATGGGACAGCACTACAACACCTGCACACGTCATCATATGTCATCACGAGCTCTTGCTTCATATGAGATTGATGATGGCGACTGCTGAAGTTACTCCAGTTGCTCTATTTTTTTAGTATTTATCTTCAGGAAATCACTGAAGGCAATGATATCATGTATCATGATGATATAATGTGGCAATGAGATCGTAACTATACTGTGCATTTACTCCCTGGTCATATTCATCAATGTAAACACAAGAAAACAACATTAACATTATAGCAGACACTGTAAAAAGCTCAGTCCCAGCCACTAGACTTTTCTGACAGGATATTCGATTGAAAGAATATTGTGAGACTGCTATACAGGAGTTATTATTATGGATTACAGATAGCTTTTTTTTTTTTATTTTAGCGTATTTTTTTTAAAAACATGACGGTTAAACACAAACGCGTGTTTGTCGTAAAAATTTGTGATTTTCGAAAGTAATACATCACTTTGTAAACCTTTATTATTACCATTTGTTGAGTCTCCCCATACAGTTTGATACAGCGCTTGGATTCGGAAGCTGCTTCGCATGACATCACACTTAACAAGCGGATTAAACCCTTATATTGAGCAGTTTACATGTGTTCATTTCCTCATTACAAACATGTGTAAAATTTCACAATATACACGTTAAACTAACAAATGATACAATTAAACAGACCTTATGCCTAAATACATTTAATCCGTATATCCTGCATTTTGCTAACTGACAAGCTGCAAACATACGGCTGATTGAGAACCACATATCTGTTCTTGTTGCTCAGCAACACATAGAAAACAATCTGCTTTTATTGGTCTCCCTGTGTCTCCCATATTCAAAATAAGAGTCCCATGCATAGTAAGTTTAATAAAAGCTTAGATAAACTTAAAAATAAGGTAACAGTCTGTGTTTTGGCTGCTTAACTTCTGATGATTCTGCTTTCTGTGCAGCTCTGGCTGACATAGAATGTGACCTAAAATATGTGTAAATGTTGAGGGCATGCTAGTTTATAGTCCCATTTGCAACGTAACATTCTGTTTGTTCTGATAGGCTTGTTTTTGACCAGGGTTTTATACTAACAAGATTTATATGAGAATGCAGAAACAATGATGTTTGAGGCTCACAGTATGGCCATTTCCATGTACTGAATTCTTATTATTCAGCTATGTCTAGGCATATCCACATTTGTATTATATGGAACCTTTAAAAATATGCCATTTCAAATGATTATTTGCACATTTCAGGTTCAAATCAAATGTCAATAGTATCTGATTACAGTAATGAGAAAGAGGGCTCAGTATATTATATATATATATATATATATATATATATATATATATATATATATATATATATATATATATATATATATATATATATATATATATATATATATATACATACAGCTGAAGTCAGAATTGTTAGCCCCCCTTTGATTTTTTTTCTTTTTTAAATATTTCCCAAATGATGTTTAACAGATCAAGGACATTTTCACAGTATGTCTGATTATGTGTTTTCTTCTGGAGAAATTCTTATTTGTTTTATTTCAGCTAGAATAGAAGCAGTTTTTAATTTTTTAAAAGCCATTTTAAGGTCAAAATTATTAGCCCCTTTAAGCTATTTTTTTTTCGATAGTCTACAGAACAAACCATCATTATACAATAACTTGCCTAATTACTCTAACCTGCCTAGTTAACCTAATTAACCCAGTTAAGCCTTTAAACATCACTTTAAGCTGTATAGAAGTGTCTTGAAAAATATCTAGTCAAATATTATTTACTGTCATCATGACAAAAATAAAATAAATCAGTTATTAGAAATGAGTTATTAAAACTATTATGTTTAGAAATGCGTTGAAAAAAATCTCTCTGTTAAACATAAATTGGGGGAAAAATAAACAGGGGGGTTAATAATTCAGGGGGGCTAATAATTCTGACTTCAACTGTATATATATTGATTTGTTGGGATTTTGGGGGATGATGCATGATCCAGACTCATTCCTTACATGTTTTATGAGATTCAATCCTACAAAAATCAGACATGCAGCACTCAGAAATGCTAACTTCTTAATGTTTAACTCGTTAAATTGACATTTTAATTCATGCACACAAAAATATTTCAATCTATAGGGACAGAACAAATTAGATTTTTATTGGACAATGTCTCCGTCTAACATAATTGATTTTTAAATATGCCACAATTAGAGTAAAAACATACTAAGTGGCTTCTAGTTGTTTGCCACAAAATAAAAAGCTGTAAAAGCCTCCTGCATGCGCAGCTGTGTCTCTAAAGGCATTACAGTTTGGATTAAATTAAGCAATAAGGTGCGAGAGGCTTTGTTATATTGCATTGCACAAAAATGTCTTTCTTACTATGAATTATTGCCTTGTTTTTAGTACAAAAATGTAAAATTTCTTAAATCAAAGAAGCATTTTCTACAGAAGTAAAACATATGGTTTTGCTTTCAGAATAAGTCAAAATTAAGTTAGTATTTTAAAATAATAATAAGCAAGCTTATTTAAAAAATGAAAACAAAACATTACACCCATATTAATTTTGACTTATTTCTGAAAACAACATATTTTTTACTTGTATAGAAAATGCTTTTAATATAGGATTTTTTTTATTTTTGGACTAGAAACCAGTCAAAAACTAAGAAAAGAAAATAATTTTTAAGTTGTAAATTTATATGTAACCCTAAAACTAACAAAAATAATCTTGTTTTGATATCGCATTAGGTTATATCAGCAAAGATTAAAAAAAATTCTAAAAACATTTTTCTGAAAGTAAGGCCCAATCCCAATTCTACCCCTTAGCCCTTGAAACAGAGATTTTTCAAGACCACACTCGAAACCAAAAGGTATGAAAATTTCCCAGAATACACCATCTACAATGGCAGTATGGCTGCACATCATGGAAGTCAGAAGACGCACAAATTAGTAAATTTTTGTCATTATTAGGAATTTTACAACAACTAAGCATATATTTTAATGCATTTTAAATGGTATTCACATTTTACCGCCATGCTTTAAAAACAAATGTTAAAAATATATGTATATGCTAAATTTGGCTATCTATAATCCATAATAATAACTCCTGTATAGCAGTCCCATAACAACCTTTCACATCTGAGACTCGATGACACTCAAATATCCTGTCAGAAAGGTCTAGTGACTTGGACTGAGCTTTTTACTGTATCTGGTATAAAGTTGTTTTCATGTGTTTACATAGATAAATATGGCCACTGTGTAAATGCACAGTACAGTTAGGATCTTATTGCCACATTATATCGTAATGATAACATGATATCTTTGCTTTCAGTGATTTCCTGAAGAAAAATACCCAAAAATAATGCAACTGGAATAACTACAGCAGTCGCCATCGTCAATCTCATATAAAGTAAGAGCTTGCGACGACATGATGACGTGTGCTGGTATTATAGTGGTGTCCGATTTCTTAGGGGTAAAATTTAAAGCCCTTCCTCTTCACACTCTGTTTCAAGGGCCAAGGCGTAGGGGGAAAAAATAGAATTGGGATTGTGCCTATAAGTTCATACAAGTACAAAAAAAAAGTATGTATTTATTTATAAAACATTTCAGAGTAATATATTGCTTTGATGTTGTTTTGTCAAAAAAATGCTGTATGTGCGTACCATACATTTGGACATATTTCGAGCAATTTTATTCTAATGTTGTTAAAATGAGCTGTTCTCCGATTTTAATCTCAGATATACAGTGTAGAATGATCGGTTTGGGTGTGCATGTATGCATTTGTACGTCCTGCATCCCGGACGAGCCCCCAATTTTGTTACATCCCTCGTATTTTATTATTAATCTAGGGCTATTTGGTTGGCGCAACAATATTTCTGTGTGGAGACATAATAGTGTGTTTAATAGTGTGTGTAGCACTTCGGGCTTTAGAAAAGTGTGTTATAAATAAAATGTATTATTATTAATGTGTAATTTTACTTTGTAGAAATATAACTTGGCAAATAAAAGCTTTGGATTTGTTCTACATTCACTCAATGAAACGTTCAGATTTCAGATACAATATGGTTTTGGTTGACTGGTATGCTGCAAGATAAAAAGTGTTTTATATGTATTTATTTTATAAAGAAGGTTGAAAAATTGCATGGGATAAATTGTTGCATTTTATCAGCTGTATAACCACATATTGATGCAAGCACAACACTAAAATTAACATCTGCTATAGATAATGTTCAGCGAACAGGTTGTGTCACAGCAGTTGCTATGGTGTAGTTGCTATAATTTAGCATTGATGGAACACACATTAAATCAGTATCTAGGACCGGAACAATACATATTTTAAAATGCTGATTAGAACACAGTCGGAAAGAAAAGACAGGGACTTGTCTGTTACATCACTCTTGCATTATACGCCATTCTCAAAAATGACCTGAAATAATACAGAAACCCCTTTTTTCAAAAATCCATTGGTCGCTGGCCAGAGGCTCGACATCAAACAAACATTTACAGACAGCACCAAAGACTTTGCAAATCCTGCAAAGTGAACAATCCCTTTTATCACAAACCTTTTATGACCAATTAAAAAAACATGAGAAAATCCCAGCAAGCACAATTTTCACAACTATGCAGTTTGATTGCAGTCCGGTTACGTCACATTACTGTGCTTCAGAAATCTTTTAGAAACCACATCAAAGATAAAACAAGATGTGGTGCAGTTTATATACTGTATGTGGATTCCCAAGGAAATATCAGACTTTATGCTGCAAATGCATCTTGATGTTATCTGAAATGCTGAAACAGCATCAGTGCAATGAGTTTTAGCACCAGAGCAAACTGAAATATTTGTACAGAAGAGAGGCTCTCAGAAATGTGGGTAAACATCATCCTTTTGATTTACTCTGCAAAAAAAAATGCTCTAAATCTGTTGCATAAAAATTTGTCAGTCATACTGTGTTAGTCATATTCAGGGTTTTACAGATATCATAATGTCAAATTTAAGACTTTTTAAGACCTTTAAGTATTAAATTGAAGACCTATATCACAATATCAAAGAGAAAATGCAAAATCACAAAATTGGTGGTAAAATAAATGTATTCAAATTGAACAGTACTAAAGACAGGTTAGATGGACCATTGAGCTACAGGAAAAAAACTAACAAACATCTTAAGGCTGATATATACTTTTGCCTGGCGCCACATCGCGCACCTCCGCTGACTGCGCACGCACCTCACGAAACGGACGTGGCTTTATTTACCGCGTTTGCCGGTTTTTTTGCCGATAATCTTTAAAATGACAGTGGGTAAGGTAAAAAGAAACCCACCGTAAAGTGAGACAGATAAACAGCGAAGTAGAAAATTTCTGGAACTACGTCTTATCATTAATGTCGTTCAAGATTTTTAAACTAATTATTTTTTATTATTTTTATAAATTATAGTAACGATTATTAAGATTTTTTATAACCATTCAAGATTTTTTAAATCAAACTTTGATGCATCACTTGCCTTTGTTCATATCTCGGACAGTTTTACCTATAGTTTATTAAAATATTAATGACAAAAGAACATGAGTTGCTCTACAATTATTTTTTTTTTTTTATAGCAAGAATAAAAGATAAAAAAAAAAAGTATACTTACTAAAAAATACTGACGTTTTTTTCACTCAACAATTGACACATTACTGTCTGGCTAGTTTCTGTCCTCTACTTATAAGCTAAAAAGGCAATAATGGTCCAACATTCCTGACCATTATCACCTAAAAAAATAGGGCATCAGTATATTGTAAACCGATAGGTTCAAATATTCCTTTCAAACATATCAAATAAATAATTTTGTTACTTCATATTATTTTTGTAGCTTGTAAATTGTTTTAAATTCAAAATTGCAATATATACATCAGTGTAAAAACCTATGAATGGTGGAAAAACATATTCTGTCATATTAAAACCACCTGGGTCTCCACTTTTGCATGGCCTCTCTTTTTGGTTTTTAACAAACTTATCCCTCAGAATAAGTTCTCCAAACTTTTACAAAAATTTTCCTTCTTTATATTTTTCTCTAGCCAAGAATTATTGTTCATCTGGTTATCTCTATAATCACACATGGACGGATCATAAAGATGTGTGTACAGTCATACCCGTTTCAGACAAAATCTCTTCAAAGTGATTCTTATTCAACTCAAATCAAATGCATCGTCGCGCAAACTGTTCACTCGACTCTCAAAACATTTCTTGGGCTCCGCCAGCCGAAATCATGTTGCGCACACCCAAAGTGAACCTCCGCAAACACATCGATGACGCCACAATCGCTGCGCGCACTGAGGTCAATAACAGAAAGCTGATTGGCTATTGCATGCTGGTCTCATTTGTAGTTGTAATACAGCATATTACAATTGGACTAATGAAATAAAGGACTACAACACCACGAAAACCAAGCAACAACAACAAAAAATAATTTAAATGAGCATAAGATGTAGCGTTACATGGACATCGGAAAAATAAGACCTGTGCAAAAATATTTAGGACCTAAAACAGCAAATTTAAGACTTTTTAAGGCCTTAAATTTCGATTTTTAAATTTTAGACTTTTTAAAACCCAGCGGAAACCCTGATATTGGCAATAAAAATGCAAATACTTGAAATTTACTCAAATACTTGAGTGTTCCATGTAACTGCGGTATATATATATATATATATATATACATATATACACACACACATATATATACACACACATGTTTTGTCTGGTTCTTGAATCTGATTGGCTGATAGCCGTGCAATATTCTGCAAATTACAGCACTTGTACCACCTCTTCACCCTTGTGTATTACACCGCCCACATACAGCAACAAGTAGAGGACACTCTACAGTTTGACAAATATTGCTGCTGTTGGACAACATAATGTACTTTTGAGGCTTTTTTAGGCGAGAATGTAGTTGTTTAGATTGCAACTATGCAGTTTATTTATAAAAATAGTGCGAATTTAATAATAATTTCGGAGCATCGGATTCAGCTTCGAATTCAGTGCATCAGCCGCGTTCTGCCACAAGATGGTGACAGAGACAGCATAATTAGTCCATAGGTAAGAAAAACAGCATTTTCTCAGCGTATATTTCAAACTACAGCTGAACAAATCATTACAGAACAGGTAAGTGACAAGTCGATCTCTCTCTTTTTTATTTTGTAGTGCTGTACTTATACCATAGTAATCTGGTAGTGTTTGCTTTGGCTTTTTCGAGGTTAATTATTGTGATCTACCGATTGCAAAAGAGAAAAACTGGGAAATCTCTGTAGCCTGATGGCATTTCATGCCGTTCAGCCTTATAATCTCAAAATGTGAGCAAAATCACCTGTTTTGTCATCACTTTAGACATTACGCTAGACAATCATTCAAATACTAGCTCTAAAGTGATGTTTGTGAACTGGCAACGGTTTTTGCTGTTCGGACGTCAGCTGCAGATGTTAATTAATGGCAGAAGAAAGTAGTTCCTCATACAAAAGGATTTTAAAACTCTTCGTGCTTGATTTTTATATACACGATTATGCCATCAAACTGTTGTAAAAACGTAATACCACACTTGTAGCAGTGCAATGTGGCTGTATATTGTCCCTGGTGGGACACTAACGCAAGCCTTCCACCAGTGCCGATATACAGCCACATCACACTGCAACTCGTGATATTGCTCATATACATATATCTATATAAAATTTATTTTTTTTATTTTATTTATAAAAAAAGAATGTTTATAAAAAAATAACAATAGGTAAATGGAAACATTAGTAAAACAATAATAAAATATAATTTTGGATGGGTAAATGTGATCTAAACAGTCTAGAACAGTAATCAATGTAATCAAGCACGATTGTAATAAAAATGGCAGTGATTTTACCATGATTAACTTTTACTAAAGCTCAGTTTTTAACACACTATAAAAATGTTTTGTTGTAACCCAATTTTGGTCAAATATGGACAAACACAACTGTCTGTTAAAAAGAAAAGAAAAGTATCAAAGAAATAAAAACAACAATGTTAGGTGTGTCAATATTTAGCCCAACATTGAGAATAAGCCAGGATTTTTCAGAGTGTATTGATACCTACTCAGACTACCTTGCATGTTAAAATGAATATATCTGATAAAAGTGTGGAATACTGGAATACTGCTTACATAACAAAATGGGGAGGAGCTACACTGTAAATAATGCAGAGTTCCACACAACTCCATGTTGTGCCAAAACAAATCAATTAAGTTAACTTTGTAGTCTTTATGATTTTAGGTTGAACAGTTGTTTCAACTCATCTTAAATACGTAGTTTGAACAAGCACCTAAAGTCATTGTTTGAGGGTATGGCACTAAGGTTTGACTCTCTTATTTTTGGATTATGCAAGCAAGTTCCTATACCGAGACGATTGATGGTAATTGTGATGGTAAACAGTGCTATTTGATATTTTGGCGAATTGTTTCAGTATTTTAGCAACAGTTAAACAAAAGTCACGTTACATGCTTTCACAAATTTTCATGTGAAATGCAGAGGAATGAATGTGGACTGCTTGAAAACGGGTGGGATATGAGGCAATAATCATTTTATCTTAATTAACGTTTTTACATAATCACTGGAGGCCAAAATCGAAATAGAATTTCGATTAATCGGCCAGTCTTTTACTCAGCTTGCATACTGTTTTGCACATACTACTACTACTATGAAAGTATGCGATTTTAGACACAGCCATTGTTTTCTATGATGGTATGCACACCGACATCTGTGCGTATTATACATTGACAAATTGGGGGGGTACCTAAAGTATCCTCTGATTAACCAGTCTGATCTCACGAGGAAACGTACGTCTTTTACGTTTTGTCAGTTTAGTGGCTAATTCGTACAAATTCGTACAAGTTCAGTCGTACGAAAATGTACGAATTTAAAAAGGAGGCGTGGCACCTAACCCCACCCCTAACCCCAACCGTCATTGAGTGATGAGCAAATTGCGCTAATTTGCACGAATTAGATCGTACAAATTCATACAAATTAGCCACTAAATCAAGAAGTTACGAATTGCCGTAAGATTGCATTGGATTAAACATATTAGAAGTTACTGTAGGTCAATCACCAGCTAATTTGACTTTACTTTTAGGCTATATGTAGACAAACACTTATTTTACAAGAAAAGTATCTTGTGAACACTTACAATGTCTATCTGTGCTCTAGATCTGCCAGTTTCTGACTGCTGAATGAATATTGCACAGACGTGATTGTGCATTCACAATGGTATGAACCGTTATAGGGGTGCTCAAATGTATATTTAAATGATCTATTATTTTAATTATTAATATTAATATTTAAGATACAGATCGGAGCAAACTAGTTCTCACTATTTAGAGGACTGACCCCCCATGTTGTTTTGACATCCTTCAGAGGGGATCAAACATTAATTAGGGGGTGTCAATCTCGCCCAAACCCCCGTATAATTCAAACCCTGTGCATAAGTGCCTAACAGTGAGTCATTAGCAATATTGTTTGGCGTTACTATAAGAATGTGACCTCATGCAAAAACTAGGGATAAAATGTTCAATTGCGGTCTGTCCAATCAGAACTTGGAACCAGAATGTTCATCTTAGAATGTTACGCATCCCATCTGTGCAGCCATGGAGGAAGGAGTCATTTTGAATGGAAAATGCTAAAGCATTAATTTCTTCAGGCAGCTGCAATTGGAGGCAATCGGGAGCAAAAAAAATCAGCCTTTGTCTCCATTATCAGTGTCACATCATGAGGTGATTCTGGCCCTTCACTGCTCTTAGACTGACAGAGAAGCCATTAGATAGACTTCTAGAAATGAGGGTTATTTCTGAAGCGTCGTCAAGCTTTTTGCACAGCAATTTGCCATTCGGTTTTAAAGGCTGAGCACAAACCTCAGATCTCGGACAGTACCGGCTGAACTGTTAAATGTAAAGCTTTTCTAGATGTTATTCAATATTAAACATTAAAAAGCAATTATTAATATCAAGAAAGTCTGCAAATGAACAAATTATACTTTGGCAAACAAAATGATTATCACAGATAATAAGAAGCCTTTTATTTAAAGGGCCATGAAACCCCCGTCTCAGCAGGGTGTTTTCACACCTCTAGTTTAGAAAAAGTCAGGAAAGTGGGCGTGTCCAGCTCTGTTTAGGTGGGAGTGTCGGGGGAGGAAAAGAGGGAAGGATTTGCAAATATGGGAGCTTCCGTTTGGGCACGGGCTGATTTTCAGAGGCGAGGGAAAACAAACACACAGACGCAGGGGTAAAAGACAGTGACTGTTTTTACATGGACATCAGTAATCTAACTATTTGCCAAAATCTTAATTTGTCGACTTTAACTGCAGTTTGGCACTTCTTATTCAGGAACATTTCCTGCATGTCCCCCGTGACAAACAAGATATTGAAAGCGAAGAACTGCTGGAAGAGTGGAGTTTTAATGGAATGTTTGATACCGCACGGCGAATGAGAGAAAAAAAATCCTCCGCATTTCTCGGTAACTTAGATGCAGCGAAAAGGTAAATTGGGTAAGCTAAATTGTCCGTAGTGTATGTGTGTGAATGAGAATGTATTGGAAAAGCATCCGCTTCATAAAACAAATGCTGGATAATTTGGCGGTTCATTCTGCTGTGGTGACCCCTGATTAATAAAGGGACTAGGCCAAAAAGAAAATGAATGAATGAATGAATAAACCCCAAACAGGGCCTTGCAACGTGCAGTTCTGATACTGCGAGTCAACAAAAGGAGACTTTCAGATATCATTGCACGATCAGTTTTGTTATTTTAAATGAAGACGTGTGGGTTCAGTGCGCAAATAGGAAGGGATGCACATGTGGTATGTCACGCTCGCATTTTCCAGGCGCCGCAAGTTAAAAAAAAAATCAAAACATTTCAGAGTGCCACCAGCGAATCACAAGTCATGTGACAGGAACCAACCAGGCAGCTTCCCACTTTGTATGGCATTACACAGTAATAAAGGTAGACTAATTACCTCAGATTAATGATTTAACAAATGCAGATACAGATCCTCTCTCAGTGATGATCATTACATCACATACAGTATACACCTCACATTCAAGCTGACTTCAGTGCACTTGTTCAGCCAAACACAGGCTAGAACTCTCTCACTGAACATAAAAAAATACGAAAGAACGAACTAACAAACATGTAAACAAGCATGATTGTAATAAAAAATGGCAGTGATTTTACCATGATTAACAGATTAACTTGCATTAAAGCTGAGTGTTTATTAAATATTTGTGATAATTGTTAACAACACACTATAAACATATTTTGTTGTAACCCAATGGGACGTCTAATATGGACAAACCCAACTGTCAGTTCAAACAAAAAAACAACAAAAAGTGTCATTTAAATAAAAACAACAACGTTAAGTGTATCAATATTTAACCCAACAGTGGGTTAGAATAACCCAGGATTTCTCAGAGTGTAATGATGCCTACTCAGACTATGAGTAGCATGTTAAAATGAATATAGAAAAGTGTGTAATACTGGAATACTGCTCACATAACAAAATGGAGAGGAGCTACACAGTAAATAATGCTGGGTTTCACACAACTCCATGTTGTCCCAAAACAAATGAATTAAGTTAACTTAGTAGTCTTTATGATTTTAAGTCGATTGAACATAAAACAATTAAGTTGTCCCAAAAAAACCTTCAGAATTGTGCTGTTTCAACTCATGTTAAATAAGTACCTAAAGTCATTTTTTGAACCAAACGAACTAACGCACGAACAAACGCACGCATGCATGCACGCCCGCACACCCGCACACCCGCATGCACGGATGGATGGACAGATGGTCGGTCGGACGGACGGACGGACGGACGGACAGGCGGACGGACGCATGTACGCACGCACGAACAAACGAACGAACACAAATTAACTAAGGTGAGCAATCAAACAAACAACCCCGTGGCATTTATTTAAAATAATATTGTGAAGGTGGTCTTTCAAAAAACTTTGTGTAACATTGATTTTTTTTTTTTTCTTCAATGGTTTTTTTTTTTTTTTTTTTTTTAAACAAATTCTGTATTGATCTGGCCCTCTAAAACCACCCCAGAGTCTAATGTGGTCCCTTGGAAAAATTAATTGCCCACGCCTGGTCTAGAATAATTTGAGACTGCCCTTTTGCTAGTCATGGCTCAACAATTAAAAAACGGTAAAGTATACAATTAAGCAATCACTCAAATAAATATATGCACAATATAAAAAAGCATTATTAATAGCTATATTTATTTTATAATATAGTAAAACTATATTAGAAAAAAACTATAACTTTTTTTGCATATTTAAAAATATTTTGTCTAATTTGAGACTGCACTTTTGTTAGACATGGTTTGAAAAATAAACAATACAATTAAGCAATCCCTCAATAAATATATGCACAACCAGAATCAGAATCAGTTTTATTGCCAAGTGTGCTTCACACACACAAGGAATTTGTTTTGGCTACAGAAGCTTCCAGTGTACATAAAGTGACAAGTGACAACACAAAAATTAAATATGAGAAAAAAGGCGATAGACAATAAACATTAAACAGAGATGCAGTAAGTCAAAAAAAATGTAAAGTAATTAATAAATAAAGTGAATCCCTATTGGGAATTGCATTTAAAATCCCCTTTATTAAAAAAAAAAAAAAAACAGAGCAGCATTTATTTGAGGGAGCATGACACTCATGTAAACGCTTAATGCTGTTGATCGCATGCCATTTGATCTCCATGATCTAATATTTTATTCAGAATGAAACATATTTTCAATACAGCGGGGAAAATGTAATAAAGAAATGAAATGCATCCGCAGGGAAATTAGATCAGATCATGAAAAGCAGGCATTATCTGTAGAACGGAGTGAAGAAAATTGCACTTCAAAACACTGGAAATGTCTCGCCATTCAGAGCGGACACCCGTACGGACACGTTCATAATCATACATCAAAGATTACCAGCAAAAAATGTCTCTTAAAATTAGCTTCATGTTTGTTTACTGTTATATAAAATTAAAATCATATTAGCAATTGTGTTGATATTTTGTTAAAGCAGAACTCTTGCTTAAGATACTCTCCCATATGGTCGTTTGATTTTATTGGCCAAAATTGTTTTTTTAAATATGAAACTATGAAATTTGAAGTCAAAAATATATTTCGGTTTAGTCCCTTTATTCATCAGGGGTCGCCACAGCAGAATGAACCGCCAACTTATCCAGCATATGTTTTACACAGCGGATGCCCTTCCAGCTGCAACCCATCACTGGGAACCATCCATACACACTCATTCACACTCATACACTATGGACAATTTAGTTTATTCAATTTATGTCTTTGGACGGTGGGAGAAACCGGAGCACCCGAAGGAAACCCACGCCAACACGGGGAGAACATGCAAACTCCACACAGAAATGCCAACTGGCCCAGCTGGGACTCGAACCAACGACCTTCTTGCTGTGAGGTGACTTTGCGGTGAACCACCACGTTGCCAAAATATATTTAATTTCAACCTAAATATATTTTAAAACATATTTTAGGGTGAAGAAAATACATTTCTGACCTTACAGTAGAATGTGTATGGATATCAAAGTGTCTGTTATTTAAAAAATTACATTTAATGCGATTAAAACAAAACTGAGCCAAAGGTTTAGCAAGAATTAAAGTTTATTCTTTTGTAATGTCAATGACATGATAAACTTGCTAAAGTGTTAAAATTGTGATATTTATTGTATATAATTTTATGATCTTCATGATTGGTGTGCTATGTACATGCTTTAGACATCAAATAAATATTTTCTTAAAATTTAACAAGAATTGGTTTATTGAAATGCTTTTTTATAAATATATAAATTATATATACTTGACTTATATTTTGATATATATATATATATATATATATATATATATATATATATATATATATATATATATATATATATATATATATATATATATATATATATATATATATATATACATATACATACATACATATCAAATAAACAAATTAATAAACAATCATACGTTGGGGAATGGATGAATAGAGTAAACAGATAAAGTAAAAGTTAAATAGTTAAAAATTGTAAGCATAGAAGAATGAAAGGATGGTTGGACGAATAGACAGATGGATGGAATAGAAATAAGAAGAAATAAATCAAATTTTAATAAACATGTAAATATAAACATGTAAAAAAAGGTAAAGAAAAATCAGTTTGGTTGGTTGGATGGTTTAAAAAGATGAAATGAATGAATGAATGAATGAATGAATGAATGAATGAATGAATGAATGAATGAATGAATGAATTAATTAATTAATTAATTAATTAATGAACGAATGGACAAATGAAATGAACGGACGGATAGAGGAATGAATGGATGGATTGATAGATGGATGGATGAATGGACAGATGAACGGATGGATGAAATGAATGGACGGAAGGAAGGAAGGACAGACGGATGAGTGGATATTGAATGGACGGATGGATGAAAATTGAATGGATGGATGAATGGATGGATGAAATGAATGAATGGACGGATGGATGGATAAAAATAAATGAAAGGATGGATGGATGGATGGATGGATGGATGGATGGATGGATGGATGGATGGATGGATGGATGGATGGATGGATGGATGGATGGATGGATGGATGAAATGAATGTATAGACGGATGGATGGATGGATAGATGGATGGATGGATGGATGGATGGATGGATGGATGGATGGATGGATGAAATTAATGGATGAAATTAATGGATGGATGGATGTATGGATGGATGGATGGATTAAAAGGATGAAATGAATAAATGAATGCATGGATAAATGGATAGAATGAATGAATGAATGAATGAATGAATGAATGAATGAATGAATGAATGAATGAATGAAAAGGATAGATGAAAAGGACGGAATGGATGGATGGATGTAAGAAAATTATGGCATGATGGATGGATGGTTGAAAATGAAGTATGGATGGATTAAAAGGAGAGATGGATAGATTAAAAGGATGGATTGATGAATGATTAAACTTAGGCAGTGTACACTGCTACCCAAAACTCATGCAACAGTGTTCTGCATTCTGGGGAAGAACAAACCCTCAGCGCTCACACGGATCATCACACACCCAAATTCATTTGGATGCTTTTATCTGCTTTAGTCTGACGGCGGGGACTCTGCTCTCCTCCACCAATCACCCTGATTATACGCTGCCCTCCGCAGGGTGACCGCTGACACCGCCTGCCGTCGCCCGCTACAAATTGACACGAGAAACAGCATTAACATCACGCTGAGATCGGCGAGCGCAGAAAATAGGTCAGTCATACGAATCAACATCTAAACACATAAATCTCATTCAAATAAGAACGTGAGCCAAAGACGGGACCCAGCTGCTCCTGCAGTGATTTTAACACGTCGTCTCCACCATCCAGACACACAAGGGCTCAATCAATTTGTTTTGCAAGAGCGCAGGCAGAACCGCAATGACAATAGACCTCAATCTTATTCCTTCACACATAAGCAGATGGTCAGAAAAGAAACTGCAAGTTGACAAGCTGCAGAGGCTTGAGTACAGCACATCGGATGCATTTCAGCGTCCTCTTAGAGTTGAGCATCTATAAGGTAGGAAGGGATAAGCAAACACATAATAATAATAATAATAATAATAATAATAATTCATTACATTTATATAGCGTTTTTAGACACTCAAAGTGCTTTACACATTGAGGGGAATCTAGTCATCCAGCACCAGTGTGCAGCATCCACCTGGATAACGTGACGGCAGCCATATTGGGCCAGACCACACACCACACACCAGCTGATTGGTGGAGAGGAGACAGAGTGATGAAGCCAATTACGATATGGGGATGGTCAGGAGGCCATGATGGACAGAGGCAAATTTGGCCAGGATGCCGGGGTTAATTCCCTACTCTTTTCGAATGACATCCTGAGATTTTTATCAACCACTGAGAGTCAGGACCTGGGTTTAACATCTCATCCGAAAGACGGCGCTCACTGGGCAGTATAGAGTCCCCTTCAATATACTGGGGCGTTAGGACTCACACAGACCGCAGGTTGAGTGCCCTTAGTTGGCCTCACTAACACCACTTCCGGCAGCAACCTAGCTTTCCCATGTGGTCTCCCATCCAGGTACTGACCGGGCACAGCCCTGCTTAGCTTCAGTGGGCAACCATGTGGCAGTTGCAGAGAGTTAGCGGCTAAGAATAATTAGGATTGCAGGCAGGGCCGGAGCAAGCTGATCTGGCACTCTAGGTTTGTGGAATAAAGACTCGGGGGCGGAGGGTGCATGTCACGGACAAAAGTGAGTAAAGGGCGGGGTTGGGGTTGGAATAGGGCGTGGATGAAAGTGATAAGGGAGGAGGGGGAGGGGGGGGGGTGTTATCACGGTTGAAAGTGAGGACCGGAGAGGGGGGGTCGGGGGTCTGCCCTCAATATTCTGCTGCCCTACGCGGTCGTCTAGGTCGCCTCTATGGACGTGCTGGCCCTGATTGCAGGAGGACAGTAGTTCTGCGATGAACTAGATGAACAAACATCAGATCTGCTAACTTGCACCAATGCAAACTGTCTTTTTGCCATTAAAACAGTACTGTCTGTATTTACAAAACATGTGTAGTGAAGAATAGGACCTAGGATTGTACAAATGGTGTAATGTTCATTTGCAATGGCAGCAGATGAGAACAGAGCAGTAGCATGCAAATTTAGGAGTTTGATCCACTTCACTCCTCAATTAATATAAATGCATCCACTAAAGAGGGGGTCGCACACGGGATGCGCCACGCCACGCATTATAGAATTGTAAACATAGATTTCTATCATGGTACGTTCACCGGCACCGAAAGCCCAGCTACGACTCAGGACATCAGGTCAGAATAGTTTCATTTTAAATAACATGTGAATATGCGGATCCGGTGTGCGTTACTTCAAACTGTCACATGTGCGACCGCCTTAACTCTTCAGAAATGCTTTTGTCCATAAGTGGTAAACTCCTCATTCCTGTCTGTGGTTTGAACATGTAATGCTTTAACCCACTACTGCACATTTATGACATTTGGTGTGAGATTTGCTTGTTTTGTTGTTTTTATTGTGTCAGGAATACATGTAAAGGCCCCGCCCTCTTCTAGAGAGCAGCAACTCATCTGCATTTAAAGGGACGCACACACATAGTGCATACCAAAATAAGAGCAAATGTGTAGAAGAATAGGATATTGTAGAATAATAGTTCCCAAGTGATCTTTGTCATATTATTAATTGTCATAATTAATTGGCATATTAATTGGCATAATATATATACACACACACACAGTTACCATTAAAGGGCCATGAAACCCCCTCTTTGGTTCAAGTCTACCTCAGAATTTATTATTAAAGAATGCATCATAATGGGCGTGGAGCACTGTGAGCAGAGGGAGGAGTGGGCGTGGCCAGTTGACTCACAAAATGAGACACAAACCGTGAGGAGACCCATAATTTTATAGTTTACAACGTTAAAACACAAAGAAATAAACAGTAATTTAATGTCCTGCTACATTTGTTATTCGTAATTTTATATACACATAACCACAATTTATATCATTATAAAGATAAATATGTAAACACTATAAATGAGGAGGACTTCTCTCCTCCTCAATTCCTGAATCTGAATGCAGACACTGTGGATAGCAGTGCAGCAGGTCTCTTTCCCTGTCTACATAACCGAAAACCGCAGCACGGATATACTGTAGGCGATGTGTCTAAATGGGAATGAACTTAACTGATAAAAGACAAAGTCCGCCATTCTCCAATTCTCGTACAGCTGTCGTGACAAAAATGCTTGCTGCACACAAACAGCTTTGTGTATCATGGAAACAAACACACACGACCCTTCATGAACGACTGTGTGCCGTATGCGGAGTCTGCGGACGTGGTCTCACAGCTTGGCAGGTCTGTCTTGCCTTCGGAAAGCATGTGCACTCATGAATAATTAGGAAGCAGGCTCTTCTCATAGGATAGTAAAACCTAGCTATGAATAATAATGAGAAACCGACGCATCATCACTCCTCTAGCAGATTCACGCTACGTCACCGATTTTGATCCCGCCCCAAAAATTATTTTAAACCCGGAAGATGAAATTAGCTGACAAAAGCTCAAAATTATCCAGTTTTCCCCACAATAAAAGCTGACAGGTGCTAACATTGCCTTAAATGATGCTCAACACGCTACAGGTGTGAACCTACACTGGTCTCACGGTTCGGTTACGATTATCATGCCATCGATTTGGTTCAATTCGATATCTCGGCACATCACGGTGTATTGACGATGCTTTTCATACACAAATTTATATTTTACTTTGCAGGCGCTGTTCACCGATGACTGAAACTGATAAATGGCAGCGGCGCAGTGTTGCCAGATTGGGCGGTTTTGGATTGGTGTTTCGGTGAGTTTTGGATCGTTTTTGGGCTGGAATCAGTCAGCTACATCTGCCAACACTGCAGCGTCGATCACAGCTGATCCATGATAGACGCGGTAAAGAAAACTTGCGCGCTCGTGTCTGTATCCAGAAGTATTGCTGTAACAGCCAAGAGGTGAGGAAAAGTCACGCCAGCCGGTCAAATGGGCCACAGTGAGAGAGAAAGAGAAATGGAGTTTACTTTCATTCTCTCAATCGCAGTGAAATAGGGGCTACTGCTGTAGGTGTCAGTGAAAGACTGTCCAGCAAACACACATGCAGTAAAATTGTGCACAGTTTCTGCGTTTTTAAGTAGTTGGAGTGTTGTAAACACTTGTGCTTGCCTCCCTTGCCATAGTAAGCTACTGCGACATAGCGCATATGAGATAAATGACGTCAGTACACAATAACCGGTTATGATTATTACTGAACCGATACCGAATTGTCCGCGTCTGCATCTCGGTGCACCGAAGAAACAATTCATTTTGACACCCCTACAAAACGCACTAATCTGTTAAAATCTCAAAAAAGTACTCCAGGGTTTCTTGAACCCTGTTAGTATTATCATGAAACTTATAAAGTTTAATTTATTGAATTCATTTTTTGTTGTCCAATGATTTGCCTAATTAGTAGCCTGACTTGCCTAGTTAGCCTAATTAGCCTAGTTAAGCCTTTAAATTAAATAAATAATATCTTACAAAAGAACTTGTAAACTATTATGTACTGTCTGCACAGCAAAGACAAAAGTTGTTATTACAAACTAGTTTTGAAAATTATCTCTCATTAATCAGCGCACAGTTCACAGCCGGCCTAATGCTTTTGTAAAACTGTATACATATTTAAACACGGAATAGAACATTATATTTACTGTAAGAAAAGAAAAAAACATTTTCCCATTCCATTTCTACCTAACTATAAGAAAACTATATCTGTTTACACTCATTTGTATGTTGCTTTGGATAAAAGGGTCTGCCAGAGGTGTGGCTAGACTTCATTTACTGGGACATGTGCTGCAATAAAAAAAAAAAAAAATTGTCAGAGCCTCAGTAATTGCTTTGACTTACAGTTTACTTTATACGTAAGTGTATTAATTAAGAGTGGTAATTCCACTGGATTTTAATGAATGGATTGTACTCAGACTTAAATGTGCCTTGTAATAAAACAACAAAAACTTTGGAATCTAAAGAAAAAGGCCCAAGATATACTTTGACACATTCTTGCCCTCTTTCCTGAACTTTCCTTCCCCTCTGGTATTGATAAATTCTCACATGTGAAATCCCAACAGATGAGTAAATCTTTGAGTCACTGATTAACGTTGACAAAATAACCATTCATTTCTATCATAGGGTATTTAAAAAAAAGGGCAAAATGTCTCAGGGTCGCAAGTCTGTATCCAGACCAGCCTGTAGTGAAGAGCTCTCAAGCTCAACACTGTGTATAATTTGGACTTTCATCTATACTCTTAAGGCTCATACACACCGGGACCCTTTTCGGTTGCGTTTATCGTCAACGTTTTTCAAGACGTTTTTCCAGATTCAAATCC
Source organism: Danio kyathit (assembly GCA_903798195.1). NCBI lineage: Eukaryota > Metazoa > Chordata > Actinopteri > Cypriniformes > Danionidae > Danio > Danio kyathit. The sequence goes on from LR812534.1 coordinate 60,683,032, forward strand.
AAGCAATTTTCACATGCGTCAAGCAGAAAAGTACGCAAAATCACTCCTTGACGTTAGATGGTGCTACACAACTTTAAGCTTCTGACACCCGCTTGTAACACAGAAGAAGAAGACAAAGTTGACATGCTTGTTGTTATGGATGGTTCAAATAGCAGCTCCAGCTCTAGCGATGAAGAAATGATTATTGTTCACCAGTGGAATAAGCAGCTCCACATTCATATCGCCTCTGGGCATCTTCTTCAGTGTGCGCTCGCATTGACAGTTTTGCGCTTGAGCGCCTCCAAGTGCTGTTTACTGTAACTTCAGCAGCTCCGTGCACGTGAACAAAAGTGCCAATCTGATTGGTGGAGAAGGTTTTGATGCGGCGCGTCAAAACAAAAAAATGAGCATCAGGCGTTTTTTTTTTAAATGACACTTTTGCACCTGCTGTTTTGTGCATTGGTGTGCACCATAGATATATACATTAGATGTCGCCTACCCTGCTGTTGTCTATTAGAACGAATGCGTCAATAGAGCCGCCATTTTAGTACAGGGTAGCGCTCCTTTGAAAGGAATGCGGGACCAAGGTGAAGTGGAGGACTGTGGCCATCCAAAGCCAGAGAAATACACATATACACATATATCTTTGATCGGGAGTTTTCCCCGGTGGTCAGTATGCAAATATTTTTTTCAATTACGAAATATTATAATTTTACATCACTTTTCTACTATGATAGATGTGACCGCACGGGCATTCCTGACAAATAGCGTGTGTTTGTGTGTATGGAAATGCGTTATCCTCCTTCCCTGTTTAATTTGATCTAATCCGAGTCCCGAAACACACCCCCTCTCCTGCTTTCACTTCTCATTCTGACGGAGGGAGCGATTCGTTTGTGAATGAATCTCTGTTATGAACGACTCGTTCACTTAGCCAACAATAATACAAGTTTCTGGCACCGCAGCGTCTTGTTGTCATATTTCATAACATTGTTTGCTTATTTTATTCAACAAAACTAGCATAAGTCTAGAATTTAGTGCGAGTTGGTGCTACTTTGCCTTATGGTCAGTGCAGTAAGAGACTGTATTATCATCAATAACATTACTTATGCACAAAAGTTTTTTAACATACAAAAACATAAAAAACGAAATCTTACCTATGAAATGTTCTGCCTTTGTGCTTTGTTTTCTTTGTTTGTTCGTTACTACACCCGTGCACAGCGCTAAAGTCCAGCATCTTCACATTGGCACACTGTCTTGACTAATGGGGTTGAATGACATTTGTCCTAGGAGCACTGTACCAATGTGGCGGCGCTATTGACGCATGCTCAGGGTCCCTATGCGATATCTAGTGTATATATCTATGGGTGTGCACAATCACATTGGCGCCCTTTATTTAGTCACGAGGCGTTAAACGTCAACGGAAAACGCGAGCAAAAGACATCTCGGTGTGCACGGGCCTTTAGACTTATCTTTGAGTAATTGATGTTGTGCATTTACTTTTGAATTGGCATAATACACATTTTTATCTGGAAAATAAATGTTAAACTTTTCAATTAATTCTGGAATCTTCCAAATTCATTGTATCCAGTAGATTATGAGGAGTCTGCTCTACCACTATATTGTGAAATGATTTTATTGATTTTTAAGGTGCATTTGACTGTACGGAGTGTGGCACGGCAGCAGGAAGACCTTTTAATTATTTAATCACTGATATTAGCAAACTTCAGAATGTCGAGATGTTCGTGAGAAGAAATGCAATCCCGGGGCGTGGAACGCTAAGCACCATTTAGTCCCTAATGAAGGTACAGTTGAGAATATCGGACACAAGAAGATGTCAAAATCTAAATTATATCACAACTAATAATGTGATCAGCTAAAAAGATCATTTGTAAAATTGGAATAACCAAAAATCAGATTGAACCCAAAGCCAAGCGCTATGAATACTTTCCAGATGCACTGTAAATAACACAATTATTTTCAGAAATGCAAAAAGGCTTACACACATTTAACTTTCGACTATTCATCTGATTCCATCGTTGGGCTTATAGAATGGAATCTTACACGTTATTCTCTACATACAACTGAATCAATGCTTGCGAAAGCAATGTAGTTTAATCAAAAATTAACTGACACATGCACGCAGAAAACCATTAAATCTGCTTTTGTATTAAAGGGGAACTATTATGCAAAAATCATTTTTATAATGGGTTTAAGCAGTTATTTATATTATTCAGTACAGCTATATATAAAGAGTTCAGATGTAAACCCCTCTAAATGCATCAGACTTCTTTTTTTGTAAATGAGCATTTTCTATCAGGCTCCTATAATTAAGTTCAGAAGTTTAATTTTATAGATAATGAAAAGGTTATTAGCTGGTAAACAAAATAAATTTATAAAAAATAAAAAATGTCACTTTAGACAATTCTTTAGTTTTTTACAAGGTAGATTCCCTTTGGCGTCAAAACCAGCTAAATCCACTTTTGCTTTTTTTGCAAAAACCTCTAAATTTACCTATTGATACAGGACAGTGCAATTAGCTGAAAAATCACTGAAGATGCAATTATAAATTATTTTACCAAACATAAAACACATTACACAAACCACTTACAATTAAAAATACATCTGTCAAGTAAGTGTTCATTTCGCTGTGGTAATCTCTGATAATAAACCAGGGACTAAGCAGAAGGAAAATGAATGAATGAAATCTGTCAAGTAAGTGCAATAATATGCATTAAAATGGACATTAGGTCTTAACAATCTGTTGTCATTTCTGATATTTGGGATTTAGATTTAATCTAAGTAGAGCAATGTAAACATTGCAAACACTATAAACTAAGCTTATTAGATTTAAATAATGTAGTGTAAAAACAATGTGAAACATCAATATCTGTGCATTGTCCATTCATATAAAAGTAATATAATTTATTGAAGTAATATAAATACTGTATAGTTTTATACATTATATTTATCTTTTAAAAAATAGCTTAACTTAGCAAATAAAACACAAAGTGGGCCTACTGGGCAAAAAAGGGGATGTTTCTCAGACAATTTTAGAAGCTGCCATTTATTCATCATTACTATACTCAAGGTCTTGATCTCTTTTTCATCTCTTGTTTATCCTCATAGAACCCATGCGGGATAAAAAAAAACGGCATCTTAACTTCGTCTTTTATGAAATGGAGTTTCCGTTTAATGTATAGTAAATCGGACACGTTCAAAGTAGCGTTACTGGGCAAAAAAAAAAAACGTTATGAATGCACGCTACACTTCTGACTGGACAATGCGTTTTCTTTTTCTTATAATGCACAGAGTTTTGAGGTAAGGGACGTTTTCATTTGCCATTCACTGACAGGCTCATCCAGTTCATTAAACTTCATCTTTTAAAATCAAAATCGAAAGTGGAATATGTCTCCTCATAAAAGCCGGCGTATCAGCGCGCCATTACATTGAAAACATATGATTCAATTCGCGCCTTGTTATTGGTTCTCGGGACATAGCAGCTTTTGCTGTCAAAGGCAAGTGTCGTTTAGAGGCTTTTGCAAACAAACTGTTATTTCTGAATGGGTTGACGCTGCGATTTAGATAAAAATATTTGTTGAACATGTACTACGTGCCTAAGGCACTCATTCAATATCATTACTGTAGCTCATTTTTGGTGGAAGTGGCGTTTAGCGTCGTTTGCATCTGAACTCTTCATATATTAGAGTAAACATTGTTTTTTTGGGGGGGAATGGGGTGTTGAGAGGGGCTCATACACAGGAAGAGCTTTATGTCTAGCAACACGCCTGGGGTATGCTAAATAACTAAATAAAAATGTTTATTTTCCATTCTGTACATGAGTTTGGTGCGGTGCTGTCTGTTAGTCTAACAAAGTCTTCAAAAAGAAAACCTGTCTGAAAACACTCATTATATCTCCAACCCAATTCAGTGCTTAAATTACACAACACACCTTTGGCATCACCTCTCCTCGATTCATTATATAACCAATTGAAGCTGCATTTATATCACTAGCCCTCCAGACCCGCAGTATGTTAACAAGCAGAGATACCATTAGACTGACTTTGGATCAATCATCTGTGTCATAAGAGCCATCAGGCCCAGCCGGGGTTCATCTCAGATCGGCCGACACTCTTGTTTAAGACTGTTCATTACATCTGAAAACAAACTATCAACAGCGCTGTAAGTTGGAATCGAAAGCCAGTATTGATTTGTTTGAGGGTCCGCCGGTGGATGAGGCAACAGGGATCTCAACATGAGTCAGGTTGATCAAAGCGGAGGAGATGGCCCTTTGAAGCCATAGAAAAGGGCAAACCTCAGGCTCAGCAAGCAAACAACTGTTTCTTTGACTTGACGAGGTTTTCATATTTATTTCAGCCCTCGAAGACAACTCTGAACGTGTGTTTGAAGAGTTAAGGATGCACTTGCTTGTTTACACACCGATATTAATACAGAAAATGTGTTTAACTCAGTAAGAATAAAAAATATGAAAACAAAAAATATGTATATTTGTTTAATATAATATAATTAATACAATATAATATAATATAATATAATATAATATAATATAATATAATATAATATAATATAATATAATTAATATAATATAATACAATATAATTAATATAATACAATATAGTTAATATAATATAATATAATATAATATAATATAATACAATATAATTAATATAATATAATATAATATAATATAATATAATATAATATAATATAATATAATTAATATAATATAATATAATATAATATAATATAATATAATATAATATAATAATACAATATAATAATATAATATAATTAATATAATATAATATAATATAATATAATATAATATAATATAATATAATACAATATAATATAATATAATATAATATAATATAATATAATATAATATAATATAATATAATTATTCATTCATTCATTCATTTTCTTGTCGGCTTTGTCCCTTGCGGGGTCGCCACAGCGGAATGAACCGCCAACTTATCCAGCACGATTTTACGCAGCGGATGCCCTTCCAGCCGCAACCCATCTCTGGGAACTTCCACACACACATTCACACTCATACACTATGGACAATTTAGCTTACCCAATTCTATAATATAATTAATATAATATAATTAATATAATATAATATAATATAATATAATATAATATAATATAATATAATATAATATAAAGCGTCATGGTGGCACAGTGGGTAGCACAAATCGCCTCACAGCAAAAAACTCGCTGGTTCGAGCCTCGGCTGTGTCAGTTGGCGTTTCTGTGTGAAGTTAGCTTGTTCTCCCCGTGTTTGCGTGGGTTTCCTCCGGGTGCCCTGGTTCACCCCACAGTCCAAAGACATGCGCTATAGGTGAATTGGGTAAGCTAAATTGGCCGTAGTGTATGTGTGTTAATGAGTGTGTATGGATGTTTCCCAGTGATGGGTTGCGGCTGGATAGGTATCCGATGCGTAAAACATACAGCGTGCTGGATAAGTTGGCAGTTATAAAAAAAAAAAATAAAATCTGTGTCTACAACCTGAAAAATGCTGCTTTTTCAATGAAAGCACAAAAGTAATTAAGATGAAAACTAAATCAATTTCTAAATGTTAATCTTTTGGCTCCATTTAAATAAGCACTATGAACATTAAATATTTTTTTGCAAACCTGAATTTGCTCTAGATCATTAGATTTGACATTAAGGTGATCTCTAAGATTCTCTTATAGTAAAATTTTCTGCATAGTAAAAAACACTGCTAGTTAGGACAATTGCTGAAGAGAATACATTTCTTTTCAGATATCTGCAAAAAAAAGACATATTTGGACAATTGTTGGTCATAAACAAGCCATGTCAGAGAAACATGTTGAATCACACTATGAAACTGACCTGAAACCTCCACTGAAAATCAATTCATTGCACCACTTGATTTAGTTTTGTAACCAAACCCCGCAAAAATGCTCCTATCATGCTTTTTCAGATAGTACCATTCGTATAACTGGTAATACCGTTGTTTGTGAAAGTAACAGGTCTGAAAGTTTCACAGATCAAAGTGCACTTTTGTCGATTGCCTCCCAAAAGAAAGAGATTTTGAGCAGCCAAAACATTTCCACTGCATTTCTAAAGATATCCCAAACAGCAAATCTTTATTTTTTATCAGTATTCAGCAGAAAACAAAATAAACAATAGAAAATACACTCACCGGCCACTTTATTAGGTAAACCTGTCCAACTGCTCATTAACGCAAACTTCTAATCGGCCAATCACATGGCAGCAACTCAATGCGTTTAGGCATGTAGACATGATCAAGACGATTTGCTGCAGTTCAAACCGAGCATCAGAATGGGGAAGGAAGGTGATTTAAGTTACTTTGAATGTGGAATGGTTGTTGATGCCATTCGGGCTGGTCTGAGTATTTCAGAAATTGCTGATCTACTGGGAATTTCACGCACAGCCATCTCTAGGGTTTACAGAGAATGGTCCGAAAAAAAGAAAATATCTAGTGAGCAGTAGTTCTGTGGGAGCAAATGCCTTGATGCCTGAGGTCAGAGAAGAATGGCCAGACTGGTTCCAGCTGATAAAAATTCAACAGTAACTTAAATAACCACTCGTTACAACCAAGGTTGGACAACAGAACAAAATTGGAAAATAGAAGACTGGAAAAATGTTGCCTGGTTTCATGAGTCTCGATTTCCGCTGCGACATTTGAATAATAGGGTCAGAATTTGGCATCAACAACATGAAAGCATGGATCCATCTTGTCTTGTATCAATGGTTCAGGCTGGTGGTGGTGTTGTAATGGTGTGGGGGATATTTTCTTGGCACACTTTGGGCCCATTAGTACCAACTGAGAATCGTATCAACACCACAGCCTGCCTGAGTATTGTTGCTGACCATGTCCATCCCTTTATAACCACAGTGTACCATCTTCTGATGGCTACTTCCAGCAGAATAACACGCCAAGTCATAAAGCGTGAATCATCGCAGACTGGTTTCTGAAAATGACATTGAGTTCACTGTACTTAAATGGCCTCCACACCAGATCTCAATCCAATAGAGCACCTTTGGGATGTTGTGGAACGAGCCTGATCTCACGAGGAAACGTAAGTATTTTACGTTTTGTCAGTTTAGTGGCTAATTCGTACGAATTCGTACGAGTTCAGTCGTACGAAAATGTACGATTTTAAAAAGGAGGCGTGGCACCTAACCCCACCCCTAACCCCAACCGTCATTGGGTGATGGGCAAATCGTACTAATTTGTACGAATTAGATCGTACGAATTCATACGAATTAGCCACTAAATCAAAAAGTTACGAATTGGCCGTGAGATAGCGTTGGGTGGAACGGGAGATTCGAATCATTGATGTGCAGCAGACAAATCTGCAGCAACTGCGTGATGCTATCATGTCAATACGGACCAAAATTATCTATGCCACAAAGGATTAAGGCAATTCTGAAGGCAAAAGGGGGTCCAACCCAGCAATAGTGAGGTGTACCTAATAAAGTGGCCGATGAGCGTATGTATAGAAGAGTAACTAATCAAATCCTTATATAAAGCATGGGTCTAAAGTGTATACCAGACATGTAAATGTTGAGCTGAATTTAGCTAAAACTATAATCAAACATCTCATTCCGAAACAATCCAATGGTTTAATATTAGTTTAGCTACCAAATGTAACACTGAATATTTTTAATGGAAACAAATCTTTGTTGTTCACTTGTGTTCTTGTATCCACGTTAAACAGCATTCAGCACTGCAGCGAGTCTGTGTAACGTTATTACTCCGTTTTGTTTGGTACTAGAAGACGTCAGACACTGGTAAAAGATAATTTTGTCTCTATCATGTAGTATGCAAGAGAGACTCATTTATGTAAATAAGTTTATTACAGTAACCGTAGCCTATCTGCAAAAAGAAAATAGAGATTCTAACCATCAAAATGATACCATATGGTACTAGCCAACCACAGAACTGTAGATTTAAATGAATATATTGATTGTCACCCTGGACTCAGTAAAGGTTAAATTAATATTTATTTTTATAGCACTTTATACAATGTAGATTGTGTCAAAGCAGCTTCACATAAATAAAGAAAAGAGAATAAACTTAAAATATTTTAAATTGTGGAATATTCCAGCTAGTCAGGCAGGCAGGAGATTAGTGATAGATCGTTTTCTTTTTAAAACATGTTTTAAAAACTAAAATGCACCAGTGTAAATGTAGCCTCATTGTGTTTAAAAGTGCAGAGAAACTTGAAACTGAGTTGAAACTTGTAATGAACATATAATGGGGGAAAAAACACCGGTTCTTAAAAAGGATTCAGTCAGTGCTTTCGTTTTTTTTATCTGAATTTGTCATTTAAGTGAAAAATATCTAGGGCAGGACTATTTATTTTATTCTTTTTATTTAGTTCATTCTGTTTTTCTATGCTGTTGGAAACATTGCAGGTGCATGAAGATGTTCTGTTGTTGTTCTGTTGCTAATATGTTCGCATGTTAAAATAAATCAGTATTTTAAATGCAATATTTAATGTGTCAGTCATAAAACAGACAATTCTTTTTTAATAAATAATAATTTAATATTAATCTGACCAGTTAATAATAGGTTAACAAGCGGCGGTTGTCGATTGGCAAATTTAACTTAAATGAGCATCCATAGTGTACTAGTTTTTGGACCGCTAGCGTAAGTTATTTTGTTAGATAAGCTCCAGATTTGGCTTCAGTACTGACTAATTTAATGTATATGCACAATTATACTATTGTATAGCTTCCTATTAAAAATATGGAAATAAAAGATAGATTTGTGAGTGGTGTACTTAGATATGCTGAGCACTGTATGTAGACAGTGGCGGTTCTAGTTTAAATGGCACCGTGGTTGAAACCTACCAAACATACCCCATCCCCCAAGAAATAAAGACACTATGCGGTTGACTTTATATATATTTTAAATATTTAAATATAAATTTTAAATATATACATTAAAATAATTATTATAAATACATTTAAATATATTTATTTATTTTCAATAAATATAACAATATGTTTATTATTAGTAGCATCACTAACTATTATTCTAAATAAATAACAGAAATCAATCCTAAATGTAACTGAAAAACAATGTGAAGACACAACTAGAGTAATATTCTAAGACTTTTGCATGAATATTATGACAGTTCTATACAAAAAAAGATGTGTTTTATAGAACTATCTGTTGAAACCAGAAGTTTACATACACTGTATAAAAAGGCACATAACCATTTAAAAGAAGTCAGATGTTAATGTGACTAAACTTTTTCTCTTTTAGGTAAGTTAGGACTATCAAATTTGTTTCTGTTATGCTTAATAGCAGAATAATGAGAGAGAGATTTTTTGAGAAATTGTTATAACTTTTCTTAAAAGTCAAGTTTACATACAATAAGATTATTATGCCTCTGTAAAAGCTCAGATGATGGTGTCAAGGTTTTGGAAGTTTCTGCTTGGCTAATTGACAACATTTAAGTTAATTGGAGGCACAACTGTAACATAGTATTTAAGGAAAACCTCAAACACACTGCTTCCTTGTGTGACAACATGGGAAAATCAACAAGTCAGAATCAACAAAAATAAGCCAGATTACAATTTACTAAATTACACTGGGAAAAAGACAAATTGTTGGAGACATGTCCTGTGCTCTGATGAAACTAAGATTGAACTGTTTGGCCATAATGACCAGTGTTACATTTGGAGGACAAAGGGGAAAGCTAACAAGCCTAGGAACACCATCCCAACTGTGAGGTATGGGGGCGGCAGCATCATGTTGTGGGGCTGTTTTGCTGCATGAGGGACTGGTCCATTTTACAGCATAGATGGCATCATGAAGAAAGAACATTATGTAGAAATACTGAAGCAACATCTCAAGACACCAGCCAGGAAATTAAAACTTGGCCACAAATGGGTCCAAACAGACCATGACCCTAAGCATACTGCCAAATTCGTTAAAATGTGCTTTAAGGACAACAGAGTGAATGTTTTGGAGTGGCCATCACAAAGCCCTGAGCTCAATCCTATAGAAAATTTGTGGGCAGAGTTGAAAAAGCTTGTGCGAGCAAGACAGCCAACCAATCTTGGTTACACCAATTCTGTCAGGATGAATGTGCCAAAATTCCTGCAAACTATTGTGAGAAGCTTGTGGAAGGATACCCAAAACATTGGACCAAAGTTATACAGTTTAAAAGCAAAGCTAAAAAATTACCAAGGAAATGCATGTAAACTTTTGACTGTCTAGAAATTAATAAAAAAAATTTACCAAAAAAAATCTCTCATTATTCTGACATTTAGCAAATGTAAATGATTTAGGTAATCCTAACGAACCTAAAATAGTAAACGTTTAGTATGATTTACCATCAGACATTTTTCAAAAATGGTTATGTTCCTTTTTGTAGAGTGTATGTAAACCTCTGGTTTCAACTGTATCTGTTGTCTTAGACCCGACTCATGGCCAAGAATAAATGTTATAAGTTACCTCCCTGACTCATTATTCCTCCTTTCTGCTTCATAGCCATGCTGAGTCAAAGTAACATCAACATCACATGATATAAACTTTAGTGTCATTGACTTGTATGTTGACGCATACAGTATCAGCGTGCATGTAAACAACCGGGGTCAGGTACAGCGCGTGTGAGGTGCGCGGGAATGGGTATCTGCGCACATTTGCTTTCACCAGCATTGTTTCGGTTGCACATAGAGAATAACAAACTTGCATGTGCAAAAGATACCAAATGTAAATAGCCCCTAACATCTACATTCTGGGATAACCACTTTAAATTAATACACTTGCATAAAGTAAATCTTATTTCAAAACTTTTACTGGAGCACTTTTTTTTTTTTGCACCAACTCCCCATGCCGTCCCCAGCAAGATGTTGCCGCCACTGTATGTAGATATACAATTTAACACATTGCACCGATGTACAATATGACAACTTTTAAGAGTGAATGTGACAGAATAACTCACTAAAAAATGTGTAAATCCAAAACCTTCACAGGCCTGAAACCTCGACGAGTAAATCAAGCCATGCGTTTCATTTTTTTAGGTGAACTGGTACTTTAACAACCATAATATGCCAGTTTATGTTTCACGCCTGACTGACAACGATTTCCTAAATCTAAACCACTTCGAGAAACATTCAAAAGAAGCAATGCGTGTGGATTAAGTTCACTCGGAAGCAAAGAAACCACTAAGCCAGTGATCAAAGGTAATCCCTCCTGACAGAAAGCAATCGCCGGACAAGCAGCGGATGATGTAATCGGAATTGAAAACGTTATTCTGGTTGAGTTATTGAAGGGAGCACAAACAATTCAAGTTTTATCATTACGGAGCCCGCAGCTTATCCAGCGGGCCCTTTAGAGGAGCATTAAAGTAGCTTCTTCAGACACAACTAATCAAACTTCATCAGTGTCAATTAACAGAGGCCTTTCTTTCTGGAATAGGCAGTGACTTTACTGCTGGCCCTGATCTGGTTAATAAACAAGAGCGCTCGTCTGATTTGCTGCTGAATAATTACAATCACCCAGGTCTGCCATCTGTTATTCAATTTGGGAGACGGGTAGGGGGAAAAAAAGCCTGCTTTCCAAGACCAGGGAATCCTCCATGAGAAGGCAAGAGCCGCGTTTTGTGTAATGAACTTAAGCAGTGTTTGTCAATCAAGCGACGCCTGAACAGAAATGTTGTGCGACTGAGACTCTCGAAAGCTTCTTAAAACAAAAGACTGTGCAAGACGTCTGAGGAAAGAAAAACTGATGTCAAAAGATAAATGTGAGGAAACATGAGGGATGGAAAATAATTGGATAGACAACATAGCTATTACTGTTACCGTCACTCATGCTTAGGGTTCGGGATTTACTCAAAGATTTGCCTCCACATGATTTATGCTACAAATTTACGATTGCGTAAGTGTTTCAATACATTTCTGAGAGGCAACAGAAGAGGACAGCCACATAACTTTACATTTTCACCTCATGGATGATAAAAGTAGTATAAAAAAAAAAAGATTTACTATTGAAACAATTTCTCTCAGAAAGTGCTGGTAAAACTCTCATAAAAATGTAATTGATAAAATATATGCCATGAAATGCAACGGAACCTTGTTTTTTTTTCTAATGAAATATACTTAATTCATTCATTCATTAGGGGTCGCCACAGTGTAATGAACCACCAAATATTTCAGCAAATGTTTTATGAAGCGGATGCCCTTCCATACACATATATGTATTTATATATGATCATGGGGCATAATATTTGGCTGGACAAGTTTTGACCTGGAAACAACGACTTTTTTTTCAGGACATTTCATGCATTTTAATTTAATTGTAGTTATTTAAATGTATTATTTTATATAGGGATATCTATAAAACACATAGATGTATTTCTGTTTGGTTGTTTTTCACCAGTTTTATCATTGCTTACAGTCATATTGCTAAGAAAAACATTAATTTACAGCTCTGGGAAAAAAAAATAATAATAATCACTGTAAAAATATGCATTTAACACAATGACATAAAAGACGATAATAAATAAATGGTAATATATATATATATATATATATATAATATGATCATGGTGCTTAATATTTGACTGGACAAGTTTTAATCTTAAAAAAAAGTTTGTGTTTTAGGACTTTTTGTGTATATTAATTGAATTGTAGTTATTTAATTGTATTTTTTTTATGGATATCTATACATGTCAGTACCCCAAAATGTATTTTTGTTTGGCTGTTTTTCACAAGTTTTATCATTCATAATGAAAGTCCCAGGGAAAATATGAAAGTCCTCATACAAAAATATGAGTGTCCAGTTTGGGGGCACTAGAACAAATGTTTAGATACTATTTTGAACACAATGGCATAAAAGACGAAATTTGTATAATGTCAAATTTTTTCTGTATTATATTTTTTTCATTTATCTATGCTTTTGAATTACATTATGGGAGCTTGATGCCCTTAAGTGTAATTGTATTGTTTACACTTTTTATTTTTAGATTAGATTATATCTGTAATTGTATTTACTGTAATTTCTGTAATTAAAATTCTACTTGTTGTTTTAATATTATCTGTTATGCATCTAGGGTCTGAGAGTAAAGCAATTTTGATTCTCTGTATGTCCTGTACATGTGGTTGAATTGACAATAAAGCTGACTTTGACTTGACTTTACTTGATCTTTCCTCCAACAACTTTTGATAAAGTTATTTTATGGGCTTAATTCTCTATAAATTATGTATTACATTGTTTCAAACTACTAAAACATCAATAAAAGTCACTTTGTTAAACTGCACAGTTAAAGTTTCAATATAAAAGATCAATAAAGAAGAGATAAATGTCCCATAATGCAGTTAAAATCCAAAAATAAACATAAAAACCCATCAATCACAAAATATGCAACCTTTTAAATAAGTTTTTACATTTTTCAATCATAACAAACTTATAATTTTCTGCATAAAATGCGTTTAAATTACCATTTGTTTTTGCAATTAAACATTTAGATGTAATGAATCTAAACAGTAATGAATTTTAATATATACAAATATAAAAAAATATCAACTGAAAAATGTATAAGCAGAGAATTTAAATGGTAGCATTTTTAAGACTTATTACATCCAAGAACTGTAAATAATCTAGTTCACCTCAAGCTATAGTAACTCTTTCAAATCAGTGTAGTGAAAGAACCCATCTATCAACACCCTAATTCTTCATTAGCTGAATGAAAGATGACTGGGCAAAATATTTGAAAAGTCGAATGGATAAGCTACAAGACAGTCTGACATCTGAGCAACATTTCAAGTCAATTATCTTTGATAAGGACGGAGAGGTTGATGATGGATCACAATGTCAATTAAAGCGTCATCTGCTTGACTGATTAAATTAATTTCCGATCGGCTTGCTAGCCTATTCCACTCAGGGGTCGTGCTGGGTTTTTTTAACATGATCTTCAAGAGCATTTCTGCTGGAGAGAGATGCTGAATAAAGTTTATCAGGATCAAGTTTTATAGAACGCTTTCATACTGGCTGTTTAGGCAATCTGCTGGTGGCTGAATGTTGTGAAGAACATGAGAGTAATGCATTTAGAACCTACATACAAAAGCAAGTCAAAGTATGAAAGTGACAATATATGAAAGTTTGGCCTTGATGAATATACCCTACCTGACAAAAGTCTTGTCGCCTATGCAAGTTTTAGGAACAACAAATAATAACTTGACTTCTAGTTGATCATTTGACATCAGAAGGGGCTTATATGAAAGGTAAAGGCCTCTAGATTACGCTTATTTTACCAAAATAAAACATGACTATGCCTTGAATTTTAATTATTTAATTAGGACAGTAAGGTCTGACTTTGCTTAGACAAAAGTCTTGTCACTTAACAGAAATAATGTCCAGTATAGAATATAAAGTCATGGTGCAATGGAAAAGAATGAATATTGTGTATGACTCCCATTAACTTGGAGGACTGCATCCATACATCTCTGCAATGACTCAAATCACTTATTAATAAAGTCATCTGGAATGGCAAAGAAAGTGTTCATGCAGGACTCCCAGAGTTCATCAAGAGTCTTTGGATTCATCTTCAATGCCTCCTCCTCCATCTTACCCCAGACATGCTCAATAATATTCATATCTGGTGACTGGGCTGGCCAATCCTGGAGTACCTTGACCTTCTTTGCTTTTAGGAACTTTGATGTGGAGGCTGAAGTATGAGAAGGAGCGCTATCCTGCTGAAGAATTTGCCCTCTCCTGTGGTTTGTAATGTAATGTGCAGCACAAATGTCTTGATACCTCAGGGTGTTGATGTTGCCATCCACTCTGCAGATCTTTCGCATGCCCACATACTGAATGTAACTCCAAACCATGATTTTTCCTTCACCAAACTTGACTGATTTCTGTGAGAATCTTGGGTCCATGCGGGTTCCAATAGGCCTTCTGCAGTATTTGTGATGATTGGGATGCAGTTCAACAGATGATTCATCAGAAAAATCAACCTTCTGCCATTTCTCTAAATGATTAACTAGAAGTCAAGTTATTATTTGTTGCTCTTACAACTGGGATCGACAACAAGACTTTTGTCAGGTAGTGTATGTTGAACAAAGTCAGACTTCTACATAGAAATGTAGTAAGACCAAATGCACCATGACCATTCATTCATTCATTTTCCTTCGACTTAGTCTCTTATATATCAGGGGTCCGTCACAGGGAAGGAACCACCAACTATTCCAGCATATGTTTTACACAGCGGATGCCCTTCCAGACATAACACTTAGGAAACAGCCTTACACTCTCGCATTCAAACACATACACTACGACCAATTTAGCTCATTCAATTGACCCTTCGCTAAGCCACACCCAAAAACCGCCACACACCAATCGTGGTTTAGCGACTGTAGCTACGCGCAGGAGGCCTGTCAAGAGAGGGAACCAAGCCAAAGCTTTGTGCATATGGATTGTGCAAATCTGATACCCGGTATCCTAAAAGTTTGGACAGGGTGGTGGAATTTTTTCCCTTTTCAAAACCTAAAAGCCAAGAGGAGAAATGCCAGCGTGGATCAAGCTCTGTGAGGGGCGCTAAAGAAGCGGAGTTAAGTTGGTTTTGTTTTCAATATTCCTGACACATTCAGTGATAGACGGCAATAACTCACACACCTCTTACCCTAAACAGATCTAAACTGTGTTTCCTACAAAAATACAAAGCAGGTTATGTTTCCTAGCTGTCTTTTTCTTTTTTTAAACCGCTCGATATTATGAGCACTGCTCCGTTTAAGCCCTCGCAATAGTAGTCATACTAATAGCAGTCATATTTCCATCTGTTTCAAGCTACGAATATTTGAAATTACATATCAATAGAACAAAACTGAGATATGATCACGATCTGAGCACTTGCGATCAATATACGTCACCTGCAGCTGATTTTCAGTCATGTATAACCCTCATGTCCATGTCAGAGCTACAATTCACTCATGTTTTCTTCTGTTGTTGTAGAGATTTTATCATTTTAGCGGGTTAGTGTCTGCTTTTATATTTGGTGTCTGATTAATATTTGTTGGTAGGGAAAATCTATTTGTTCACTTCTGCTATTTATATTTTGATTTTCAATTCAATTTATTTATTTATTCCACTTAACTGCAAATTAGAATAGAAACGGTATAAAAAAAAGCACACAAACATACAGTTATAGGTACTGTACATTGTTACAGGTCAATGATGCTACTATTCGGCATAAATCCATCAAGTTTGCCTTTCTGGCTGTTCTTTCTATGAATTAATTATGTAGAAGCACTGTCCATGCGTGTTTCCTTGTCGGTTAGTAACGCTATATTTCATTGCACAACAGTTAATCTATCAGGCTTTTTGGCTAAAAAAGAGAAATCACGGTTTAATTTGATATTATTATTTATTTTTAAATTTCACCTCTCCTGCTGTGCATGAAATAAGCTGTTGAATGGTCAGCGTATGAGGCGGCTAGGCTAACCTAGCTTCAATTTTGATTCCAATTTTAAAACATTCATTTTAAAATTCCAAACATTTTAAAACCTGAAATTCTTATATCTTAAAATATATAAAATTCCACAATGTCTCTAACTGCACTCAAAGCTGCCAAATCCCTTTTAACATTCCTTTAATTCTTCCAAAACTAAGTGATCTGCTTTTCACATTCTTTTATATCTTTACATTCATTTTTAAAAGAACTAAAAAAAAATAATAATCCAGATTTGATACTTGAGAACTCAATTAGATCTCCTGAGTTATAAAAGATCTGAGGAATATCGCTTCCCTCTGGGCTTGTTCATAGTTAAAGGGATCAATTAAATGATTGAGAAAAGCTTTTCATAAAGATTCGTTTACAGTAACGGCATAATGGACTCTTAAAAATGCTGCAGCATCTTGTGCTTCTGCTCAAAATAAACGTCAGTTTTCTTCTGAACATGTAATTACAGTATTGATGAGCAGTGGAGAAACTGCATGCATAACATCTGAATGCATCACATCCTCCACAGTCAATCTCTGGTTAAATAAAGGCATCTTCAGTATCTAGAACATGAGCAGGCCAGTATATGAGCTGATTTCAGGATATTTAAACGTGATGCTCAAAATAAATAGAGTATTATTACATCATATACTACTCTGAAATCTTTACAATAAAAAAAAAAGTTTTTTGTTGTCTAGAACAATTTTTAGTTCCCTAAATCAGAGGTCCTCAAACTTTTAATCACCGCAAACCGGTCAATGGTCAATGTGTACATTCCATACAAGCTGAAGCTGATCGGTCAGTTCTTGTCACGTGACTCGCGGTGTGCTCACGGGATTCATTCAACTGAGTGCGTCTGGAAGGTGCAAGAGCATCATGCTGCTTACGCACGCAAGCCGCGCACCTCCATTGAAAATAACAAACTTGCGTCAACTCTAGAAAAAAAACGATATGCGAACGGCCCCTGGAAGGCCGCTGACATTTGCGAGTCATTTGCAGTTGAACTTCTTGCACAGACATGCTGGATTCACCTGATTTGTTGACAAATGGGTTGCGGATCTATTCCTTAGCAGTTCACTGAGCCTTTTTCCCCTTAGCAATGAAACTTGGTCTGGTGCCAATTGATCCACGGACTGGTACCGGTCTGCGGCCCATGGTTGAGGACCACAGCCCTAAATGACCCTTCAATAAGGAGCTTAAAAAAAAAGCAAATTCAAAAAATTTACTTAGTGTGAAGAACTTTTTAAAGGCACATTATGTCATTTTAGCCACTAGATGGCGTGTATTTATGATAAACAAAGCCGTAGTTTAATGACGCCATTACTGAGTGTGGAATCATGGTAGTTGTGGTCTTTAATACAACCTATGGGACTCCTGCAGAAATACGTTTTTCAAAACACAACACAGAATCTGTACCCCTGTCTACATTTCTGGAGAGTGCAAATTTTGTAGCCAGAGGTGTGTCTGGCTACATTTTGTCTTTAAAATTAATGTTACGAGGCCACAGATGATGCCACAGATGACTTCTGTTCCATTTTGCGCTACCAGCTGACTGCTTACCTCTGTATGGATGGCTTTTCCGGTGCTACCAGTATGCCCAGTAGCTCGCCACGTATGCCAATGGACTAGGGATGTAAAGCGGAGTTGACCGTGATGACATGTGAAACATTGTGAAATCACATGGTGAAATCACGCGGACACGACAGCTTTTCTTTTTTCTAGATTGCTTTTGAAAACACTATCGGTTCGGTTTAGGAAAGGGGGTGGGTGGGTCAGTCGGTCAATCTGTCAGTTGACAGCAAGCTGGCCTGGTCGGCTGAAGTGTATATTGCGCCCTCTGGTGGATTTACACGAGAAGAGGACGTGCAAGAGAAATTTGAGATCATCAAAAATCGTACACAGCGGCCTCGGGTGAATTTGCAAAAACTAAAACTGCGAGCAGACGCACCTCCAGTTATCTTTTTCGCTGTCCCCAGACCTGAGTACGTATCTGTAATGAGCCTGGGTTGTCAAAACATAATATTATGGTAGTATGAACCAGAGTCAGGCTGAAAGCTGTAGAAGCAAAAAAGAACAAAAGCAGCAGAGCTTTTATTATGCCACGTCCACTTCTGTGATCATAAATAACAAAAATAACTGTGCTGTTTCATCAGACTAAATACATTTTAGGCTTCTGTTATAATGCTGCTATGTGCAATCTAATAAAACATACAACATATAAAAGTGTCTTTGGTGTTTCTATAATATTGAACTGGAAATCAAGAGTGTGTGACTTCACTAGCATGAACATAGCACACACAGTGTCTCTATATATATCAAATTTGCCTGAACATTCTTTGACTTCATCATTTCAACTTATTTAGAACACAAGTTCCCAAAATATATAACACTGTTCTACTGGCTTTTGCATATTTTAATGAAAATTGCCCCTTCGTTAATCAAAACCACTTTTTTTCTGCTACGACTTTAGTCTAATGACAAATTTTCATTTAACCATCAATGACAATAAAGGAATGGTAATTTATAAGCTAAATGTAAAAATTAGCACATATTTAATGCAAATACAGTTTAAAAAATCTCTATGTTCTCTAATGTTGATAAACATCTCTAATGTTTATAAGCATGCTATGCTAATTTATAAAACTCAAACTAATTCTGAGTGTGCCTCACACAGGTGAGTGGGTTTGACAAACCACCTGTAGAAAGCCCTAGAGATGTGAACCTACACTGGTCTCACGGTTCGGTTACGAATATCATGCCATCGATTCGGTTCAATTCGATATCCCAGTGCATCAACGATGCTTTCCATATAAAATTTTATACTTCACAGCACAACAATTCTTGTTTTAAAATATTCAATTTATAAATACATTTTATATGTATTTGTAATACAATCTTGTCCTTTAATACAAGCAGCCAGATATATGAATTGCTCCTTTAATTTTACCTGCTGAAAGAAAACACTCTTTTTGAATGCATCAAACAAAACTCAAGTACATGTACAGAACAACATGAGCATTTAGAGCAAATAAACAAATGTAAACAGTATCCCCCTTTGCTTTGTGGAGTTTATTTATAAACTAATTTCGAGAGGATCACGTGCTTATGATTGCTTGCAGCTGCCTCGCATTATCCAATTGATTATTCACCAATCAGACGATTCCTAGGCCATTATATAAGCCCTAGGTTTCATACCACAGACATCTTCGTTTTCTGAAGAATCCCCCCCTTCCACCCCTACTCCTCCTCCTTTTCTAGATGGGTGGCACAGTGGCCCAGTGGTTAGCACTGTTGCCTCACAGCAAGAACATCTTGGTTCTGGCCATTAACAAAACAAGCAGACGTTTCTGTGCGGAGTTTGCACGTTCTCCCCCTGCTCGCGTGGGTTTCCTCCAGGTTCCCCGGTTTCCTCCCACCATTCAAAAACAGGCAACTTAAGTTGATTGACTAATCCAAATTAGCACCATAGACAGGCACTTAGCGGGTAGCTATCTCTTAAGAGCAATATCTATATGTTTATTAGCTACTACAGTAGGGGAGTTCTCGAGTTCGACCTGAGCTCAAACTCCCCTTTCGCCTTGCAACGGGAGGGAGCCCCGGGCTCGAGGATCTTTTGAGCTCAGGGCTCTCTCCCGGGACAGCATGCCAAACAAGCTTTATAATCAATCATCAGCTAAGTGTAAACTCTTGAATTGAATGTTGTCAAGTGGGTTTTTAAACGCCTATGACTGGTCACACGCTCAACAGAGAGGCTGTGATTGGTTCTAATGTTCTGGCGCTGTTCACAGATGAGTGACACTGATAATCAATAGCGGCGATCACAACTGATCCGTGATAGACGTGGTGGAGAAAACTCCCTCTGCATACACGCGCCTGGAGAGAAATAGTCTTGCCAGCAGGTCAAAGGGGCCATAATGAGAGAGGGAGAAATGGAGTTTACTTTCATTTTCTCAATAGCAGTGAAATAGGGGCTTCAGCTGTACCTTCAGTGAATGACTGTCCAAGAAACACACGCAGTGAATTGTGCAGAGTTTCTCAGTTTTAGTTGCTTACGCTTACCTCCCTCGCCATAGTATTATAACGCGACATAACGTATATGCAGTGTTGGGGAGTAACGGAATACATGTACCGGTGGTACGTATTTAGAATACTATTCATGAGTAACTGTATTCCGTTACAGTTACTATTTTTAAACAAGGGTATTTAGAATACAGTTACTTTCCTAATACCATTGGAATACTTAGGGCGATGCGTGTCTGGCCCATAATAATATTACTAAATTGCCGCCGAAACCAAAGAAACAGAAGCTACACTCCAGACTGCAATCACCAGCGTTAACTCAGTGAGACTCACGCAAATGACCCTGTTCTCACGCTCTCACGCCACACCTCCATTTTCTCACGCAGCAAAAAGGACGATCGCAAACACCGAACAACCGGACAACAACCATGATTTTCAAATAAACAGCTTTTTTTGCCGTCATTGTTCGTGAATTCGCTGCTTGATGTTTCGTTTGCGCTTTCAGAGGTTTCATTTACGCTTCTTAAATTTACGTTCGCTTTTTTGACACAAATGTGGGCGGGACTTATGGGCACCGTAGCCAAAGTTGGCAGCCCTGGTTAACTTGAGTGTACAAATATGGGGTTGGAGCCGCAACCGAAGCAACTTTCTAGCAGCAGTAAAGGAAAAAATGCATTCACGTCTTGGAAGTTGAAGCATTTTTTCTCTTTAAAGAATGAGAGGGGTGAGCGAAACCTGACAGTGCAGTGCAATCTCTTTTTCTGTGCAGACTGTAAAATACAAAGGGTAAGCAAAAAGCATATTAGATACATATACTGTATATTACAGACAGTAACGCTGTCTATGTTCAAGCACTTTTTATCTTGATTATAGAAACAGAAATTGAATTTGTTGACACTTTGATAAATAAACATTATTTAATAAACATAATTATATTGTTTTATTTATTTATCAGTCAATAATGGCCATTAGAGGCCCTCTGTTTTTCTGCAGAAATTGCTACCAACGCATAGTGTGACATTTAATAGACTTGAAGGCTGTTTTTTAAGGGCAAGTATTCCAAGTATTTAGAATACAGTACCAGGATTAAGCAAAGTAACGGAATACGTTACAAAATACATTTTAAAGCAGGTATTCTGTATTCTGTAACTAAATACATTTACAAAGTATTCTCCCCAACACTGCGCATATGGTATAAATGTATCTTTTACTGAATCGATTGTCCAAGCAAATTGTCCACATCTGCATCGCGGTGCATCAAAGAAACAATTAATTTTGACACCCCTAGGAAGCCCAAGCACTAATCTCTGACAGTTTTACACCAGACACTTTCTTACAATGCGGTCATATGTCTAAAAAAAAACATTTAGCATTTAGGAAGTGTGCTTCACAGGTGAGTGGGCTTGACAAGCAATCTGTTGAAACACTCTTCTCTCTATAACAAAAATCAACTCCTTACTCTTGCACTCTGAGCACTAAAAGTTCCTTTGTATAGCACTTCTTGTGTGTATTGCCTTTTCTTGTTGAATCACTGAATTCCTCCTCAGTTGTAAGTCCTTTTGGGCAAAAGTACAGTTGCAATCAGAATTATTCAACCCCCTGATTTATTAGCCCCCCTGTTAATTTTTTTCCCCAATTTCTGTTTAACGGAGAGAAATTTTTTTCAACACATTTCTAAGCATAATAATTTTAATAACTCATCTCTAGGCCCACACGAAATCTGCGCGCGCAGAATTTTGCAGATTTTCTGCAGATTTTCCACAGATTTCCGCAGATTTTTAGCCCATCATTAATTCTGTTTATTTACTTAAAGTTAACTATTTACAGTTAATCTAATTGGATTTGCATTTTAAACATTAAATACAAGTTAAAAAGATATTATTTTTTATTTAACATATTAAGGTTTTAGTTATGACACTCCCAAAATAATTCCGCAGAAATCCGCAGATTTTTACCAAAATTCTCCGCAGAAATAGCA
This sequence comes from Danio kyathit, assembly GCA_903798195.1. Classification (NCBI taxonomy): domain Eukaryota; kingdom Metazoa; phylum Chordata; class Actinopteri; order Cypriniformes; family Danionidae; genus Danio; species Danio kyathit. The sequence goes on from LR812534.1 coordinate 60,705,484, forward strand.
AAAAACGTCCGCAGATTCCGTCTGGCCCTGCTCATCTCTAATAACTGATTTATTTTATCTTTGTCATGATGACAGTAAATAATATTTTACTAGATATTTTTCAAGACACTTCTATACAGCTTAAAGTGACATTTAAAGGCTTAACTAGGTTAATTAGGTTAATTAGGCAAGTTATTGTATAATGATGGTTTGTTCTGTATACTATTGAAAAAATATATAGCTTAAAGGGGCTAATAATTTTGACCTTAAAATGGGTTTTAAAAAATTAAAAACTGCTTTTATTCTAGCCGAAATAAAACAAATAAGACTTTCTCCAGAAGAAAAAATATTAACAGACATACTGTGAAAATTTCCTTGTTCTGTTAAACATAATTTGGGAAACATTTAAAAAAGAAAAAAAAATTCAAAGGGGGTTCAATAATTCTGATTGCAACTGTATCTTCTGACTGAATGTTAAAGTAAATAAAAGCCTGAATATTGAAAAAAAAAAAAAAAAAAAAAAAAACCTCTCATGTCTGAACACATGCAAGCCAATAATCTGACAATGTGATCAATCTGTATTCACAAGACTTCATTAATAAATAAATAAATTCCTTATTGTGAAACATAACATGCATCTAATTCTGAGTATTTCATTTGTTGTGCTGGATGTCATGTTAAATAAATCATTAAAATTGAAGAGTATTGCAACTTACGGCTCAAATATCATCCTCTTAAGAATTTTGAATAGTGCTTCGACTTCTGTTGATTGAGATCAAGAAAGTGTCTGCAGTAGACTTACACCTCCCTAACTTAAAAATGTCTGGATGTACTTAAATCTGCAGTAAGGACATGCTACTGTCACATGTGCACTTCAATAAACCGCCAAAAATCAGCTTAAAGCATTTACATGTGGGGCGAAATGTAGCTGTGATGATCGGTTTGTGTTTAAGCAGCTTATGATTTTACTCCAGCCGAGGAAAAGTGGTTAACGTTTACACAATCACATGCATTGTTGATTTAAGAATAATTAGGTTAAGACTATGTATAGATAATACACTAAACATAAACAAATACAAATCAAATCACAAATGTCTGATATTAGCGAACAATTGGAACAATATGGCCATGTTAAATGTTGCATTAAATGTGGCAATCGCATATAAATAGGCACACTGTAAAAAATATCTTTAAATTAGCAGCTTTCCATTCATGTTTTATTTATTTAATTTTTATAAACAATTATTTATGCTTTTGAATTGCATTACTGGCCCTTGATCTATCTTTTAACCTTGAAAAGTTGCAAAAAAAGACTTTTATGAACATTTTTAATAGTTTAAAGTGATACATTGTCTGGGTTGGTGTTGTATATTATGCTACAAACACCTTGAAATAAATTGCCAGATAATTCTGTTATTTTA
>LR812534.1:60709383-60874383 GCA_903798195.1 Danio kyathit
GGTTGTGCTCAAAAGAGCCTGGTTTCTCTCAAGGTTTTTTTTTCCTTCACTTTCGTCAATTGGTGAAGTTTGTCCCTCACCACTGTCACCACTGGCTTGCTTGTTTGGGACTTGTGAAGCTGCGCATCGATGGATTTGCTCTTCAGTGTTTGGACTTTCAACAGTGAAAATTAAACCACACTGAACTGAACTTCAACTCTGAAAACTGGACTGACAGAAGCCTGCCAATTTTCCTGTGTGAACAGGCACTTTTTGAAAATACTGGCAAATTTCCTGGAAAGAGAAGTTGTAAAATTTCCGGTAATTTGCCGGAATGCTGCACTGTGTAAACACAGAAGGAAAATTGCCAGAAAGAGCACGTTCACGCTTAGAACACGCTGACATGAGACATGTACTCCAGCCAATCAGAACCTTCAGACGCATTCACATCCACGCGGTTTATGAAAATAAAAGCGTTTAAATATTTTTCCAGACACATTTAGCTGCTAGATGTTAGTCAGATAACGTTTATGTTCCTTCTTAATGCCAACTGTGTAAAAAACAATCATCAATAAAAATACCTTCAAGCTTTGCTTCAGTCGCTTGACGCGTGTGCACGTGAAGCAGCCGGTGAGCACCAGCACACACCCATATTATAAATCTCGACGTGCGCAAGTGTTCCTCCATAATGTTATCAACGAAGTTGTTCACAATGCTTATCCATCCACAGAGTTTGTACTGTAGTCAAATATTTTTTAAATACAAGCGCAGTCGTTTAAAGCTCATTTCTGGTTAATGATGTCAGAATTTACCTGTATTTTGGAATGAATGTGTGAACGCTCTTTTCCGGAAAAATTTCGTAACATCGTTACCTGTGTGAACAGCGCTTTTTTAAATTTACCGGTAAAGTCGTTCCGGAAATTCTCCGGATATTTACCGGTGTCACTGTGTGAAAGCGGCTACAGTTTCAATTTACTAGAACTTCTATATAAAGCTGCTTTGACACAATCTACATTGTAAAAGCGCTATATAAATAAACATAAATTGAATTGAACTATAATGCTTTGGTATATAATGCTTCACTATGTTCTATTATAAATGCAAAATCCTGTACTCATCATTGCATTTTATATGAGATGGTGGGCTGGACATCACTAGCTGTAAGCAGAAAACAGCACTGGTACATTTTTACCTGTAAAGCTATGTTAGGTAAACTACAAAGAATTTAAAGGCATTATAAAGAGAGTGGTAATGGAAGCATGTGATTGTTATGGTTGAGAGGACTGATGAAATGCTGTAGTTATGTGGTGTTCTTCATTCATTCAGTTATTTTCTTTATGGCTTAGTCCCTTTATTAGTCTGGGGTTGCCACAGGGGAATGAACCGCCAACTCATCCAGCACATGTTTTATGCAGCGGATGCCCTTCCAGTCGCAACCCTTCACTGGGAAACACCTATACACTCTCATTAACACACATACACTACGGCCAATTTAGCTTATTCAATTCACCTATAGCGCATGTCTTTGGCCGTTGGAGAAACTGGAGCACCTGGAGGAAACCCACACCAACACGGGAAGAACATGCAAACTCCACACTAAAATGCCAACTGACCCAGCCAGGGCTCGAACCAGTGACCTTCTTGCTGTGAGGCGACAGCGCTACCCACTGCACCACCCACTATGTGGTGTTCTTGCATTTTAAAACTGATTTTCTGTATGACTGTTACCTTGGCCAGGTTTCTTTTGTAAAAGAGATTTTTAAATGGCAATAAATAAAAATATAAGTTAAGATATTTTGAAGAATGTTGGACACCTGTAGTCATTAACTTCCATAGTTGGAAAAAGGCACCCACTTCGAATGTCATCACTCAATTGAATAGGCATTGTTAGTGGATATCAGCTGATAGAAATAGGCCAGTAGGGGCCTTCTGCGCCATACTGGTAGGCTCAGAAGGCTGTTATCATCCATCCACATGGTTAATCAGCTATACTAATCGAGAAGACTACAGATGCAGATCTATTTTTACATTACTGTGACGGTAGAGGTAGACGCTAATAAAGTACAATTAATGAGAAATTCAATAAATAATGTCAATAATTCTCGTTAACTTCTGTCCGCAGCTGTGTGTGACCTGATTAACCATGTGGATGGATGATAACAGCCTTCTGAGCCTACCAGTAGGTGCAGACGGCCCTTACTGGCACATATCTACAGTATCAGCTGATAACGCCCATTCAATCGAGTGAAAACATGCGAATCGGCTGGGAAAAATATATAATATGTAAAATATATACTATCAATAGCTACCATTTTGTGACATTCTTCAAAATATCTTCTTTTGTGTTTTAAGAATATTCAATACAGGTTTACATATTTTTGGGTGAACAATTTTAAATATTTTTCAGGAATCGGTGACACTTTATTAGGAAGTTAAAACAAGCTACACTGATATAAAAATAATATCTATAATCTATATTATAATCGTTTTACTGCCACCTTTGATCAATTGAAATGACATTTTTGCTAAAAAAAAGTGCAAGCCTTATAAATCATCACTAACCTCAGACGTTTGTTGATAATACAATGTAAATAAATACTACAATTACATAATACAATGAAGAAAAATGAAATGTTGTAGTTATGTGGTTTTCTTGTATTTTAAAATTGTGATCTGTAGCTGATTAACCATGTGGATGGATGATAACAGCCTTCTTACTAGTAGGCGCAGAAGGCTCCTACTGGCCCATATCTATGAGCTGATAACCACTAATAACGTCCATTCAATCGAGGATAACATTCAAATTGGCTGGAAAAAATATGTATACTAATGGAAATCAATGGCTACTATTTTCTGACAATTTTCAAAATATCTTCTTTTGTGTTTTACAAAAATTCAAACAGGTTTACAGGATTTTTTTTTTTACTTGTCAGGAACCTGTGACACTTTTCTAGGATGCTTTGAGGTCAAGGAAGTAAAAAAAAAACATTTATTTGAAAAAAAATCTACAATATAATTGTTTTACTGCCACTTTTGATCAATTGAAATTACATTTTTGCTAAAGAAAAGTGCAAACCTTACAAATGATCACTAACCTCAGACGTTGAATACAGACAAAATACAGTGTAAATAAATCATAAAAATTAAATAATTCAATAAATTAAAATAAAAACTTTTCTTCTGAACTCTTTGATGACTGAAAACTTCAAAAGAGCAGCATTTATTTAAAATGGAAATCATTTGCAACATCACAAATCCCACTTTTGATCAATTTCATGCATCAGCGCTGAACAAAATAATGAATTTCTTTCAAAAACAGCACTGGTACATGTTTAACTGTAAAGCTATGTTAGGTAAACTACAGAGCTGGGAAAAACTGCATTTTCTTATTTAGCACATTCGGCATTGGCAAAAAGAATTTAAAGGCATTATAAAGAGAGTGGTATTGGAAGCATGTGACTGTTTTGGTTGAGAGGACTGATGAAATGTTGTAGTTATGTGGTGTTCTTGTATTTTAAAATTGTTATCTATAGCTGATTAATGGATGATAACAGCCTTCTGAGCCTACTAGTAGGCGCAGAAGGCCACTACTGGCCCATATCTATCAGCTGATAACTACTGATAATGCCCATTCTATCAAGGATAACATTTTAAACGGCTTGAAAAAAATATATGCTAATGGAAATCAATGGCTATCATTTTCTGACATTCTTCAAAATATCTTCTTTTGTGTTTTAAGAAAATTCAAACAGATTTACACTTTTTTTTTATTTGTCAGGAATCGCTGACACTTTTCTAGGAGGCTTTGAGGTCAAGGAAGTTAAAAAAAACATTTATTTGAAAAAAAAATCTATAATATAAGTGTTTTACTGCCACTTTTGATCAATTGAAATGACAAATTTTTGCTAATGAAAAGTTCAAACCTTACAAATCATCACTAACCTCAGACAAAAACAGCACTGGTACATTTTTATCTGTAAAGCTATGTTAGCTAAACTACAGAGCTGGGAAAGTTTGCATTTTCTTATTGTCCACGTTCGGCAAATGGCAAAAAGAATTTAAAGGCATTATAAAGAGAGTGGTATTGGAAGCATGTGATTGTTTTTGTTGAGAGGACTGCTGAAATGCTGTAGTTATGTGGTGTTCTTGTATTTAAAAATGGTTTTCCTCTATGACTGTTACCTCGGCCAGGTCTCTTTTGTAAAAGAGATGTTAAATCTCAGTGAGACTTCCTGGTTAAATAACACCAATAAATAAAAATATAAGTTAAGATATTTTGAAGAATGTTGGACACCTGTAGCCATTAACTTTCATAGTTGGAAAAATGCACCCTCTTCGAACGTCATCACTCGATTGAATGGACGTTTATCCTACTGGTATGCTCAGAAGGCTGTTATCATCCATCCACATAGTTAATCAGCTGTACTAATAGAGAAAACTCCAGATCCAGATCTGTTTTTACATTACAGTGATGGGTTTAGGGTTGGGGTAGAGGTAGACGTTACAGTTTTTCTCAGTCGCTTTGGTGCATTTCTCACAACATTATTTACATTTGCACAACAGTTCATGCATTTCTCAAAACAATTAGTCATTTGTGCACATCATAGTAGCAGTTTCTCATTCCTTTCAACAAATTGCAAATGCTTTTGGACATGCATCAATTGCTTTCATACAACTCTCTGCTGTTTGTAACATTATCATTTGCTTATGTCATGTCAGTCAAAATTAACTAAACTTGTGTCTGCTGAATAGTCATTCCATATTAAACTAATAGTCCTCTTTTCGTTACTTGAGTCATTACATACAAAAATGTTGAACAAGTTGTCAAAATCTGTCAAGCTCATTTTATTTAAAAACTTTAAATCTTTTTTTTCTCCTGAAAATGTCTTCTAAAATGAACAATTTCATGAATGATTTACAGACCTGTGTATGCTGTAGGTTCAGTTTCAATATGTACTGCAATGTTGTTTACAGTTGTGCACAGCTCTACCCAAAGAAAGTTTGTTTGTTGTAAAAAAGGGTGTATTTATTCTTTTGCACAATGCTGTGAATAAATTAGAATTATAAAGAGCAAATGCAGTAAAAATGTGAAACATACATATTCAGTGTCTTGTACTCAGATACCTCACTAAATGCAGTGATGTCTAACTTTACTGTAGTTTTCAAATAACTGTGCAAATAGTATATAGTGCTGTCTTGAGCATTTTCAGGAAGTGTCACCAAAATCTGACTTTTTTACATTGGAAAAAATGTACAGAGTAAAGTGTCATAATGAAAACATGACAAAGCCATTTGACTATCTTGTTCATAAACAATGGTGGCAGGACTTTGCATTTTGATGGCACTGACACTTTCATTGACATCAATACTTGCTTTTGAGGAATGAGCTCTCCATTTTGAGCAAGTGACTCGCTTTTGCAGGTTATCCACTAGGTTTTGCAGTTTGTACTAATTGTTTTGAGAAATGCATGAACTGTTGTGCAAATGTAAATAGTGTTGTGAGAAATGCACCAAAGCCACTGAGAAAAACTGTAATAAAATACAATTAATGGGAATTTTAATAAATAATTCTCGTTAACTTCCAGCCGCAGCTGTATGTGATCTATAGCTGATTAACCATGTTGACGGATGATAACAGCCTTCTGAGCTACTAGGCACAGAAAGCCCCTACTGGCCAATATCTATCAGTTGATAACCACTGATAAGGCAAATTCAATTAAGTGATAACATTCAAATCGGCTGAAAAAAAAAAAAAAAAAAAAAAAAAATATATATATATATATATATATATATATATATATATATATATATATATATATATATATATATATATATATATATATATACTATGGAAATCAATGGCTACTATTTTCTGACATTCTTCAAAATATCTTCTTTTTGAGTTTTACGAAAATTCAAACAGGTTTACTGATTTTAGGATGAACAATTTTTAAATATTTGTCAGGAATCGGTGACACTTTTCTAGGATGCTTTGAGGTCAAGGAAGTTTAAAAAAACACATTTACTTGTAAAAATCTATAATATGAGCGTTTTACTGCTACTTTTGATCAATTGAAACGACATATATAAGTGCAAACCTTACAAATCATTACTAACCTCAGGCGTTTGTGGAAAACACAGTGTTAATAAATCATAAAAATTAAACAATACAATAAATTAAAATGAAATCTTTTCTTCTGAACTCTTTGATGACTGGAAACTTCAAAAGAGCAGCATTTATTTGAAATGGAAATCATCTGCAACATCACAAATCCCACTTTTGATCAATTTCATGCATCAGCGCTGAACAAAATAACGAATTTCTTTCAAAAAAAGAAAAAAAAAATCTCACTAAATAAATAAAAAAAATCAAAAATGACTCAGAAACTCAATTACTCTTCAAAGACAAACCTTCCAAAAGCCTAAATGTCACCCTCAGATCTCAATCCGTGCTTAAATTTGCCCAGATACAGTACCAAATCCATCTGAGATTTCTTTGCACTCAAGCTTTTCTATTCCGAGGATCTTCACTGGATATCAAGTACATCCTCCATACTGTAGATATGAAAGCACCATGCAGACACTCACCAAAGCAAACTGTTCAAATGACCAGGCCAACAGAGTGGGACCCCTGATCAAATTCCAAATGAGATGAAAAGTTATTTCATTGGCCTCGCCATTCAACGCACTGCCCAATTTTCTAAGCGCCGCTTATTAAAAATGCATCAAGAGAGCCTTGAAGGCAGTGCAGCGCTGTTTGTTTGGCCAAGGACATTATATGAGAAATAACTTCAAAGCCGCGACTGCAATACCCGCGGCCTTGTCTCATCGCTGGAGCACTGTTGATAGAAGAAAGCCACTAAATATTTGCATTCATGAAAAGGGCCACGTTATTTACCCAAGCGACATCCTGATGAATCTATAGTAATCATGCTTTCTCTCTCGGATGGCATTTTGAGTTCTAGTACCGTATGACATTCACCTGCACTAGGAAGGGGGGGAAATATCTAATGAGGATTTTAGTATGCACAAAGAACCGCTGTTGTTTGGCACACCGATGTACGCAAGAAAGCTAAAAATGAATACGAGGGAGGTTAATGTCATGCTGCGGCAGCACAACTTCATTCTATAATTTCCATTAGATTTCCATTAGACTGAGTCACTAAGCACTAACGCATGCGAGGGAACACTGCACGAGTTGAAAGGTGTTTGTTGAAAGTAAAAACGCTCGGAACAGCATGCGCGGGGGATTTTTTTACTCATCCAGTCAGCTTCAAGTCATGTCAGATGCAAAAGCAAGGCAGCCAGACAGAGCAGATTTGCGGTATAAATAAATAAATCGCTCAGAATGCGATGGCATGTTCATTATTTCTTTCACAATACACCAGCAGCATGCCATGCTACTTGATGCACGTTATTTATTTCTCACTTATTATATGCTATCTGTGATATTGCGTAAACATACGAATAACCATCAATCATGCTTGCTGTTCAGTAATACAAGACCTTCGCAACCTGTGCTTTTCATTAAAGTAAAGCCCTGCAGAAATCCTGAACTGTGCACTTCATTAAAAAAAGATTAATAAGACGTACAGTATGGGAGAGAATAACAGTATCAGAGCAAATGAGAGTTTAGAGAGACAACGGGGGAAGATGAAAGATTCAGATGTGCAAATACAACAACTGTTACCTTAAATGATAAAGCAAACAGTTTGACAAATCCATCCACGCATATCTGTCAATTCATCCACCTACTTAGATTGCAGCTAACTCTCTCACTCTCTCGCTCCACTGGAAAATAAAATGTTTACGCTATACTGATTTCTGGTATACATATTATATTTTAAGTTAGTTTTATATTTGTCCAATATTTATGTTTAAAACATGCCAATCAGTCTGAACGCTCAGGACTATATGATACTGCAAAATTCACAAACAAACAGACATACAACAGAATAAAAGAAAATAATGTCGGACAAAATAATTAACAAATTCTGATTGTATACAGTTGAAGTCAGAATTATTAGCCCCCTGAATTATTCGCCCCTTGTTTATTTTTTCCCCAATTTCTGTTTAACGGAGAGAAGATTTTTTTCAAAACATTTCTAATCATAATAGTTTTAATAACTCATTTCTAATAACCGATTTATTTTATCTTTGCCATGATGACAGTAAATAATATTTAATTAGATGTTTTTCAACAGCTTAAAGTGACATTTAGGTTAACTAGGCAGGTTAGGGCAATTAGGCAAGTTATTGTATAAGGATGGTTTGCTTGTAGACTATGGAGAAAAAAAAATATATAGCTTAAAGGGGCTAATAATTTTGACCTTAAAATGGTTTGTAAAAAAAAATAAAACTGCTTTCATTCTAGCCAAAATAAAACAAATAAGACTTTCTCCGGAAGAAAAAATATTATCAGGCATACTGTGAAAATTTCCTTGCTCTGTCATTTGGGAAATATAAAAAAAAAAGAAAAAATATTCAAAGGGGGCTAATAATTCTGACTTCAACTGTATGCATGCCTATTAAAATACTGCAAAAGTACTAAAAAAACATTTTTAAAAGTACAGATATTTATCGTTGAAATCTGTCTTCAAACATATCTCCGCCACACAAGAAACATTAATAAATTTCCAATGCAAAAATGCTACACAATGTAAAAAGATCTAGAGGGAGGGAGAGACAGAGAGAGGTCTAGAGCGAGAGAAAGAGAGAATTTTAAGCAGTGCTGTTCACTTCAAAGCTGTACTAGATAGATAGATAGATAGATAGATAGATAGATAGATAGATAGATAGATAGATAGATAGATAGATAGATAGATAGATAGATAGATAGATAGATAGATAGATAGATGATAGAATCTCAAACATATGTCTGCATAGTTTTGTTCACTTCCTTACAGTATCTGTGATGAGGGAACAGAAAATCTAATGAGAGCATATGCGATGGAATTGCTCGTCTCGCATTGCAACTGAACCCCCAAAATATGATTTTCCCCTCTCATTATCCTCTGAGGAGAAGACTCGACTATGGAGCGCGTAAAAAGGCTTTTTGAATATGATAGTTGCGGAGGGATAAGAACGCACGTATGCTCGGCATTACACAGGCATAACTGCTCCTCTGTAAACTCCTGCCTGTTTTAGCGTTTTTTTTCCTTCTCATCCAGACACCTGCAACCCCTCACAGTCACACAAACCCACCAACAGCAGCACTTACCCTGCACGCACGACAGTATACAGCAGAACACTATATTCCCAATGATAAATCCAGTTTTAATCGTCATCGTGGTGCCGCGAGCGCATCTGATACATCCTCTATGTGAAAGCGCTAGAAATCCTCGCCATCCCTCATTATCAGCCGCTTTCATAGTCTCTCAAGTGTCCGGCAGGAACGGATAATCCTCGCGCTGGAGAGGAGACTGATCGCTGGAGTCAGTCAGCGCTGGATCTATGAGGAGACCAACAGCAGCAACCTTGACGAGGACTCAACCATCTCGCCAACAGGGGCACAAAGTATTCTCTGTACTCCTCGTATGACTCTCCTCCTCACTTACAGAGCGGCGCGTGCTGATTTCAATGCATCTCTAATAAGCGCATGCACGTTGCATTTCACGAAGAGTTCTCCAATGCACGCGCATTACTCTTTTTTTAAAATGTTGTCGATCAGCCAAAGGGGAGGTGTTTATTAAATATGCATTCGGCGATATCGGTGCATCGTCATTGATCAGTACATACAGTGTCTAAAATGTATATGAAACAAAATGGGTTGCCAAATGCACCTAGTAAATGATGCATATATGATATGCGTGCTCTATAAAAGAAGCGATTCTTATCGTTAGAAATAACGCAACATGAATTAAACTGCATAAAAATAGTTGCCAAGTATGTCATGTATTTAAACAATAGTTTAAAAAGTTGATGAAAAGAAAATATTACTCTTAAATAACGCGCGCATTGTACAAACCAAAATTGCGTTACAGTACCGCTGTAAATGCGGTTTGCATGTACTCGTTAAACGCGTGCATATTACACGTTTGCAATGCAGCAAATGCAAGAATGCCTTATTGGAATATACGCGTGCATGCGCTGTTTAATGACAAAGCACTTTTTTTCTAAACGCATGCATGCATGTAATGCATAAAGTTGTGTTTATTATGTTGACTTATTCGCAGCGCAACCTATGCATCAGTCCGTGTGTTGCATTATCATAATCAGTCCATTCCAGCACTTCATTAAAAGTGGGAGAGCGTCCAATTTGTCTATGTATAGTCCCCCCTAAGGTACATTTAATCAAAGATGGGATTTTAGAGGGAGTCTTCTGCCATCTGTAGGTTAGGATCACTTCTGTTCCATACAGCACTCTCTCGCCTCCTCGAACACACACACAGACACGCACACAGCAAACCTCTTTCACCCTCTCTCTCAATAATAAACCTAATGCACGTATATAATACGCAAATACGTCCACATATTCTGATAAGAATGCTTGAGTGCATGAGTTTTTCTTTGGGAAATGTTTGTTTACAGCTGGAGATTGTAATAATCAGAGAGATAGCGACTGGTAATGTATATAAATTGAAGATGTATTCTATAGCAGGACTTGAAAGCATCAGCCGCGTGAACACAGAGGTCAGTCAAGAGCTGTCCGTGGTGCTGAATTCATTACTTCGCGCTGTAGACTGCACACGTCCTGTTAAAGGAATAGTTCACCCGAAAGAGAAGCATTTACTCAATCAGTTGATGACCCGAAATATCAACGCACAATCACGACGCTTGATATTATTCACTACTGCTGTTGTTTTATACAACAATGATTTAGAAGTTAAGCTTTTAAAGCTGTATGGTTTGTGAGCTATTCATTCAAATTATTCATATTATACCTTCAAAAAAGTGGTTACATGGTGGCTCAGTGGTTAGCACTGTTGCCTCACAGCAAGAATGCCACTGGTTCGAGGTCAGTTGGCATTTCTGTGTGAAGTTTGCATGTTCTCCCCGTGTTGGTGTGGGTTTCCTCTGGATGCTCCGGTTTCCCCCACAGTCCAAACACATTTGCTATAGGTGAATTGGATTAACTAAATTGGCCGTATGTGTGTGAATGAGTGTGTATGGATGTTTCCCACTGGGTTGCAGCTGGAAGGGCATCGGCTGCAGGCACGTGCAGAGGTGGGGGCTTTGGGTGCTTGAGCCCCTGCCCTTTTATTCTCCTGGAGAGAAAGTGCCCTTTATTCCTGGGGATAATTATTTTTTAATACTACTAATAATATAATATATGTTAATGCATGTTCTATTTAAGGACCGCTTTCCCTGTCAAACAATAAAAAAAACAAAACTTTAAAGTATCTTGGTTTTAGTCTATCGCTCCAAGCGAGCCTCGAACCGACGATTTGGAAAGAAAAGCCACATGCGAGGTGAATGCTCTAACGAAGACTCTATTTACATTATTACTCTCGCCTCAAAAGTAAGTTGTCAACAGTGGAGTAACGTCTATCACCGCCTATGCCAACTCCTGCATCCGCATTGCACGCGGACTGCATCTGGCTAATGTAATGGAGAAACGACAGCTGGACAGTGAAAATATTGTCCTCTTGTTTTTGCAGTCACACAAAATATATAATGTCAATTGAAGCTATAAAACAAGTACATATAGGCTAGCTATGGAAGTCAGTGGCCTACATTCTTCAAAATATTTTATTTTGTTCAACAGAAAAAAAAAATCAAACAAATATAATAGATTGAAAAGGGATAGTTCACCCAAACATTTTAATTTACTCACCCTCAAGTGGTTCCATTTCTTTGTTTCTTTATTTTGTTGAACACTAATGAATAAAAGATTAAAAAAGATATTTTAAAGAAAGCTATAAACTTGAAATCATCGACTTCCAGACTAGGAAAAACAAATACCATGAAAGTCAATGGTTACAGGTTTCCCGCTTTCTTCAAAATAGCCTTTAACTTTGTGTGTTCAACAGAAGAAAAAAAAAGTCAAATGGGTTTGGAACAAGTAAAAGGTTAGTAAATGGTGACAGAATTTTCAGTTTTGAATTAACTATCCTTTTAAGGGTGAGTATATGGTGAATTTAGGGTGAAATCTCCTTAATAATCTCATTATAATATATTTTATTTATTAAAGTACAATTGTTGTTATTATTTAATAAAAAGTGCCTTTTTTCCATTTGAGCCCCTACCCCTTAAAAGGTCTCTGCACGTCCCTGATCGGCTGTGTAAAACATATGCTGGATAAGTTGGCGGTTTATTCCACTGTGGCGACCCCTGATGAATAAAGGGTCTAAGCCGAAGGAAAATGAATAAATGACCTTCAGAAGAAATGTATTTATGATGCAATCAGCTACAGAATCTCAAATTTCATCAAGCTGAACTGAAACAGAAGTTACAATGGTGTTTTACTTCATTTTGTGTCACATATGAATAAAACAGCTTCTCGAACAAGAATGCATTAATTAAAGCAGGGGGAGATTTTCTACATGAGGAATTGATCTGGTGGTTTTATGATTGTGGTTTGCTATTGGTGGATCTCATGTGATTGACAGGTCGCCCTGCCCTTGTGCCATTAAATAATGAAGGGGAGTGAAAAGATAATTGATTGAAAAATATAGACGCATGGGATTTTTAAATAAATAAATCAATAATACAATTAAATTATAAATAAAATGTAATTAATTTAATTATATCAAAGTAAAAGTAACACACTTTTGATGGAAGTAAACAGTGTCAGTTTGTGTATTTTTGTTAAAGCATTCACATCAATTATTTAGTAAATCTCATTTATAATTTGAGCTGCGACATTGTCTAAATAGACCAGGGATCACCAAACTTGTTCCTGGAGGTCCGGTGTCCTGCACATTTTAGCTCCAACCCTAATAAAACACACCTGAACAAGCTAATCAAGGTCTTACTAGGTATACTTGAAACACCCAGGCAGGTGTGTTGAGGCAAGTTGGAGCTAAACCCTGAGGGCAACGGACCTCCAGGAATGAGATTGATGACCCCTGAAATAGACCTTTCGATATGGGACTCGTTTAGGTTGTGGATTACTGCTTTAATGTTTTAAGACAATGTTGGACACTGTAGTCTCATTTTAGGGGCAACACGGTGGCTCAGTGGTTAGCACTGTCACCTTACAGCAAGAAGGTCGCTGGTTTGAGTCCCGGCTGGGCCAGTTGTAATATCTATGTGGAGTTTGCATGTTCTCCCCGTGTTGGCTTTCCTCCAGTTTCCCCCACAGTCCAAAGACATGCGCTATAGGTGAATTGAATTAAAATGAAACTAAAATGGCCATCCTGTATGTGTATGAATATGAGAGTATATGGGTGTTTCCTAGTACTGGGTTGCAGCTGATAGGGCATCCGCTGTGTAAAACACATGCTGGATAAGTTGGCGGTTCATTCCTCTGTGGCGATCCCTGATAAATAAGGGACTAAGGCGAAGGAAAATAAATGAATAAATTACATTTGATTAAATTAAATTAACTTAAATTAAATAAACAGTTATCCAAAAGTGTAAATTTTGATTTTAAGCTACTATCAACTGGAGATACACTAATATATTAATAGAAGCATAAATATGAATGCATTAAAACAATAATCAATATCTAATATTTGTGTGTAAATATTAGTACGTGTACAGTATGTGTGTGAATGTGAAAGTGTATGGATGGTTCCAAGTACTGGGTTGCAGTTGTAAGGGCATTCGCTGCGTAAAACATATGCTAGATAAGTTGGCGGTTCATTACACTGTTGCGACCCCTGATGAATAAAGGGACTAAGTCAAAAAGAAAATGAATGAATGAATGAATATTAGTATGTGTGTGTGGGGGGGTGAATGTTAGAGTGTATGGGTGTTTCCCAGTACTAGGTTGCGGCTAGAAGGGCATCCGCTGTGTAAAACATGTGCTGGATAAGTTGGCGGTTCATTCCACTGTTGCGACCCCTGATAAATAAAGGGACTAAGCCAAAAAGAAAATAAATGAATGAATGAATGAATGAATGAATATTAGTATGTGTGTGTGTGTGTGTGGGTGAATGTTAGAGTGTATGGGTGTTTCCCAGTACTAGGTTGCGGCTGGAAGGGCATCCGCTGTGTAAAACATGTGCTGGATAAGTGGGCGGTTCATTCCACTGTTGCGACCCCTGATAAATAAAGGGACTAAGCCAAAAAGAAAATAAATGAATGAATGAATGAATGAAAGAATATTAGTATGTGTGTGTGTGTGTGGGTGAATGTTAGAGTGTATGGGTGTTTCCCAGTACTAGGTTGCGGCTGGAAGGGCATCCGCTGTGTAAAACATGTGCTGGATAAGTTGGCGGGTCATTCCTTTGTTGCGACCCCTGATAAATAAAGGGACTAAGCCAAAAAGAAAATAAATGAATGAATGAATGAAAGAATATTAGTATGTGTGTGTGTGTGTGTGTGTGTGTGTGTGTGTGTGTGTGTGTGTGTGTGTGTGTGTGTGTGTGTGTGTGTGTGTGTGTGTGTGTGTGGGTGAATGTGAGTGTATGGGTGTTTCCCAGTACTGGGTTGCGGCTGGAAGGGCATTCACTGCGTAAAACATACAGTATGCTAGATAAGTTGGCGGTTCATTCCACTGTTGCGACCCCTGATGAATAAAGGGACTAAGCCAAAAAGAAAATGAATGAATGAATATTAGTATGTGTGCTATTCAATTGTATTTTTTTTAAAACAAAAAAGTTAAATATATACCAATATTTATAATATCAATCACTTAAAGGGCACCTATGGTGAAAAATCTACTTTTTAAGCTGTTTGGACAGGCATATGTGTAGGTGTAGTTTATAGACCGTCATATTGAGGTGATATAAACACACCCAGTCCTTTTTTTTCAATTTAACAACATAAAAACGGTGGACCAATAGGAGCGGTTTTGAGACCGACCACAACTTGACGAAGGAGTGCGGTCCCCCCGCCCACCGAATTGATTGACAGCTGCGTATTAACATGTCTCCGTAGTAACGTGTACAATCATACCAACCACAGTACGTGCGCAAACTAAGCAACCGTGAATAAAAGTCTATTCAGTTTGCTAGGATCATCAATCATCATCAAATGTGATCAAGCGTGAGTTTTACAAGTTTAAAATGTTTTAAAACAGTGCATGTTTGTAATAAATTACAGCGATTTACTTCAGCTTTACTTCATCAACACAGCCGCGTGTCAGAACAAGTACAAAAGACGCTTCAATCCCAGTTTGTGGACGTTAAATCAGGTTTATTTTGTACATTAACATAACAGATATCCATACAGCAGTGGATATTAACCTGTATCCTGTCACATTTGCGTGCAAAGCTAAATGCGCGCACTGTATGTGTGTGTGTGTCCGCGCTGTGTGTCTGTGTGTGTGCGTGAACTTTGTAACGACATTGTGTGTGACTCATCGTAGCAACTCCACAACAAATGCATCAAATAATCATTGGAAAAGTTCTTACTGTAGTATTTCTCACAAACGTTATGTGAGATCTGCTTCCTATATGTCTGTCAGTTGTCTGTGGCAGCCGAGGGTGGAGACTGAGGCACGCTGACAGGCACGAGGATCGGTGGGCGGGGAGGACTAGCCTTAAAGGCCCAGTACACAAAAACAGCAAAATGCTGTTGAGAGCTATAAAATACAAACTAGTGAAAGCTATAATCAATAATCTGATGGGTGTTTTGAGCTGAAACTTTACAGACACATTCTGGGGACACAAAAGACTTAT
The DNA here is from genome assembly GCA_903798195.1 of Danio kyathit. Classification (NCBI taxonomy): domain Eukaryota; kingdom Metazoa; phylum Chordata; class Actinopteri; order Cypriniformes; family Danionidae; genus Danio; species Danio kyathit. The sequence goes on from LR812534.1 coordinate 60,725,094, forward strand.
TAAATCTGGAAAAAGAGGTAACCTAGGTGCCCTTTAACATATTAAAATACTATTTTTAAAGATTAGAGTGCTGTATCAAAACACAAATTTTAAATCAGTATATTTTCCCACTCTCCTTCACGCCGCAGTTTTAAACATTTAAACATTTTTAAATATTTAAAATATAATGGCATTTAGTATTATTTGTGTCATTTTTTTTAATAGGTAACTCAATGATTAGCACTGTCACAGTAAGAAGGTTGCTGGTTCGAGTCTCGGCTGGGTAAGTTGGCATTTCTGTCTGGAGTTTGCATGTTCTCCTCGTGTTGGCGTGGGTTTCCTCCGGGTGCTCCGGTTCCCCCCAAGTCCAAAGACATACCGCAAACACAGCCGTAGTGTATAAGTGTGCATGTGAGAGTGTATGGGTGTTGGTGCTAAATTTATTACATTGCGCCAGGCACGTGCACACATAGGGGTCCAGCTGTGCAGTGTGATATATAGTGCCCTTCCAAAATGAAAGTAAGTGCCCCGCTGCCCCCCACTTTTCATGAAAACCGGGACCGATTCCCCCACTTTTCATGAAAACCGGGACTGTCAACTCTCCCCCACCCCCACTTTCCGTGAAAACGGAACGTCAACTGTTAAAGAAAATGTCCTGTTAAAGAAATAGTTTACCTGAAAAAATGATGACATGATGGTGGTGTTCTGTACAACGATGGCAAATGGAAACACATGCGCTATAGGTGAATTGAATAAACGAAATTGTCCGTAGTGTATGTGTGTGAATGTGAGAGTGTATAGGCGTTTCCCAGTACTGGGTTGCAGCTTGAAGGGCATTCAAAACATATGCTCGATAAGTTGGCGGTTCATTTCGCTGTGGCGACCACTAATGAATAAAGGGACTAATCCAAAGGGAAATGAATGAATGAATATATTTTAACAAGTAATGAATGGCACGGCGACGCAGTGGCGCAGTAGGTAGTGCTGTCGCCTCACAGTCGCCTGGTTCGTGCAGTTGGCGTTTCTGTGTGGAGTTTGCATGTTCTCCCTGCATTTGCTTGGGTTTCCTCCGGGTGCTCCGGTTTCCCCCACAGTCCAAAGACATGCGGTACAGGTGAATTGGGTAGGCTAAATTGTCCATAGTGTATGAGTGTGAATGAGAGTGCGTGGGTGTTTCCCAGAGATGGGTTGTGGTTGGAAGGGCATCCGCTGCGTAAAACATGTGCTGAATAAGTTGACGGTTCATTCCGCTGTGGCGACCCCTGATTAATAAAGAGACTAAGCCGAAAAGAAAATGAAGTATGCAACATCATTACACTGAAAAATAATAATAATTTCATGATAAAATCACTTTTGTGAATGTAATTAGATGTGGAGCCTCTTGTCCATGACCCCTTTTTACAGTAAAACAAAAGGTGTTATACATGTAATATGAAACACTCAAATATACAAGCTGATGAAGACTGCCAAAAACCATTCGCAATGCTCCTTTCATTGAAAATCTACTCCAGGACTTCTCTTTTCTAAATGAAGTTAAAGCCAAACTGGCCTTATGGCTTCTACAGAAAAATATACCATTGCTTAGCAACCTCAGAGGATCAAAGTGTATATGTTATCAAAATCCGCACCTCTACTCCTGTCCTCTATATAAAACCCAGAATGTGTTATTAGAGAAAAGCACATACAGTAAGTTGTGCAGGAATATAAAGTCCTGTCAAAGTGCTATATTGATGATTACTGCATGACATGAGAACGCTGTGAACTCTAGAAGTAGTTTGCGCTAGTGCCACCATTAGCTGGAAAACATCTTTGAGTTAGTCGTTTTAAATCAGACTGGAGGATTTCTAAACACACACACACACAGGCGCCGGTTAAAGACAGCATGTCCCGTGCGACTTACACTCCTTCCATGGATTAGCCCTCACACCGGTACACAGCACCACTGCAATAACATCTATGATATGTGGTCTTGAATGCAAAGCATGTTGCTTTTCTATGATTTATTTCTAGAGGAACCCATCTGTCCATTGATTTGGTAGAGGCCAGCAAAGCTGCTACTCACTGAAAATCTGGCTCTCTGTCAAAGCATTTGTTGCATATCAATACAACTGAAATTAAATATATAAGCCAGCAGCGTTAGAGGTAAAGTGTTATGCAATCAGATGTGTTTTATAAGTGCTGCTTATTAAATTTGCACAATAACATGTGGTTCTGGTTATTGTGGCTGAACATGTTTCCTCCTTGTGTTGTGCCATATGATGCTACACAAACATGTCATTATTTTATGTACTAGAGTAGGTTAATATGCTTTATTACTAGGCTTTCTGGAATACTTGCTTCTGATTGGTTAGTCTTGACATTGCAAGTAGAGCTGCACGATTCTGGCTAAAATGAGAATAAATTTTGCTTAAAATAAAGATCACGATTTTCTCACAATTCTGTAGATGTAAAATAAAAGTTAATATGAGTCGGCTATTATTATTGTTATTCTCAAACATATGATAAAACAACAATAATAATATTATGTGTAGTTCTACTGGTTAAAATGCTAAATTTTGAATAGACTGAATGGAGGATTTAAACAGACTTTAAATTTGTCCTGGTCATTAATGCACAGTAAGTGATGCCGTCAGAATACAACTATTCATAAATCTGATGTTGAATTATTATGTTTGAGACATATGCTTGCAATCTGTCATTGACAACATTATTAGGCCATTTATTCACTGGTAAAATCACATGATCAGATTCCCTCTTACATTATATTCAACATTATATAGGCTAGAGTGGTTATACTGACACTGTAAACATTTATTTGCATGCACAGCACTCTGTGTTCACTATGACAGAAAAACATATTAAATGCTTGTCGTAATCATAATTCTAAAATGCGATATGATTATTTATGATGATGATTATTTATGATGATGATTATTTATAATGATGTGCATACTGATTCCTACGGAGACCAGGAGGGGACGTGATGGTGGAAAAAAAAACTGAGTGGGAGAAAAAAAAATGGGTGGGAGAAAAAAAAAAACAGTGATAGGAAAATATATATTTTTTTAAAGTTTTTGCGTTCCCTCGCAAAAATGTTTTGCGAGGGAACGCAAAGATGTTTTGCGAGGGCACGCAAAGATGTTTTGCGAGGGAACGCAAAGATGTTTTGCGAGGGCACGCAAAGATGTTTTGCGAGGGAACGCAAAGATGTTTTGCGAGGGAACGCAAAGATGTTTTGCGAGGGCACGCAAAGATGTTTTGCGAGGGAACGCAAAGATGTTTTGCGAGGGCACGCAAAGATGTTTTGCGTTCCCTCGCAAAACTGTTTTTCCACAAACACTTCCTGTTCACTTCATACATGTCAACCCTCCCTATTTTGCCTGGATTATACCGTATTTTACAATTCTATCCTGCTATCATCACATTATTCATTATTTTCCCATTTTTCTCGTGTATTTTTAATCCTGAAAACATGCTGAAATGAATATAAAAATGTCTGCTTTCACTTTCTTTCCATTAAAGCTGTGCGTCGATCATCACCCTTCATATGCAACCTCTGAATCAGCGAATGCATGTATGAGCCAATGACTGGTATAAGCGCTGACTGACAGAAGCGCTCCGTATGATAAACTGATTCCAGATCAGCTTCTGTACGGAAAGAAAGGGAATGAAGACATTTTTATATTCATTTCAGCATGTTTTCAGGATTAAAAATACACGAGAAAGATGGGAAAATAATGAATAATGTGATGATAGCAGGATAGAATTGTAAAATACGGGATAATCCAGGCAAAATAGGGAGGGTTGACATGTATGAAGTGAACAGGAAGTGTTTGTGGAAAAACAGTTTTGCGAGGGAACGCAAAACATCTTTGCGTGCCCTCGCAAAACATCTTTGCGTTCCCTCGCAAAACATCTTTGCGTGCCCTCGCAAAACATCTTTGCGTGCCCTCGCAAAACATCTTTGCGTTCCCTCGCAAAACATCTTTGCGTGCCCTCGCAAAACATCTTTGCGTTCCCTCGCAAAACATTTTTGCGAGGGAACGCAATCTTTGCGAGGGAACGCAAAAACTTTTAAAAATATATATTTTCCTATCACTGTTTTTTTCTCCCACCCATTTTTTTTTCTCCCACTCAGTTTTTTTTTCCACCATCACGTCCCCTCCGGGTCTCCGTAGATTCCAAACGATCACTATGAGAAACAAACAATGTTATTTACAACTTTATTACCTGTTATTCACAGCCTATGCAGGTTCTGTTCACTAAAGTAGACGTGCGCACGTCTATCATTATGTAGGGTGCGTGCCCGCCCTTTCTGTGGTAACAGCTCACGGTCAGCAGCTCACGTCACGTGTGATTTCGCGGCTGCGAATGCATCATTACATGAAGACAAAAATTACATTTTTGGGTGAATTATACCTTATAAATACAGTATGTGACTCTTTCAACATCATTTGGAGGTGTCCATGTCGCTGAGCAACGTATGTGAAACAATGAGAAGACTTGTGCGGCCACCTTTGCTTCTCTCCTCAACTTGAAAATATAATTGGCAGAATGGTAGAAATGCTGGATTAAGATCGTCTAGGGGTCGAATCGAGATCGTGATCTTTTTTCGATTAATCGTGCAGCTCTAATCGCAAGGTATGTTAATTTAGGCATAAAGTACCTTCAGGAGGTTGTTATCCCAGAATAAAGCCCAACGGGCTCATCAGCAGCCCAACTGTTGTATATGATTTGAAGAGCTTTATTCTGCAAAAATAATGCTCCTAGCTGGACTTTATCCTGCTTATTGCATTGTTTCAACACATGTATATTAGACAAAACATTGTTCTGAGTGATAATAGGTAATTCATGTTTCAATTAAACGCAAAGCTGACAAAAACTAAACCATCGTAGCTGATGTATATATATGAACTGGATATTCTGGAGAAAGTTTTATTTGTTTTATTTCGGCTAAAATAAAAGCAGTTTGAAATTTTTTAAACACCATTTTAAGGACAAAATTATTAACCCCTTTAAGCTAAATTTTTTTTCGAAGAAAACAAACCATTGTTATACAATAACTTGCCTAATTACCTTAACCTGCCTAGTTAACCTAATTAACCTAGTTAAGCCTTTAAATGTCACTTTAAGCTGTATAGAAGTGTCTTGAAAAATATCTAGTCAAATATAATTTACTGTCATCATGGCAAAGATAAAATATTCAGTTACTACAAATGAGTTATTAAAACAATTATGTTTAGAAATGTGTTGAAGAAATCGTCTCTCTGTTAAACAGAAATTGGGGAAAAACATAAACGGGGAGGCTAACAATTCTAATAAACTGTGTGTACAGTATATATATATATATATATATATATATATATATATATATATATATATATATATATATATATATATATATATATATATATATATATATTAGGGGTGTAACGATACTACAAACCGAACCAAAATATCACGATACACCAACCTCTAATTGAACCAAAACACCTTTATTTTATCACATTTGATTAAATTGTATTAGTAATGATGAGCTTTTGTTCTAAATATTATATTCTAATGTTTTAGAATTTAGAATAGTATTTTCCAAGTGCATGTCATGTCATGTGACTTGAGTGAGCGATCACACTCCATTACTACTGTATATGCAGGACGGCTGCTTAGCATATATTGAGATTGCAGATCCCCCAAATACATTTAACTCTCCTGTTTGGGAACATTTTGGTTTTCCAGTGGAGTACAGGAATGGAATTTGTGTCGTAGACAAAGCGCACGTCGTAACTAACTGTTTCACGAAACTTAATAAGGAATAACAATTAAAAAATGTGGTAAATTTCACAATGTGAGGGTGTACGCAAAAGACACTGACAACAGAACTGCCAACAAAAGGGATTTAACCCCTTACCTTGCTAGAAACTGATGAAAAGAAAAAAAGGTTTTCAGCACCGTGCGCCTTATTCTTCCCTATAGTGAACTGTAGAATAAAATAAATACAAAGATGACGTTCACCTCTTACCTGATGTCTTTAACAATACATTTTCTACGTGTTTGCAAAATGGAAGTCGTAAGACATCTTCCCTATCCACCTTACTCCGAGAAAAGAGTGAACTTGAGGAGGTATAGCTCAATATGACGGGAAAGAGCTGAACAAAAAAGCAACAAACAAATCAATCAAAATAAAAGTGTACAAAAATCACAAAATTTCTCAAAGTGGGCAAAACTAATGCAAAATAATTTTGCCCAAACGAAAGTTAAGCAAAAACAACGAAATTCATAATCATGTTAGCAAAATACACGAAAAACGAGATCAAAGGAAGATGCTATTTCCTCCGCTTTTCCTGACGTCATTTTTATATTCCCGCGCCAAGTCGCCCAGTAATGAGAGATCGTTCTCCTGACCAATTAGTTGTCGTGAAGGCGGACATACAGAAATGACAGGCATAGAGAGAGAGAGAGAGAGAGAGAGAGAGAGAGAGAGAGAGGCAAAAATACAACTAATATACGGTAATAGTTTCAGACAAAACTGCAATGTATTTTACTGGTGAATAGGTCATGTAAAAAACACTTTACAAGCACATTATATGTTTATTATTTTTTCATTAATTTAAACGGAAACCTATCTAAATGATAACTAAAATGAGCATCACTTTGTCTGTGTCTGCACAGAAATCAAGCCCCTCACCTGAGAATGTGGACATTATGGTGTTTTTAAAGAAGAACTTAAAACTTAATTGAATATTCCAAATGTCCTTAGAAAGGACAAGACTGTTTATCTTTCACTATAGTCTACACTGCAGTTATTTATTTAATTTGAGTTTACTTTCTTAAGATGGCTGCACTAAAGAGAATTGTTTTTTCTGACTAGTCTATATTGGAGGTATTTATTTCATTTTTGTTGTTTACTCTGGTATCCTGACTGTACTAAAATGTGATGTCAAAATTAATAAAGAAAAAGTTTAGTTGTTCTTGTTATTAAGTGAATCTATTGTTCCTTAGCATTACTGTTAAGATGACATCAACCCTAACCCCACAGCAAACAGAAACCTAACCGAACCGTGGCTCCAAAACCGTGAACCGAACCGTGCCTTTGGTGTATCGTTACACCCCTAATATATATACATACACACAGAGCTCAGCATATTTGAGTACAGCCCTCACAAATCTCTCTTTTAAATTCATATTTTTAATAGGAAGCTATACAATATTCTATGTGTGCACATACATTAGATTAGTCAGTACTGAAGCAAAATCTAGAGCTTATCTAACAAAATAACTTGCGATAATGATGCAAAAACTAGTACACATTTTGTAGGCTGGGATTTTTTTTATTTTTTATTTTTTTGCAGTCTTTTGCTTGAATTTAATAGTATTATCTTTCCATTTCTAAATATGTTTGGTGACTAAAATATTATTTTAATAAATGTATCTGTTTAATAAATCTGTTTTGTCTAAATGCACCAAAATACATTGCCTATATTCACTGAGAAATGGATTTTAAATGGATATTCATTTTCAAAACGGGGTGTACTCAATTATGCTGAGCACTGTATATATCTCAGAGCAAAACATTTCATACTGGTAAGATTATATTGTAACTTTCTGTATCACACAGTATGTCCAGAATATGCTACAGTTCCAACAGTGCCAAACGTACTAAAGACTCATCTTCTTTGCATATGGCTTTAGGCGGCATTATGCCAATGTATCAACAACCACATAGACATTTGCAGAAATTATATCTGGAGTTGAATCAAAGTATTTTAGGCTTTTCTTGAGTCTGCTATATAGAATCGAGAATATATATTATGGAAGGTTGATATAAACGATTATGCATGCACTAACCGATACTAACACACTGAAAGAAAACACATCTTCCATGCATTTTTATTTCTATAGTTCTAGAGTGTGAGAGACATGCACAGAAGGACAAATACTTCTTTCAGCTCACCCTGAGATTTATGTTTTAGAAACGTCAAAATCCTGCTAGTAAGCAAAATATAAATCCGAGCACTTTCACGGAATCAGGTTATACTTGTTATTTGTAGCCAACAAAATAGCAGAATTGGGGGGTTGCATCAGAGCGACGGGGGATTTGCTCTGGCTTGCAGCTGGAGGTATAGCCACTATGAACTTCCCCAATGCAATTTCATGGTACAGCCTATATAAGATTGCATGCAAACATGTCTGGGGGTAACACTCGTCCACAGCAGAAATAGCACTTGTGATGTGAAAAACATCTGCAAGCTAAGCATAACACACCTCAATTCTGGAGCAGAGAGAGTCTCAGCCAGAAGAGAAGTGAGTAAATGTGGCACAGATTAACTAAATGGGTTATTGCATGCCTACAAAATGTAACTTTCAAAAGCATCTGATTACATATTAATACAAATTTTATTCATGTACAATTGGAGTGACATAAAATTAGTATCTTAAAAAAAAAATTAATCATTTTTTGTAAATGAACTATATTATAATCATTTCTGGAGCAGTGTGTCAGATTTGAGAAATGTTAAAATAAAATATTATAAAATATTATAATATAATATAATATAATATAATATAATATAATATAATATAATATAATATAATATAATATAAAATAATATAAAATAATATAATATAATATAATATAATATAATATAATATAATATAATATAATATAAAATAATATAAAATAATATAATATAATATAATATAATATAATATAATATAAAATAATATAATATAATATAATATAATATAATATAATATAATATAATATAAAATAATATAATATAATATAATATAATATAATATAATATAATATAATTTATTTATTCATTTTCTTTTCGGTTTAGTCCCTTTATTAATCTGGGGTCGCCACAACGGAATGAACCGCCAACTTATCCAGCATATGGTTTACGCAGCGGATGCCCTTCCAGCTGCAACCCATCCCTGGGAAACATCCATACACACTTATTCCCACACATACACTATGGACAATTTAGCTTATCAAATTCACCTATAGCGCATGTCTTTGGACTTGTGGGGGAAACCGGAGCACCCGGAGGAAACCCATGCAAACACAGGGAGAACATGCAAACTTCACAAAGAAATGCGAAATGGTACAGTCGGGACTCGAACCAGTGACCTTCTTGCTGTGAGGCAATCGTGCTACCCACTGCACCACCGTGCAGCCATAATATAATATACTATCTTATAACACAGACAAAAAATTATTATTATGAAGAATACATAATGAAATAAAAATGAAATAAGTAATGAATATTCAGAATTTAATGATACAACAAGTATAATATTACAAACTGTAACTTTCAAACTTGTTATTAATATATAATAATATCCTTTTATGGGTCATACAAATAGAGGGACAGATCAAGCAAAGTGTGTCAAATTTGAGAAAAGTTACAGACTATAAAATGTAATGCAGTTAATATTAGACAGGTAGAAATATAAATAAACTGCATCTTTTCAACATGACCAAATATCAAAATTCATAATCAATATAATATAATATAATATAATGTAATGTAATGTAATGTAATGTAATGTAATGTAATGTAATATAATGTGATGTAATATACAGTAGTAATGCAATAATATAATATAATATAATATAATATAATATAATATAATATAATATAATCTGATGTAATATAGTAATGCAATAATATAATATAATATAATATAATATAATATAATATAATATAATATAATATAATATAATATAATATAATATAATATAATATAATATAGTGAAACTCATGTGATTTTTTTTTATGTATTTCTAAAATGATGTTTAACAGAACAAGGAATTTTTCACAGTTTTTCCTATCATATTTTTTTTCCTCTGGAGAAAGTCCTTGTTCTTCAGAACAAACCACTGTTATACAATTATTGGCCTTATTACCCTAACTTACTTTAACCTAATTGGTTAAGCCTATAAATTGCACTTCAAGCTGAATAGCAGACTATAGAATATACGTGCCAACATTATAACATGAATAACACTGTTAACACAAGCCCACAAGCTGTCCAAAACCTGCCAAAACGCACAAAATATTAGATTCATATTTTATTTATTTAATTTTCATTTATTTAAATCAATATACATGTTCTCCCTGGGTTCGCGTGGGTTTCCTCCGGGTGCTCCGGTTTCCCCCACAGTCCAAAGACATGCAGTACAGGTGAATTGGGTAAGCTAAATTGTCCATAGTGTATGAGTGTGAATGTGTGTGTGGAAGTTCCCAGAGATGGGTTGCGGCTGGAAGGGCATCCGCTGCGTAAAATCGTGCTGGATAAGTTGGCGGTTCATTCCGCTGTGGCGACCCCGCAAGGGACAAAGCCGACAAGAAAATGAATGAATGAATAAATCAATATATTAACCTAATTTAATTTAACTGTCATAATTTTTAACCATATAGTAACCAACAACAGCAGTCAGAATCACAACATAACCAGGTCTCATCGAAACACTGCCCCCTCTTACCCACACACTGCACTTAATGTTAGAGTATGTTTTACTTTCGAAATGGGGTATAAATTCATCCTATTTGGCATTTTTTCATTATTTTGAGCATAATTAGGTGAAGTTTATCAATCAGACAATGCTTCTATGTTTGTTCGTGCTGTCAATTGTGGAAAAAAATTATTGTTAAAAGTGTCATGATAAACCGCTGTGAGTTTAACTGCAGGCGCTGCATGATGCGCGTGCACGCGAAAGGGAGTCAGATTTGTCTGGGGAGTTAGATTTTGACACAACTTTCCTTCACCTCCTCTTGGGGCTGGGCCCACGCGGTTTGCGCTATGCACTGGTCACTACTAACTTACGTAAAAGTTACGTTTCAAAAAAATTATTATTATTATTATTATTATTATTATTAAAACCGTTCAAATTTTGGCAACCTGCCAAGGCCATTTTTTACACACACAATCAAATTCGAAACCGCCCAATCTGGCAACACTGGTCACTCATAAACTTTTTAATGGGGAAAAGTGTAACGGTTAAAATGGCGAATGAAGCCCCGCCTACTAGTACAGGAGCCAATCATCAATCGCTATAGACTGATGTTTCTCCGGGGGAGAAGCTCAGACCAGACGGCTGCTTTTATGACAGTTTGGTGGTCAACAAACACACTGGAATCTCAGCGAATACTTGCTTCACAGACATAAGAAATATATCCACATAAAGCTTGAAATCTCTACTTTAAAATGAACAAACTACACTTGAAAACAAAAGTTTTCTGGTTTTGTAATCAGTATGAAATGAACACGAGGTACAGTCCCTCCTGTCAATCACACATCACATGACAGCAACTACTCAAATGCCCATAAACTTATAAACAAAGGGTCACTGTCATTTCTGGAGGAGATTCACCATCAAGACCAAGTTGTGAATTACTTCAGAAGACCAGCGTGATCTGACCATCATTATTCAGAGGATGATAACATGTAGAACGGCCATAAATGAGGTTGGTGTCGTGATCTCGTTTCATTCGAGTGCACATGCGCATTAGCTCAGGCAACCTGAAAAAAGTGCAGATTTAGTTTGACTCAAACGTTTCGAAATGAAACTTATGAGACAGTCATTGTTTAATTGTATTGGTGGTTCCAAATATGTAATGTAATCATAAGCTTTGCAAGCAGTTTTGGAGAAGTTGATGTTTCCCCATTGCCCGAGCATGCTGCACGATAGGAGTCTCAAAGATGGCCGCCGAATGAAATGACTTGCCTGACTTTGATACTAGTATCTTGAAAAATATCTAGTGAAATATTATGCAGTGTCATCATGGCAAAGATAAAAGAAAACCATTATTAGAAATTAGTTATTAAAACTATTATGTTGCGAAATGTGTTGAAAAAAAATCTTTCCGTTAAACAGAAATTAGAGAAAAAAATATACAGGGCGGGGGGCTAATAATTCAGTAATAATTCTGACTTCAATTATATATGACAAAACAATTCAGTTCTGATAAATCTTTTCTATGGCAGAAAAAATAAAATGAAATAAAAATGAAAAATATAATGAACATAACCCATCTGACAATGCAATTTCATGGTACAGCTAGTATAATATTACAAGCAAACATGTCTGGGGGTAACACTAGTCCACAGCAAAACATCTGCAAGCTGATTCTAGAGCAAAGCATCAATCCAAGCACATTATTTTCTACATAACAGATTTAGTTAGACTGCATAATGAGCGCTTGCAACCCATTTCCCAACGCCGTCTGCAAATGAATGTGCAAATCATGTCAAGACCCCACATTAAAACATATAGCCCACACTGAAGTCATGCAACTCATACTACATCGTGAGCGAAGTTAAACACAAGGCCCCCGTGGGCTACATAACGCTGTGAAGGAATGCTCTAGACTTGCTTCTGTCATCTTTAATACAGCTTTGAACACGACTGAGGTAGGACACGCGCTACTTGGACATTTCAGGCTTTGATTTGGGCTTCATTAGCATAGATTAAGAGTGAGAAAGCGCGAGTTATCCAAGGATGCTGTGCAGGAGGTTCTGTTCTCACTCTTTTAATCGCTTTCCTTCGTCTTAGTTCCTTATTTATCAGGGGTCACCACAATGGATTGAACTGACAATTCCTATTGCATATATTTTATATGGCAGATGCCCTTCAGTTCTGTCAAACTTAGAGCATTTTTAAAGGGATAGTTCACCTAAAATTGAAAATTCTGTAATCATTTACTCAGCCTTTATTTGTTTCAAACCTTTATGAGTTTATTTATTTTGTTAAGCACAAAATGAGACTAAATGAGAAAAATGTTGGAAGCCTGTAACCATTGGCTTCAATTGTTACAGGTTTCCAGCTTTCTTCAAAATACCTTCTTTAACAAAAGAAAGAAAGTATCTCAAAGTTTTCAACCCAGGGTCATTCTGATTACTTACCCCTATATACATTTCTGGAGATCACAAAATACGCCTCAGGAGCTACGTTTTTTTGCAGTTTTTATTTTCACGAACCCACCAGAGGCCGCTGTGTATGCTTTTTCAGATCTCAAATTACTCTCGCGAGTGCCATTTACGCCTGCTGTTCTCACATGAATCCACCAGAAGCTGCTGTTGACTGACTGACTGACCAACCGACCGATCCCCCGACCCTCCTCCTTCCCTAAACCCAACCAATAGTGTTTTCAAAAGCACAGATTTACCCGCCCACCCCCTTCCCTAAACCCAACCACAGTGTTTTAAAAAGCAGTCCAGAAAAAGAGAAGCCCTCGCGGCAACCTGATTTTTTACCACCTATTCAGATTTTACCACATTCTCACCCTCTTATTTACTTGTATATTTTAATTTTTAGCTTTTGTTTTTGTCTTACCCGCTTTTTTTTTTTAAACCATTCTTCACCATACTCGAACCCCATTGTCACGGTCAACTCCACTCTGCATCTCAAATCCTCCGACGTACAAGTCAAGCTACCAGACAAACTGGTAACAGCTGAAAAACAAACCATATGTCCATACATTTTAAAGACGAAATGCAGCCATATGTACTTCTGGCTACATAATTCGCGATCTCCAGAAATGTATATAGGGCTACGTTTTCAGAATGAGCCTGTGTTGAAAGTTTGCAATAAGTAAATTTTCATTTTGGGGTGAACTGTCCCTTTAAATCTAACCCTAACCTTAATACAGTAATAGCAATTTCATGGTAGAGTTAATATAAAAGCAAACATATCTGGGGTAACCAGGGCTTAATTAGTGCCGTAACACGCCGGATCCGGAACCTCTGAAATCTAAACCGGTACCTGATTTTACCGATCCCCCTCCTCAACCGCCCTCCTCCCCTATTCGCTGTTCACTTTCGCTTTCTTCCACGACTCCCCAACCCTCTTCACGGTCATCTGCGACACCCCCGCCCCGCTCACTTTTGTCAGCGACACCCCTCCGCCATCCACCACACCATCTGAAGAATTAAGTTAAATATAAAACAATTATATGGTTGTTAGACTCTTGCACTTTTTTGTGTTGTCAACATGTATCGTTTATATAGGCCTATTAGGGCGTACTCACACTATGCTATCCGAACCGTGCCCAGGCCCGTTTCCCGGATCGTTTGAGAAGTGTGAGTGCTCTGAACCAGGTTCAAGCACGGTTCACTTGGCCGGCCCTGGCCCTGTTGAAAGAGGTGGGCCTGAGCACGGTTCACTTGGGCTCAGGCGCGGTACGCTTGCGTCCCTAAGCCCGAAACTGAAAGCGAGACGTGACTTTTAAGAGACTGTATCATATAGATTAATTACTCATTCGTGCTGTTCAATGAACGCAAACTGTCATAGTTTATTAAAGACGCAAACCCCTCACTGCACAACAACTGCACCTTCAGCAAACCTCCTAATTCCTGCAGCACAGACTGAAAAGTTTGGGAACCCCTGTCCTAGAGTACCTACCACAACACTATACTAAAGGGTGGAGCTTGACTGACTGCAGAATGCTGATCTGAAATGGGAATGACAACACATTTTATTTGTATGAAAATATATAATTTTTTTCATTTGTATGATAAGGTAAGATTTTTAAAACTGTGCCCACCAAAAAAAACACCCATAAACATCCCCTTTTTATTTGGGGATGAGCAAATCATACTAAAAATGTACAAATAAGACCATACAATGTAAAAAAAAGTTCTTCCTGTCTTAATTTTAGCTGAATCAAATTAACTTTTCTAGTCATCGCAACTTAAATCAGTCAAACTGACTAAAAGTATTGAGTTAAACTTTGTATAGCTACACTGTAAAAAGCAATAGCTGTTCTCACTAATAAAATCAATTGCAGTTAGCTTATTATGAATAACTTTGTTCACCTTACAATATTTAAACAAGTAATCCCAACTTTTTAGCACATTAAGTTGTTAAACTAAATAGATTCAAGTAATCTTGACTTATAATAGTATGCATTTACAACTTATGTGTTAAAAGCATGTTAATAATGGAGAATGGTGATGAGGGAACTGAGGAAACAAGTGGAAGATTTAAAACATAACCATAATCAGACATAAGCATAATAAATCTGACGGCTTTTTCAATTCTTTGATGTTCAAAATGTATAAATATATATTAATATATTATAATATATTAATATTGATACATGTAATAATATTAATATGATTATATAATAAATTATATTATAAAACAGTTGTATAACAATAATAATAAATAAAATAATATCTATATAATAATAAACAAATAAATAATAATTTATAAATAATATTTATTTTATATGATTATTATTATTATTATTACATTAAAACCTGGTTAAAAATGACTTATGAAGTGTTATATTGTTTTATTTCAATACGCGCATGCTTAATGTTTTACAAGGTCAGTTGTTCGTGCTGCAATTGCATTGCATTGTTTTTCATGCTGAGAAAGTAATAACTGTATGTTTAAAGACATGTAGAGTATATACTATTTAAGGTGATTTATGTAATGCCTGCCTGATTGATTGATTGATTGATTGATTGATTGATTGATTGATTGATTGATTGATTGATTGATTGATTGATTGATTGATTGATTGATTGATTGATTGATTGATTGATGCCTGTTTGATGCTATTTAGTCAATAAAAATGTTTCAGAAGTGTAGGTATTGGTTTTTGTCTTTACTTAAATGTTTTTAGTTCAGCTTACTTGATCATTTTAAGGCAATTGATTTCCTAATGTTTTTCTAGTAATGTGAACACTAATAAGAAGTTAACACAACTAATTATTTTGAGTCAGTGGTACTGAAGTTTACTTTATTAAGAAGTTGTGAATACAAACTGTTTTAAATTAAGCTCTACTTACAAATTTTAAGGCAATCGGTTTCCTCATTTTTTTAAAGGTCAACTTATTACATTTTACAGTGTACACAAAATTGTTGAAACCTAATTAACTTATTAAATTAAGTTAAAGTAACATCAAAACATTTGTTGTCATGACTTTTTGTCATTTCATTTTTACAAATTAATACAAATTAGCCACTAAATCAAGACTGCATAGAAACGCAAGCCTGATCAGGGTGACAAGTATCAAATCAAACTGTACTATTCACCTTATTCTGCATGCGGGAGCCCTGTTTCCATGATTGTTTTAGGACTTGCTATTCATTTGCAAATGGGGGATAACAACTAGGAATAACACAAGGCAGAAAGCAGTCAAAGTACTTGCTGTACAAACAAGTGTTTATGACTATACATAAAAATAATGAAAAAATACCAATTTGTAACATCGTAACAAGCTGTTTTTAGGCTAAAAACCAATGCAAGTAAATGAGACCAGAAGTCCTGAGTCAGTTCCAATGGCTCTGCTCTTATGTGGAACAAATAAGGTCAATACTGCACCATACAGTAGAAACAAGGCATTAACATTGTATAATGAGCCCTGCAACACTGTAACCCATTTCCCAACGCCGTCTGCAAAGCGTGTCAAGACCTGAATTAAAAACATATAACCTGCCGCTATGAACTCATGTAAGCATCTGCATCTTTCATACTACATCGTGAGCGAAGTTAAACACAAGGCCCCTGTGGGCTACATAACGCTGTGAAGGAATGCTCTAGACTTGCTTCTGTCATCTTTAATACAGCTTTGAACACGACTGAGGTAGGACGCGCGCTACTTGGACATTTCAGGCTTTGATTTGGGCTTCATTAGCATAGATTAAGAGCGAGAAAGCGCAGGGAAGCTGGGCTGGAGGTTCTGCCTCCGCTAACAATCTGCATTGGCCTTCCCTGCCAACAATGGGCTCCATCTGAAGGTCTGGTTCAAAGATGAGAGAGAGAGTATTACACGAGCTCATTAGCGATGCACTTTGCGAGGTCTCGTCTGCTCCCACGTTCTGCCTGCTGGCCAATTTAATAACTAGCCACTCTCACCTCGTCTGATCCGCGGCGCTTTCTGAATTCCAGGCAAGTCCCTTCTACAGTCCTTCCAATTTAGTCTGTTAGCCGCCAAGGTGCTCCGGCCATTTTCAACCCATCTGGAAGCACTGATCTCGCAGTTCTGTCTTCTAGCGAAGGTCGTTGAGCATCTCTCAATGATATTTCTTTGTGACTTGGAAAAGTTTGAGCGGCAGAGTGTCTGAGATTGCTGGAGAAAAAGATAAACAGTGAGTGAAAAGATTGCTTTGTTATGTCAGGGCCTTGGACATTTTTTTAAGGAGAGACACTGCAGGGGAAACACTTTTTCATGCCAGTTTTGAGATTATAGGCTTTTCATACTTTTTTTTCAGTGTAACGTAAAGAAAACTTCCCAAAAATCTCTATTAAGTGTGTCGGTAACACTTTACTTAAAGGGCTGTTTATATTATAAGACTGTCGTGAAACCTTTATAATGATGTGAGAGATGTCATGAAAGTCTATTGAGATGTTATGCATGCTTATAACAACTGTTATCATGTGTTATTTGCTCAGTTATGTGATTTTAAATGCAAAAATGACATTTAATGACAAACAAATACATCACAACCAGTCTGCATCTTTGTCATGACAACTTAACATTTTTAAACCGTAAATTCACAAATACAGGCTTTCAAAATCTCCTTCCTTATATAAGGTTTTTGTTAATAAACTTATTCTTTTAGTGAAGTCTCTTAAAGCGGTGAAAAATGTAAGCGCTCTAGCTATTGTAAGTTCAGGTTAGGGTTGGGCCGATAGACTATGCCATCATCCATCGGCGATGGCCGATAAACTTCATGATGCAGAGCCGGCATCACAATCCATCACCCCGACCCACATTTACGTATATTGATGTATAACTTATTATTTACATGTCATCTTAATAGCAATAACGGTCTTTTCATCAGATGTGTTAAATTTTACATATATCTGCCGCTTGCACGGCTGGCAGCATCGTGAGGATTAAATGAAGGATTATACAGTACCTCTCGCGCTTAAAATGTGTAGATTCAGTGGCAAACGCTGTTACCTGCAAACCCCGTCCCACAGACTGTACAGCGAATGGCTTTAGTTATTTTCATAGTGGACTTGAAGCCACTGGAAGTCTTTTATCCACTCTTGGAAAAGTCTAAATGGTTGATTAACATTCAGCACATGATCACTAATAAGATGTGCCATTATTAGTAACTTTAGGTGCTTTCTAAAACAAAATCTGTCAGTGTTATTTATTTTCATTCTCTCATCTTCAGCGCTTCACATTTTCACGGTTGTAGCTCCTTGTCATCTAAAGGCAGAAGGCATTGACTGAGTGATTGACAGCTGATATTAACCAATCCATTTGCGTTCAGTTCTAGAGCAGTGGGCCAATAATAAGAGCACAAAGGCGGGGCAAGCATTGCGGGCTTTTTTTACTTCAGCAAGTTCACATAACAACTGTTTTAATCTGTTCCTGAGTGCTGCGATTGGCGTTTTTAGGTGCAAAAATGCATCCTGCATAAATGTCTCCTAAATCCGAGCACGCGGTGAGGATTTTGCAGTGAAAACAGGTCGCAAAGCAATAATTTATGCACTAGCACAAATGCTTTCAAATATATTTTTAGGTTGCATAAAATTTCGGGCTCATATGATACCAAAACAGTCAAGCCCTAGCATCTTTACTTGTTATTATTTTCTCATAATAGTAATAAAATAAGGAAGTTATCATCAATTCCCAATACAAATTACAGTGAACTCCAAACGAACTCTCGTCTCCTCCACCAGCTGTGGGGAAAAGCCATTATACCGACACAGATCACTCCGCCTATTCATGCCAGAGTCGCGTGGAAAAAAAGTGATTGACAGGTGGTAATTTGTGTGTAACTTTATTTATTTATGGTTTGGTTATGGGTAAAGCAAAGACCATATGGGTCAGGTAGTGAAAACGATAGGCTACAATTAATTAATTTGTTATGGATTAATTGATATTTAACAACAGCCACCCCCACCCCCGCCTACGACGACAATGCCATTGTCCATCGCGATGTTTCACATTAAACATCGTACGATGCCAAATTGGTCAACATCGCCCAACCCTAGTTCAGGGTATATACAGGAATCAGAGATCCAAATTCAATACCTTTTAAGATTTTTTTTAAGACTCTTTCCATACATTTTAATACCTCATCGCCACTTTGGGTTTTAACTGGTAACATTGGCGACATTTTAACTTAACTGATTGTAAGAAAGCACAAATCAGTCTCTTATGATAACTTGTTTTCAATGCAATATAATTCAGAAGGGTGGCAACAAAGAACAAAAAAAATTATTTACTGGACTACCCCTATAAAAAAGTTAAGAAAGAGAAATACAAAACAATAATCATTAGACCAGTTTAAAAGACTTTAAAAAATTCTCTGATCTGTAAATTCATTAATGAAACTTTAAACGTCCATTTATTTACTAGCAAACTGGCTGATTTTATATATTAGATTTTTAGAAATTGAAAATAAATAAATAAAATGAGTATGTGGGCAACCCAGTGGCGCAGTAGGTAGTGCTGTTGCCTCACAGCAAGAACGTCGCTGGGTCGCAGGTTCGAACCTCGGCTGGGCTGGGTCAGTTGGCGTTTCTGTGTGGAGTTTGCATGTTCTCCCTGGGTTCGCGTGGGTTTCCTCCGGGTGCTCCGGTTTCCCCCACAGTCCAAAGACATGTGGTACAGGTGAATTGGGTAAGCTAAATTGTCCATAGTGTATGAGTGTGAATGTGTGTGTGGAAGTTCCCAGAGATGGGTTGCGGCTGGAAGGGCATCCGCTGCGTAAAATCGTGCTGGATAAGTTGGCGGTTCATTCCGCTGTGGCGACCCCGCAAGGGACAAAGCCGACAAGAAAATGAATGAATGAATGAAAATGAGTATGTGACTTTTTTCCCGAATATTTGCAGATTAAATGAAGGCAAACTTTACCATACAACTAAATGATGAAAATTATACAAAATTTAATACCTTGTAAAACATCATTTAAGACTTTTCAATACTTTTTAAGGCCCTTAAGTTTCTCTAAATTAATTTATCGACTTTTAATACTTTAAGACCCTGCGGACACCCTGAAGTTATTATGAATCTGTATTTAGCACCTTGTGAATGTCTTCCATTTTGTTTTGTTTTTATCTGAATTTCAATTATCTTTGTTTTTGATGCCTGTTTTCCTGTAATTGTAATTTACAAATGCACAAAAAAAGACAAAACTTCACCTTACCATAACATAACTTGTCATAAATCTCCCATAAACATGATTGTCGTGAGGCATTATAATTGTGTCAAGAATATTTTTCTGATCTCTTTTTCAGTGGAACAAACTGCATTTGTGTTATGATCACCAGCAGTGTTGCTCTTGCAGGCTGCTGGACAACACTCGCATTCAACTGCACTACAAATCCCATCATGCGCTTTCGTCACACACCTGGCCTAGATCCCCCATGATTGCAGTCACAGCTGAAGCTGTCCAGGACTAATTACACAGACTATCTAATAACACAGACATATTACACTACTTCTGTGTTATTCGACTGTTTGTAAACTAAAGACTGAATCTCTTTCTTTGAGATTTGAATGCAGCGATTCGAAGGATTAATAAACATATGCAAATCACCATAATTTATAATTTATGTTGCGTGAGTGTTGAGATCCCGATCTTTTAATGGTTAATCGTGCAGCTTACACTGAATGCACTAAGGCAGGCTAAACAAATAGTGACACAAAACATGTTTAATAACCTAAGAAACCCACCACATCCTGAATAACTACAGGAAACCCTAAATGCTTCCATACATTTAATTTGAATGACACGAGAGGCAATCTCTCTGTGATCGTTACAAATTTAGCGCAATAAAAAAATTAATATAATACCACGTGCCAAGTGTGTTCCGATCCGTCCGAATCATGAATCAACCGCGATCCGTTACACCCTACACATCATGATTATAAAGATTTAATGAGAGGCTTACTTATTCTAAGTAAAGTGTTATCACTGTTTCTTTGGCACACTTCACCTATATGTGATGCTGATCTTATGTTGCACGAGCATATTTATAGAATTATCCAAAAAACACATTGTATAGATCAAAATTATTGATTTTCTTTTATGCCAAAAAGCATTAGAATATTAGGTCATAAAATTTACTTAAAGAATCTGTAAATATCAAACTTTCTGATTAATAATGGGCGGCACGGTGGCTCAGTGGTTAGCACTGTGCCTCACAGCAAGAAGGTCGCTGGTTCGAGTACCGGCTGGACCATTTAGCATTTCTGTGTGAAGTTTGGATGTTCTTCCCGTGTTAGTGTGTGGGTTTCCTCCGAGTGCTCCGGTTTTTCCCCACAGTGCAAAGGCATGCGTGAATTGAATAAACTAAAATGGCCGTAGTGTACTAGTGTTTGTTTGAATTAGTGTGTATGGGTGTTTCCCAGTACTGGGTTGCAGCTGGAAGGGCATCCGCTGTGTAAAACATTTGCTAGAATAGTTGGCGGTTCATTTTACTGTGACGACCTTTGAACTAGAGACTACTAAGCCGAAGGAAAATTAATGAATGAATGAATGAATGAACAGTAATGTGCTTTGCCAAGTTTTTACAACTATAAAAGTCAATTTTCTCAGTATTTATCTTTTTTTTTTCATATTCCAGATTTTCAAATAGTCATATCTCTAACAAATTTGGGTCAATACGTCAAGGGAAAGCTTATTTTTACACTTTTGTTGTACAGGGTCACATTTGTGTCTGTAAATTTCAATTCTATTGCAGCCCATTTTCTTCAAATGAGTGTTTTCACCTAAACAGAGCCAGACATTTTTACTTCAGCAACACTGACATGCAACAAACTTCAGTATTTTAAGTCTTTTACAGAAAGATACACTACCGGTGATGTGATCTCCAGCAGTGTGTTCTCTTGCTGGAGATTACTTCCTGTAGTTTGCTGTAATCATCAGCAGTGTTTTCTCCATTGGAAATCACTTACTACTGAACTACATATCCCAGAAGTCTTTGCCCCAATCACTCCTGCCACAGCTGACAATCATTTGGACACCCACGTACACACACACAGCTGATACTCATGATCATTGATTACTTGGACTATTTAAACCCCTCTGTTTCTCATACTAGCGGCTGAGTCTTGTTTACTGTTTAGTGACATTACAACGCATTTCCTTTGTCGTGCTTTGCCGTGTTTTGATCCTCACCTTGTTTATCTGTTTATCCCTGTCTACTGCCTGCCTTCTGACCATCTGCCTGTGTATTTGACTACGACTCTAGATTACCCATATACATCTGTTTGCCCCTGTGTTGACAATTGCTTACCTGACCTCGCTAATAAATCTGCATTTGGATCCGCACATCTGTTGTCAGTGTCACATCACGGTTACAACCGGTCAAAAGTTTGGGGTCAGTAAGATTTTTAAATGTTTTAAAATAAGCTTCTCCTGCTCACCAAGGCTGCATTCGTTTAATAAAAAATACAGTACAAATAGTAAAATTGTGAATTGTTATTGCACTATAAAATAACTGTTCAAAAGTAGTTTATCATTTAATTTAATCATTTACTCCAGTGATTTTAAAGATGATTGTTCAGCTTCATTACTCCAGTCTTCCGGTCACATGGTCCTTCAGAAATCACTCTAATATTAATTATTATTATTGTTGTTGCTGTTGTTGTTATTATTACTGTTAATATTATTATTATTATTATTATTATTATTATTATTATTATTATTATTATTATTATTGTTATTACTGTTATTGTTATTAATATTGTTATTACTATTATTATTATTATTATTACTGTTATTATTGTTATTATTATTATTATTATTATTATTATTATTATTATTATTATTATTATTACTTTTATTGTTGTTGTTATTATTATTATTATTATTATTATTATTATTATTACTGTTTATTATTATTAATATTATTATTATTACTGTTATTGTTGTTATTATTATTATAATTGTTATTATTATTATTATTATTATTATTATTATTATTATTATTATTACTGTTGTTATTATTATTATTATTATTATTATTAATATTATTGTTAATAATGGTATTGTTATTATTATTATTATTATTATTATTATTATTATTATTATTATTATTATTATTATTATTGTTATTACTGTTATTGTTATTATTATTATTATTATTATTATTATTATTGATGGTAATAGTAATAAAAGCAATAATGAATGGAGTAATAACTTCATTTGAAACTACATACAATAGGCAGTTATTTAAATTTTTTATAAATATTTAACAATTTAACTTTTTTTTTTTTTTTTTTTTACATTTAATAAATGCTGCCTTGATGAACAAAATAATTGTCTTAAAAAAAAAATACAAATAAAAAACTGACCCCAAACTTTTGACCAGTATTGTATAAACAATTTGACTGACTATACACATTTATTTAACAAAAACTTTCAGAAAAAGTATATTTTCAGGATTATGAAATGATAAAAAGGCATTTGTTAATTTGTTTTGTTGTTTTTCAGGAGAGTGGTCTGTCATACCTGGAGGACGCATCTGTTTAGCTGTCTGGCAGTCGCTGTGCTGGCTCAGAGAGGGACGTGTGTCATTTGAAATCTGCCATCATTGCTCGAGGCCTCTCAGTTCTGGGAAGGGAAGTTGTTGAGCCAATCACTTGAGCCGTAATTGGCATGTGAATAATCACTTGAGAGCTGCCGGAAAAAGACAGATGACGGCACAAGAACATGAAAGCAGACAATATATAAATATAGAATTAATGAAATTATATCACGGTGGAGAAGCACAGATTAAACATTTAAATCCAAGCCCTATTTTCACAGTTCAATTAGGTCTTTTTTTTTTAAATGTGCAAAATAAACATTACTGGTGTATACTGGTGTCCATCTGGAAATAAAAACATTGCAACATGGCTCATTCTGAAAACGTAGCCCTATATACATTTCTGGAGATCGCGAATTATGTAGCCAGAGGAAAGTATGGCTGCATTTTATCTTTAAAACCAATGGTACTGGGCGGTGTGATGGCGTTTTTTTTTTTTCTCACGCTTACCAGCTGACTGCTTACCTCAGTGTAGACGCTTTTCCGCTGTTACCAGTTTGCACAGTTGCTTGTCATGTACGTGGGAATATTTGAGACGTAAAGCGGAGTTGACTGTTACAATGGGGTTCAACTTTGACAAAGAACGGTTCCAGTAAGCAGGTTCTAGTAAGACAAAAACAAAAGCCAAAAAATAAAATAAACAAGTAAATAACAGGGTGAGAATGTGGTCAAATCTGAAAACGTGTCAAAAATCAGGCGAGAGCTTCTCTTTTCTGAAATGCTTTTGAAAACACTGTTGGTTGGGTTTATGGAAGCTGGTAGATCGATGCTTTTTAAAACGCTATCAGTTAGGTTTAGGGAAGGGGTAGGGTGGGGGGATCGATTGGTCGGTCAGTGAACAGTGGCCTCTGGAGGATTTACGGGAAATGAGCAGGCACAAAAGGCACAGAAATTTGAGATCTCAAAGCATACACAGCAGCCTCTGGTGGATTCGCGAAAACAAAAACAGCAAAAAAAAGAACCTCCTGGGACGTATTTGGCTCTCTCCAGAAATGTATACAGGGGTACGTAATCAGATTGAGCCTGGGTTGAAACAAAGTTCAGACAGTGCAAGTTACTTTCTGATGAAATGGCTCAGACTTGCATTGTAGTTTGTAACTAGGCTTAAAGTCCGCATAAACCAGAAACTGCAACTGTTTTTTTGTTTTTTTAACCATATTGAGATGCAGTTCCTAGAGAAATGGGATATTAAAGGAGAAAACAGCAGGTGTGGCTCGTTTTTTTTCTATTGCGAGCTGATTGGACGTAAAGAATATTTCATTCAGAAAGATCGGGTAATTCTCTTTTCTGCTTACTCCCTTTATTAATCTGGGGTCGCCACAGCAGAATAAACCGCCAACTTATCCAGCATATGTTTTACACAGGGGATGCCCTTCCAGTTGCAACCTATCACTGGGAAACACCCATACACACTCATTCACAATTTAGCTTACCCAATTCACCTATAGCGCATGTCTTTGGACTGTGGGGGAAACCGGAGCACCCGGAGGAAACCCACGGCAACACCGTGGAAAAGCCAACTGACCCAGCCGAGACTCGAACCAGCGACCTTCTTGCTGTGAAGTGACAGCACTACCCATTGCGACAGCGTCGCCCATTGTGTAATGTAATGTAATTTTTTATTTAATGCCATGTCAGCAACCAAGGCTATTATCATGGTAAGAACATTTCAATAATAAATATACAATTAAAAATCAACAAAAAAATTAATACATAAATTAAATAAGATTTTTAGCGCTAATACATGACAAAAATTCCAAAAAAAAATTCTGGTGTCACTTTGCTAAAAAATGTCAATAAAAATGAGTTAATTTCACTTAAAAAAATCTTTAAAAGCAGGACAGTCCAGTAAAATGTGTTTTACAGTAAGGGGAATTGTGCAGTACATACATTCAGTAGGGTTTTCACTTTTGAGCAAAAAAACATGGGTTATTCTTCTATGTCCGATACGACATGTGGTAAAAACACTTGATCAAATCTAGTCTTAAAATGCAGAAAGATCGGGAAAAGGTCTTTGGGAGAGTTATTACAACCCAACAGACACCTCCTCCTCACTATTTATCTGTTTGTTGTCAATGCAGTCAAATGTAGAGTTGGAGGGGCATGGTTACGTATGTTAGCCACGCCCAATACCTCAGACAGACCTAACCTGAGAATTTAACTAAAAACAAACAGGAAGTGCACATTCAGATTTCAATTGTAGATTACAAGGGCATTTCTTTTATGACATGCACAGATGAATTGTTGCACCACAAAACTAGCAATGTGAGCTAACAAAATCAATATGGTTAGTTTTGACTTCATGTGTACTTTAAAGGCACAGTTCACCAAAAAAATGAACATTTCCTCACCATTTACGCACACTCAAGTGGTTCTACACTTCTGAATTTCTCTCTTCTGTTGAACACAACACAAGATATTCTGAAGGATGTAGGAAAAAAGCAGCCATTGAAATCTATAAAGATCTTTTGTGTTCAATAGAAGAATGAAGGTGAAAGATGAGTAAATGATGACGATTTTAATTTTTGAATGAACTATCCCTTAAAGCCTTGTCTGTGAATCTCGGGAAAATACATTAAAATGTAAATGTAAATGCTGTAGCGAACAAGCATTCCAGGTCCAATTTATGCCAGGATCTCTCATGGAAATGCAAAAACTGATGGAGAGAATGCTACATTTTTATAAACTAACACAAACAATTTCTTTCTCATCTAATAAAGAGGCTAGACATTCGCCAGATATCCTGAAGTAGGCAAGACTTGATCCAAGCCTGGGAGAGACTGGGCTTTGGATTGACTGTCAACCATCTGAAATTTAACTCTAAGGCTTTGGCCTGTGATTGTTGAAAAAATTAATTAGCATCAGTAATGGCTGAATAATAGAGAGAGGCCGACAACAAGAATGTTTCCATATCCATTCATTACATCCCCAATGAAAAAATACTATAGTAATCTATAGTAAACTGCTGGCAGCTAGCTCTCTGCAACTCACATGGTCGCCCACTGAGGCTAAGCAGAGCTGCGCCCGATCAGTTTCTGGATGGGAGACCACATGGGAAAGGTAGGTTGCTGCCGGAAGTGGTGTTAGTGATGCCAGCAGGGGGCGCTCTGTGTGGGTCCTATTGCACCAGTATATTGATGGGAACTCTATACTGCTCAGTGTGCACTGTCTTTTGGATGAGACGTTAAACTGAGGTCCTGACTCTCTGTGGTTGTTAAAAATCCCAGGATGTCCCTCGAAAAAAAAGTAGGGGTGTAACCCTGGCATCCTGGCCAAATTTACCCGCTGGCCTCTGTCCTTCATGGCCTCCTAACCATCCCCATATCATAATTGGCTTCATTAGTCTGTCTCCTCTCCACTAATCAGCTGGTGTGTGGTCTGGCACTATATGGCTGCAGTCGTCTCATCCAGGTGGATGCTGCACACTGGTGGTGGATGAGAAGATTCTCCACCAAAAAAGTGAAAAGCGATTAGTTACCAGAAAAGCGCTATATGAATGTAAGGAATTATTAGTAAATACTACAGTGTTTTTGAACCATCCGATAGAAAATGCTTGACTTCCTTCTGTTTTGGTAATCTTATAGTTGTTGCAGTGATACAAATATAGTAATGTAAACAAATTTCCCAATGCTGCACGTTATTCTACTTCAATACACTACAGTTTACTCTAGTAAAAACAAGAGAATTTATTAGAATTTATCACTTCATTATAGTTAACAATACACTGTGCTGTTGCATTTGTTAACAGTGCTGTTAATACTGTAATATATACACTGCAAAGTACACTTCACTATAGTTCCGTTCAAATATACTATAGTATTCACATTAAATTACTATACTATATTTAAGGGGGCATGTTTGAATACTTTATAATATCAATGTCCTATTTACATAGTAATGCTATTTGTAGAACAGCATCTTGCAATAAAAAAAAGCATGCACAATAGTTCAGTCTAATCCATCTTATCCATTATAGTTTCCAAGTTATACTGGTAAGGGACTGAAAAGTGAAAAATGCATTGATAAAATTTAAAGGATTCTTTTCAGGGAGAAAGGAGGGGTGCCACAAAATCAACTTTGTAAAGTTGAAGTTTCAATTAGTTGAAACTTGACTATATTATTAAAATGAGTTAAAGCAGGGGTGTCCAAACTCAGTCCTGGAGGGCCGGTGTCCTGCAGATTTTAGCTCCAACTTGCCTCAACTCACCTGCAAGGATGTTTCTAGAAAGCCTAGTAAGAGCCTGATTAGCTAGCCCAGGTGTGTCTGATTGGGGTTGGAACTAAACTTTGCAGGTCACCGGCCCTCCAGGACCGAGTTTGGACACTCCTGAGTTAAAGTAACAAAAACATTTGTTGTAATGACTTTGTCATATAATTTTTACAGTGTACCAACAGACAATCACAGAATGGAAAAGAGCTAAATTACAAACTCTTCCCCACCAGAATAAGATTAATGTGCCTTGCTACACACACACACTCCCATAAATAAACAGGAATCAGATGTAAAACAAAGTAAATATCGTCACCTTGGAATTATAAGGTTCTATCTGCGTTCTGAATGATTTTGAGATATTGAGCTTCAAAGTTTTTGCATTCCATAGCAAACAGTATGTGTGTAACATACTGTGTTTTTGTAAATAAACAGTCTTAAAATGTAAACAACTTATAAAAAAAAACATTCCATAATGTAAATAAGTTGTTATTTAATAAGAATATGTCAATAACTCAATTTTGACAAAAATGTAAGATAGAACCTTATAATTCTAAGGTGACGATATGGTATAATGGTTGTGTTCTTAGCAGGGGCGTTGCTAGGGTTGAAAGGTATGAGGGGCTTAGCACCAAAGTGATCTTAGCACCCTCACCGCCACCCACTCAAAAAAAAAGTTCTAAGTTCTAATTCACCCTGCTAAATAACCCGTTTCTTTAAATTTCTTTAGAGATAGATTTTTTTTTCTTCAGTTTTTCTTAAAATAGGGTGATGTGGGCATTGTGGCACTCTAAATGCATGTAATGCCTGTTTCATTCCTACTTGAGTTAAGTAAAAGTAGTAGAACATTCCAGGAAATCCCATATATGGATGATGGCATCCAGCTATTGCTGTAGCTGAACGAATGAAAATAAGATCTGAATAAATATAAAAAGGCTTTAACTGTGTTCTTCCAGGAATTTTAGGTATTTTCATAGGAAATTGATTTATAATCCGATGCTAACTGACATAGCATGTTACGGTAGAATATAGCTATAAAACAATAAGTTAGATGCATGAACAACCATGACAACAGTCCCACTCCCTCCTGCCGGTAGAAACGGGTACTGCTGAACAGCTGACTTTAAATGCCTGACACAAAAGCTGCGTTAAGTAGAATGCGCGTGACGTATGTGGTCATTTTAAGTACTTGGGTAACAAAATAAATGTTATACAACCTATTTTTATTTAAGTGCAACATATTCCAAAAGATCAGGGGCTTTTGACAATACATCAGGGGCTTAAGCCCCCAAAGCCCCCCCCCCTCACAACGCCACTGGTTCTTAGTTGTGGGACTTGTGGAGCTGCGCATCGATGGATTTGCTCTTCAGTGTTTGGACTTTCAGCAGTTAAAATTAAACCACACTAAACTGGACTAAGGCGACGCAGTGGCGCAGTAGCTAGTGCTGTCGCCTCACAGCAAGAAGGTCGCTGGTTCGAGCCTCGGCTGGGTCAGTTGGCATTTCTGTGTGGAGTTTGCATGTTCTCCCTGCGTTCGCGTGGGTTTCCTCCGGGTGCTCCGGTTTCCCCCACAGTCCAAAGACATATGGTACAGGTGAATTGGGTAGGCTAAATTGTCCGTATTGTATGAGTGTGAATGAGTGTGTTTGGATGTTTCCCAGAGATGGGTTGCGGCTGGAATGGCATCCGCTGCGTAAACACGTGCTGGATAAGTTGGCGGTTCATTCCGCTGTGGCGACCCCGGATTAATAAATGGACTAAGCCAAAAAGAAAATGAATGAATGAATGAACTGGACTCAACTGAACTTCAAATCTGAAACCTAGACTGACACAGTTGCAATTTACTAGAACTTCTATGTTAAGTTGCTTTGACACAATCCACATTGCAAATGCGCTATAGAAATAAAGAGGAATTGAATTGTTCTGAATTGTGCACTATATACACTTCTGCATCCAACTGTCTAGTGCAGGGGTTTGCAAAGTCTAATTCAAAAGTCCAAATCTGAATTTTTGTTAACAAAACTTGATTTTAATAAACACGCATGCACATAAATCAAACATTAAACAAAATAAATGCCTTGTCCATTTAGAAAATGCATTAAGTGCAAATGTGGCAGAATGATAAGTGACACTTCACTTGAGTATCAGCAATTTTTATGATCAAAACATAACAAGAGGCAGGTCATAAATTAACATGGTGCAAAATACAGAGCAGTTTAATGTGATGAATGCACTTTCTGTATTCCATCAGCTGGCTTTTGTTTTATCGTAATGTTTGACATTTGTACTCTCCACAACTCTAACTATCCCATTACAAGTAAAACAGAATCGTTTTGTCCTGGATTGGAACAAAATGAATGCAATACCTCTGTCCAATCATCTCTCAAACTAAATTCTTCATCAACTCTTCTTTTCTGGAAACTGACATCCTCATTGGTTAAATTTTTTACAGATTCAAACACTGCCAAATGCTTGCCATTAAGGCAAACGTCATATGCCTAGTGGATGTCGTTATGTCAACAGCATCACGCAGGTTTTATTTCAGACCATTACCGAAAAGACATTAAAAACTAACAGGATTACAAGTTTAACGTGCATTTATCAAAGTAGTACATCCACACTTTTAGTCCCTTACACACTGGAGCCTTAAGTCACAGCTACTGTACCTCCACTACATAAATAAACCCGCAGCAGGTGAGTGCACAAAGTGTTCAGCATTTTGTGCATCATCCAGGTTATTTTATGCAATAGCGTTTAATTTATAGCTAAAAACAGCACAGAATCATTCATAAGTATGTGAGTTGGGAGCAGTGGTGGAAAAAGCACAGAAAAAGCATACACAATAGACATGGCTTCCGCTACATTTATTCTTCCATGGCGGGGCGCCACACCAAGATTCATCCCACCACAGCCACATTATAGCTTCTCACTCAAAACATTCAGTCGTTGTTTTTTTTAATAGCGGGTTATAATCGCACCAAAATGTATTAAAAGGTAAGTGAATTATAACAGCGCAAACTTTTCTGTAATCATAGTAGTGCTGTGCGTTATTTGTTTAACCCTTTAAGGTGACATGCTGACTGACTGACTGACAGGTGCATGATGCGTGAGGACAGCAAACACGACGTAGCTTTCAGTTAAGATGAACAGTTTCCATAATTAAACTTTATTTATAGATAAAAATCTGTGGTTCTGCATACAATGACTTTATCTTGGTGGAGTTTATAGCCATTTCACTTTACTTCAGGACGAATTAATGCCACTCTGTAGGTTTATTGGAGACATTCATAAATATTCCTAGCAAATCTAATACATGTTGGAGACATGTGTGTTACATAAACGCACTAAATCGCACTTCAGCAGCATTTATTTGAGAGCGCACAAGAAAATCTGCGCTTGAGCAGCATATATTTGAGGGCGTGCAAAAGGTTTTGTGCACAGACAGAGGAAATCGGCACGCAAGCAAAGGGATTCGCATGCTCGTATTACATAAATGCGATCTCGACTTGTCATTGAAATAGCGCCATACGTAGTTGGTAGATCTGCATAAAAGGCCTGCCGCCACTGCTAGAAAAAATCCTAGAGAAAACACTGATAGAGTTAAAAGTATCTGTTTATGGTAAGCCATTTTAACATTTAATTTAATAGCTAAACCGCACTAATACTGTATCTAACGTTACTTATTTTTTAGCCACTAGTTTCTTTGCAATTAAGTACTAGTGTTTATTCTTTAGATACAAGTGTGGTTTATTGATTAAATGTTAAAACAGCTAGCCATAACCTGTATTCAATTCTTATTTAAAAAGCATACTGTACATGTCTTGAGGTCGATCTGATGTGATTTTTCTGCGCGCATATTGATTGGATGGGAATCACAGGGCTGAATATTCCGCTTAAAGTAGCCAATCACTGTAGGCAAGAAAAAATAAGCAAAGTGACTGTGGGTCGCAGAAAAGTAGTGCAGTAAAAGTACAGATACAGCATTAAAATTTACTCAAGTAAATAGTACACCTTTTTTAACAACTAAATAACATTTCAGAGGAAATCTACTCAGTACTTACAGTAATTTGAGTATTTGTACATTTTTACTCTACACCACTGGTTGGGAGCAGGGTTGGGGAACAAATACTACATCACACTTAAAATGTGTTACTTAAGAAGGTAATGTGAAAGTATGTATTATGTTATTTTTTAATGTTTTTTTTTTAGAGTAAGATGGGTTAACATTCATTCATCCATTCATTTTCACCCGCTTTTCCGGGGCCGGGTCACGGGGGCAGCAGTCTTAGGAGAGAACCCCAGACTTCCCTCTCTCTAGACACTTCCTCCAGCTCCTCCGGGGGGATCCTGAGGCGTTCCCAGGCCAGTCGAGAGACATAGTCCCTCCAGCATGTCCTAGGTCTTCCCCGAGGCCTCCTCCCTGGAACATCTCCCTAGGTAGGCATCCAGGAGGCATCCAAAACAGATGCCTGAGCCACCTCAGCTGACTTCTCTCGATGTGGAGGAGCAGCAGCTCTACTCCGAGCTCCTCCCGGGTGACAGAGCTATATAAGAGCTATCTGTAAGGGTGCGCCCTGCAAAGGAAACTCATTTTGGCCGCTGGTATCCGAGATCTTGTCCTTTCTGTCATGACCCAAAGCTCATGACCATAGGTGAGAGTAGGAACGTAGATTGACTGGTAAATTGAGAGCTTTGCCTTTCGGCTCAGCTCCTTCACCACAATGTACCGGCACATCGAGCGCTTTATGGCACCAATCCGCCTGTCAATCTCATGTTCCATCCTTCTCTCACTCGTGAAAAAAAAACCAAGATACTTCTCCACCTAGGGTAAGGACTTTCCTCCAACCTGGAGATGGCAAACCATCTTTTTCCGGTGGAGCACCATGGCCTCGGACTTGGAGGTGCTGCCTAACCCTGGTTGGAATGTAATAAAATATTCTTAAAGAACAATTCCATTTCAATTCATCTTTATTTCTATAGCGCTTTTACAATGTAGATTGTGTCAAAGCAGCTTAACATAGAAGTTCTAGTGAATTGAAACTGTGTCAGTTCAGTTTTCAGAGTTGAAGTTCAGTTTAGTTCAGTTCAATGTGGTTTTATTTTTACTACTGAAGAGCAAATCCATCGATGCGCAGCTCCACAAGTCCCTAACCATGCAAGCCAGAAAGAACAGAAAGAAAACAGATATATACACTTACATCAGTCATTGCATGTAACAATTTTGCATCTTGGACACTGTGCGATTGCTGCATTTAAAAAGCATCCATTTTCCTGAGTTAGGTCTGTCTAATTTGATTTTACTTTTTCTTTTTTTTTTTTTTTTTTTTAACTATGTGAAGTATAATTAGAGGACAATGACTTACAGTATTGAGAATTTGCAATTTGGGTCACACTTTATTTTGATGGTCCGTTTCTTGAATTTAAGTTACATTGCAACTAATTCTCAAGCCGCGGTCACACTAGAGTTTGAGCTTGCGAAATTCAGTTGTACGGCGCTGCGAAAAGGGGCGGGATTAAACAAGATGATTAGACATTAAAAAAGCGAGCGATTGCTCCATGTTTTAAATTTCTGTTCAGAGAGGTCATGTTTTGATCCTGGATTGGTTTCACGCAGTCAAGTGATGCAATTTCGCAGGTCAGAGTTCACCAAGCTTGAACTTTGCACCGCAACAACCTGCTAAACTCGACGCATGACCCTACGTTTCCGGTCTGACGCATTCGCGTGCGTATGAATGGAAGTCTATGGAGGGAAAAGTCCAGTGTGACCGCGGCTTCATTGGATTATAAGTAGACTGTTAGGTTGGGGTTAGGGGTGGTGTAAGTTGACATGTACTTGCTATGATTCTTAAAGTCAGCTAAATGTCTTGTGAAGGAGCAGTATCAACAGATATTAAGCATGCAGTCTACTAATACTCAAATGGACCATCAAAACAAAAAGTGTTACCGCAGTTTGTTACATTACACTAATGGTTGGGATGCACCTAATATAAGCCCATGCCCACACCATAGACTGTAAAAGATATGTATGTTGTATCCGTGACGTCTCCCATAGGTTTAGGAAAAACGCAAAAGAAGCTACCAGTAGGCGTGGCCAACCGTCGCCATTTTGTATTGGGTATACCATGGAGTATACCAAACAACGGCAAAGAGGCAGAGCGTGAGCGGAGCTACAGACGCCTGCTATCCTTTTGCTTAGACTGGCTTTCCTATGGGAGAAACGCTAAATACTTCATTACCTGTAACTCGTTTGTGTTCTGACCACATGTGCTTGGTTGTACACTATATCAATATAGTGTTTAGACTTTTAAAAACACTGTTGTAATACATTGAGCCACTAAACATTGTTCTTATGACATTTTCTACAGGAGGAAAACGCGAATTACATCCAAATACTTTAAATATAGTCTGTGTGAGTAAATGCAAGGCTATTTATGAAATCCAGGCATAACAGTGTATGACAACGTTTCAGATGACTGTTCTAGAGCCTACAGCTAATCAATCTGTCAGATTCTGGAGTGCATTACAGGTCTAAAGAAAAATATAAATGATAAATGATCTTAAATAAAACAAATACATTTATAGATATGGTATTTAAGTATATAATTTCACTCGTGAATGGTTTGTGAGAACAAAGTGCACACAGCATGCCATATCATCTGATGATGGTAAGAAATAATTAAAAATGGTAATTGACTGTGTAAAGCCACATAAAACAAAAAAAACAATATGATGTATTCACCTTATTCTCCGCGTACGAGCGGGCGCAGCCATTTGAATCATTTTGGCTCGAGACTTCCGGTCTCATTCACTTCCATTCATTTTTAGACGTTAAAAACAGCTCGTTCTGCTGCTTGATGTTGCAAACTGAGGTTTTCTTATTATATTATTCTATTTTGTCTGTATAATCATGCAAACACTTGTTTGTAGAGCAAGTAATTTGACCGTTTTCAGCCGTTTATTATTCCTAGTCATTTCTCCCATAGGCAACTGAATCTGAAGTTCTAAAACAATCGCAAAAACGAGCGCACTTCCGCATTCAAGCATAAGGTCAATATGCCGAGTTCAGCGGCTAATCAGCCGGAATTAGCTGAGGTGAATTGACGGTGACCAGCGAGACCTAGCTGTCACTTAGCTGTCACTCAAGTGGCCACACCCTTAATTATGCAGACTTAATAAAACCTAATATAAAGCAAACGGATGAGTTATAAAAAAATTCACCCCCTCACAGTTGTCAAGAAGGGTAATATTAGCTATATGCACCAAAATTGTTTTTTGAACCAGGCTGTAAACACCTCTTTTTCTGCTGTAAAGTTGGCCATTTTAATAGTGGGGTCAATAGAAATTTGCTCTATATAGAGCCAGGACTAACGTAATTTTGATGAATTGCAGGTTTAGTTACTTCCCTATTTGCTTCATGAGGGAGAGCGGGAGGTTGCCACTTGGTCCACACGTGCATGGGTATTTTTATAAACAGTTTTCCTCACTTTTTTTTTTCTTACAAAAAGCTCTGTCCACATGAAAACACACTGTGCACTCCAAACCAACAGGCGAAGATTATGACATTTATGCTGGGTTTAAGCTAAACAGGGAATTAAGTATTTTTGAAAATAAATTGCATACAAGTCAATGCAAATGTGAGAACGAAGGCAGATTACTGTCCCACAGTCTGCCACATTTGGTGTGAACCCAGTCATGTTGGCCAATAAGAAAGAAGAAAACAGCACTCATCCTGATGGCATGAGGTGAAAACTCCAGTTGTAGAGTCCACAAAATTTAATTTTTTTATAAAAAATGGGGGGAAACTATTTATATGGGCTGAATTTAAACAAAAAAATATTAACTTAGTGGTGTTCCACTTATTTGTTTGTTTAAATTCAGCCTATATAAATTGTTTACAGCCACTTACCTTGAAAAAAATGTAGTAAATCCAATGAATAATTTTTTTTCAGTGCATACTGTACCCGGAGATTCAGAAAATCTTTAAACCCTGGTCGGAGTTTGCAGAAAGTTTCAGTTTGTCACCCTATTTCATCTAAACAAACAGTGAAACTGTAGAAAAATGGTGCAGTCTTTAAAATATCTACATTTGTGTGGACGTGGACAGGCCTAATAGTCCAAAAAAAAGTCTATTTATTCATCAATGTGAAAAATGTTGAAATCATCCAAGTCATTACCACCTCTTCGGATTCAACTAACTGAGAAAGAGCACCCAATTGTAGAAACTGTTAAGAACTTTTTTTTCGTCGATGCCAGTGCATTAAGTTTAAACTGGAGCATAAAAAATAACAACAGAGTCTAATGACAATCCTCACAACAAGTGTCCAGCATGATGATCCTCCCAGAGATGCTGTGATGTAGCCCAGGTCATCTAAACATGAGCAGTTCAAGCTGATGTGCTGCCCTGAAGCACAGAAGCAACACAGAGAAATGGAGGACTTCAGTGTGTTAATTTAGCAATAAATCACAGGGCAGCACACTGGGGGCTTGCCTAGGGAAACGCACTGATTGAACACTCATTGACTTTGCTGCAGTCTCACCATGAATATTTTACAGTTTTGTATGGTATTACAAAACACTGGACTTAGAGAGTTATGGTCAGCTGTATATATTTAATGGGGAAGATGGGCAGTAGGTGACAAAAAACACTGGAAGTTTTGCTTGAGGCGTCCTTTTCCATGAAAGATAAAAAACTAGAACAGAAGGTAAGACTCTGCTAAAAAATAAATAAAATAAAAAAAAATGGACGGGGGAAAATTAATGTGACTTGATTCATAAAACCAAGGCTATGTTCCGTAACTTATGAAGTGGTCTAGGTAGGAAGCAATCCACGAGAAGGTAATTCTATAAAGCACTGCAAGAAGAGAAAAAGTTAAAACTATAACAGCAAAATTATTAAAATTGTACTGTTTTACCCAACATACACTTGCCACTTTATTAGGTACACCTTACTAGTACTGAGTTGGACCCACTTTTGCCTTCAGAACTGCCTTAATCCTTCGTGACATAGATTTAACAAGGTACTGGAAATATTCCTCAGAGATTTTGGTCCATACTGACATGATAGCATCACGCAGTTGCTGCTGATTTGTCGGCTGCACATCCATTATGCGGATCTCCCATTCCACCACATCTCAAAGGTGCTCTATTGGATTGAGAGCTAGTGAGTGTGGAGGCCATTTGAGTACGGTGAACTCATTGTCATGTTCAACCAGTCTGAGATGATTTGCGCTTTATGACATGGCGCATTATCCTGCTGAAAGTAGCCATCAGAAGATGGGTACACTGTGGTCATAAAGGGATGGACATGGTCAGTAACAATACTCAGGTAAGCTGTGGCATTGAAATGATGCTCAATTGGTACTAATGGGCTCAAAGTTGCCAAGAAAATATCCCCCACATCATTACACCATCACCACCAGCCTGAACTGTTGAATCAAGGCAGGATGGATCCATGCTTTCATGTTATTGATGCCAAATTCTGGCCCTACCATCCGAATGTTGCAGTAGACATCAAGACTCATCAGACCAGGCAATGTCTTCTAATGTCCAATTTTGGTGAGACTGTGTAAATTGTAGCTTCAGTTTCCTGTTCTTAGCTGAAAGGAGGGGCACCCGATGTGGTTTTCTGCTGCTGTAGCTCATCTGCCTCAAGGTTCAAGTGTTGTGCATTCAGAGATGCTCTTCTACATACCTCGGTTGTAACGAGTGGTTATTAGAGTTACTATCTGTTCGAACCTGTCTGGCCATTCTCCTCTGACCTCTGGCATCAATAAAGCATTTGCGCCCACAGAACTGCCGCTCACTGGATGTTTTCTCTCTTTCAGGCCATTCTCTGTCAACCCTAGAGATGGCAGTGCATGAAAATCCCAGTAGATCAGCTTTTTCAGAAATGCTCAGACCAGCCCGTCTGGCACAACAACCATGTATATATAACCAACCTAAACAAATGTAATTTACCATAAATGTTTGACACACACGCAGCCTGTACTGTCCCAATAACACACTGATTTAATAACTGTGACAAAGTGAAAATAAAGTGACATTTTGAAATGATAAAAAAACACAAACCGGGGTAAATACTACACAACACACTAAATAAAACATAAACGGCTCGCGATTAGAAAAAACATGCAAATCAGCCAGCAGAGTATCAGTATCAGCAGATATTAAGCAGACAATCTACTAATACTCAAATGGACCATCAAAATAAAGTATTACCAAATTAATAATCATAATCATTATTATTATAATAAAATATTAATAATTATTATTAGTATTATAATTACAATATAACAACTAACAGATGGGGAAAATACAAATACATACAGTCAGGAAAATATCATGACCACTAGTAAAATAATATTATAAATAGAAATGTAAGTTACTAGAAATACATAAACTATGTTTTAGTGTTGCACGATACCAAAATTTTGACTTTGATACGATACCTAAATTAAATATCATGATACCGATACTAAATCAATACTACGCCATAATGTTTTCTTTCCGAATTTTATTTATTAATAAACGCTCGGTGTTTGCTGTCAGCTGAAAGAGTAGAGCCAATTTTAAAAAGTAAAACAAATATAAAAACAAAAATTTATTTTTGTCAGCAATCTAGCCGAGCTGTTTTAACAAATAAAATAAACAAATAAAATAAATAAAAAATCCTCACTGTTCATGACACAGTGATCCTGTCATTAATTTATTCATTCATTTTCTTTTCGGCTTAATCCCTTTATTAATCTGGAGTCACCACAGCGGAATGAATTGCCAACCTATCCAGCCACAACCCATCACTGGGAAACATCCATTCACACTCATACACTATGGACAATTTAGCCTACCCAATTCACCTGTACCACATGTCTTTGGACTTGTGGGGGAAACCGGAGCACCCGGAAGAAACCCACGCGAACACGGGGAGAACATGCAAACTCCACACAGAAATGCCAACTGACCCAGCCGATGCTCGAACCAGCGACCTTCTTGCTGTGAGGCGACAGCACTACCTACTGCGCCGCCCGCTGATCCTGTCATATTCATATATAATTACATATTTATATATTAATATAGGGGTGAAGGATGTGACATGCATTTTTATCTGCTATCTACTATTATTATTTATTAAAAATATATACATTTATGCTGTTTCTCTGACAAGTAAAGGTTTATTTATATAGCACCTTTTCCAGACATTGAGTCACAAAGTGCTTCACAACAAGAGAAAACAAGTAGAAGAACACATAACCATAAAAAAACATGTTAAAACATATTAAAACAAGTAAAAAATCCAAATACAGAAACACTAATAGTGTTAATTAAAAGCTTGACCAAAAAAAGATGCATCTTTAAATGCTTTTTAAAAAGTTCAACTGATCACAGAGTTCTCAGTGCTATAGGGAGAGAGTTCCAGAGATATTCTTACAGCATCCCCCAGCTTTAGATGGTGTTTACAGACCTCTACTTACATTTTTGTTATGTGGTGTGACTGTTCGAGTTAAGTGTGACCATACTGATATGACAATACAGTGCATCTCGCATTTGTTGTGACATAATTTATACGCAATCTCATAAAAAATAGATTTTATCACACTGCCCCTTGTTGACGAGCACTCGTAACTACAGCTGTTACTCAAAAGTACCCGGTACTAAAAGAAAATGCAGAATTATAGCATTTTGAGCCAGGGTATCGCAATACATTTGTTTTTAATAATCTTACAAAAAGCACTTAGATCCACAGCAATTATAATGCAACTTGTATAACCAGTGTTGGGGAGTAACTAGTTACATGTAACGGTGTTACGTAATTTAATTACAAAATAAAAAGTAACAGTAATTTGTTACAGTTACTGAGAAAAAATGTGTAATTAAATTACAGTTACTTATGAAAATATTAAAGATTACAAATGGGGTTACATCTAAATATGTTGAATAATTTTAATCTGTTTCTTTGCCTGTTTTTGATATGCAAGATGCCTTCTGCTAAGGCCATTTATTAAAGCGGTGCTATTCTGATGCTTTTGATTGGTTTCCCGCATTTGATTGTGGTGCACCACGTCTACCAGTTACGTTAATCCTCTCTGCTGCTGAAAGCATTAGGCTACAACAACCAGTCTGAGAGCTGCTACCACGGCGAGTAATAAAAATACATTTCATTGCTGGAAATTTGAAAATAATTTCACCCTGAAATCCGAGAAGGGCACAAATAATACAGTTCAATGCAAAACTTGTTACTTTTGACATCAAAGGCTTCAATGTCGAACCTGAGGAAGCATCTGCAGGTATGTAACCTAGCCTTTCTTTATTTTTTAAAAGCAAATGGTTTTTGTCGTTATCGTGACCGAAATAAAAAACAGACCCTTTCATTTCGAATGATATATTATGACTCACAAAGTTATCGAGTTGTGAAATTTAGGGCACCAGAGTCCTCTGGCCAAAGTGATTTTATCACATTAACAGTGCTGGGCAGTATCGTCGCTACAAGTAGTGACGCTATACTAGTTTAACTACATTTCTCAGTAGCGTGACGGTAGCGTCGTTACTTTATAAACCAAAAAGCTTTTCAGTAGCAGAGGAATTTTATTAGTCAAGTAGCGCCGTAGCGTTCACACAAGCTATATTTACCAATCGTGGATCAATAAGTGACGGCACCGCCATTCACAGAGCTGTGAAGCCGGTGTCTAGCCGATGAAAGTAAATCCATTTGATCGAAAGAATGATGATTTCTTCTTCTTCCTGTTTTTCGGTGGTCGACAACAAACTTTTAGGTGCGTTACTGCCACTCGGAATGTTCACATCGATGCTCGAGTATCGATATATCGATATTCAGAAGCTTTTAATTTGGTATTGATATATTTTTTTGAAAGTATCGATATTTTAACTATATTTTAATAATTTCTGCATAATTAAATGTTTAAACGCTGTGTACAGGATTGTCAATGATGCTTTGTATACAAGACATTACACGTGACGTAAGTGATCATGTGCCTTTCAGATAACTTACGTACTCAACACACACAAGTCTGCATTACTTCTGCATTACAGAATGACACGATGGCAGAGAGGTAACGCAGCATGTTGTGGTGCTCATCAGCTAATAAATCGTTGCGCGAGCAATATTTGTGATAAGAAAGTCGTACACAGCAACAATACAAGCCGCCTTTATAAACACTTACAGACAACACACCCTGAAACTTATAAAGAAGCGGAGCAAAAACAAGCTGCCCAGTGTTCCTCTGCTCAGTCTCCCTCCGTCCGACAAAAGACATTATAGGAGTTTTAGGCAAACCTCTAAAACCTCTCTCACTCTCTCTCAATTCAATTCAATAATAGTTTTATTGGCATGACAAATGTTACAAATGTTTTGCCAAAGCATTTATAAAGTTTACATTAAAAAGAACACACACACACATACATACATACACACACACACACACACACACACACACACACACACACACACACACACACACACACACACATATATATATATATATATATATATATATATATATATATATATATATATATATATATACAGGGCTTTACATTAACACCCGCCAACTAGCCAAATGCGGGTAGATTTCAGCTCTGGCGGGTTAGACAGACACCTCCACTAGCCACTTTGGCTGGTTGGAAATCATTCTTAAATTCTAGTTTTCCTAAAAGCAGGGTTTGAAAATAAGCATGGCCCAATATTCGTGCAAATGTGATCTTAGAATCGAGAAGCAGCACGACTGAAAAAAAAAAAAAAATAATAATAATAATAATAAATACCGAATGAGAGGATGATCACTCACGTGCACAGGTGATGTGATGCGCGCAACTGTTAAAAAGCACGCTCGTTCCCGTTTGCTTGCGCAAAGCAACCGTGCCTAGAGGAAGCGCAACTGGTGCGATTGGTTCCCTTTGAAATAGACTGGACAAAGAGCGATATTCGTGCACCCACAGCTCTGCTGCTTTTAAGAGCTCAAGATAAAAAAAAAAATAAAAAATACACATTCTTTTGTAAGCAGCAGCGGTCACTGCTTTCATTTTAATTATTCTTTGAACAGATTATTAACAGGCCTATATTAACCGTGTGCGAGTGAACATGCTTTCATTTTCAAACACGGTATGTTTCACCTGCTTTCTTTTGCCTACAGTTATTTTTGTTAATATGGTTTAATTATATTTTTTTACAATAACATTGCTTTAATGGGAGACTACTCCTCGCCGGACAGATTATTGTGCATATTTTAGATACATGACAATACTTCCATTTTAAATGTAATGTTTTTTTAAAGAAAAGTTTTATTGAATTAAACAGTGCACCTATACAGCTATATTTTCCTTGTTTTGACACATTAAAAAATTGTGGTTAAGAAATACTTATTTGGTGTGGTCAGAGTTAAATTTAGTAAATCCTTAATTTTGAGCCCTGAAAAGTCATGTGAAATAAAAACTGATTGCATTGCGACTCAACTAGGGATGGGCGATATGGCCTAAAATCCATATTGCGATATACATTGCAGCCTCTTGCGATAACGATATATATTGCGATATATAAATTATAATAGAACCATTTCAGAACAGGTTACATAGACCTTTAGGAAAGCCAAACTGCTATTTTTTTTTAAGAAATCAAGAAACTTTGCATGTCATTTTGAGAACATTTAGTGTGCAAAAGCAAAACTGTAATTAAACAACACAATGTTGCAAATAAATAAACTAAATGTAGTGCCTTTTAGAAAGAAAGACTTTTCTTTTAAGTCCTTGGTTCCTACAGTAAATGCCAAGTTGCAGAGAACAAAAAAAACTGGTGTCTTTTTAGTTAAGGAACTTACACTGTACTGAAATTACTTCCAGTTTTAATTAGTCAAATAAAATTGTGTATTGCAGATACTTTAAATAAAAACTAATTTCAAACCTGCAGCCTAAGGTAAAGCATTTGGTTTTTAAAAATTTTGATCTCCTAATGAAATTAAAACTGGTGTCTTGTTAATAAAGGAACGGACACTGTGAATTACGGCTATACTTCCAGTATTAGGCATGCCTATTTTAAATAAAGAAAATTCTTTCATTCTTTCCTTCTGCCCCAAAGTAACACCATCTTTTCTATATAACTTTAATGACCTTCAGCAACAGAATAATTTCTT
Source organism: Danio kyathit (assembly GCA_903798195.1). Classification (NCBI taxonomy): domain Eukaryota; kingdom Metazoa; phylum Chordata; class Actinopteri; order Cypriniformes; family Danionidae; genus Danio; species Danio kyathit. The sequence goes on from LR812534.1 coordinate 60,767,942, forward strand.
ATTGATTTCTTATTCTTATTTAACAAAAAAATAAAAAAAAAAGGTTTGTTTCTTTTCAGTGAGCACCACTGACAGATCAAATCTGCTTTCTTTCTCTCCCTCTCCCTCTGTCTGCTGCAGTGTTGATGCTGCTGAGAGATTAAGATGCACCAGCCAAAGTTTGCGTATAAAGTAATGCAAAAATGAATACAATTAATATCGAAAGCAAAAGCAGAATCTCGGACATGTCCGGTTGGTAAAGTCTAGATTGGATAGGCGGCCGGCCGGAAATGCGATATGCACATTAATATAGCGGCATTTTTATTTACTTTCACGTCAAGCGGTCTTTACATTGTTTTGTATACGTTGCTAAGCAATGCATGGCACCGAATGGGGTAAAGTCTAGATTGGATACGCGGCCGGCTTTACTCTTAATTTCGCGGGTAGATTGCGTCATCAAACATGCATTATCGCGATAGTGCAATAGAATTCAAATCTCTATCGTAGGCCAATTTTGTATCGTTTATATCGCATATCGTTTATATCGCCCATTACTAGACTCAACCCATTTGCTCATGCACACTGAGCAAGCTAATACACAGTACACACAAGAAGTTAAATGAATGAGAAGGCATGTGGACATAACACAACATCTAAATCAAGTCATTTTAGCATATAAAAGTCAAATTTATGCATATAAAATATATTTTCCCAACAAGAAAAGTGTGGCTAGTGAAAATGGCGAGTGGCTAGTAATGTTGGAAATCTACTAGCCACGTTGCCTGGTGATCAAAAAAGTTAATGTTAAGCCCTGTATACAGTATATACATATAGTTTACTGTCGTAAAGCCTGAAGTATACTATGGTAATTACTATTAGTTTATGATAGTTACTAATGATACGACATTACGTAGCATAATTTATTAATGAAGAGTTGTAAATATATATACAATATAATGCTCATTTCTAAATATTTCCCTTTACTATAAATTATTATAGTATTTTAAATGTGTAACAGCTGGTTTTATTTTATTATTTTTTTGTTTTTGCTCTTATATACTATAATTTGTTTCTGTTTGGTACAGCATATTATTTACAGTAAATAATTGAACTGAACAATTATGCTTCATATGTTTCTTTGACAGTTTTATTGATCACTAAGATCTAATTGACTTGAATTTAAGTTGCTTCGATTTAAAATTGCAAAAATAGCTTAGATGTATTTTTATAGCAAATGCCACAAAAATCCCCCTGCACAACTAACTCAAATTTTGATTGTGTAACAACAGTAAACAATGTTTTTGCTATAAGGTCTGGTTTTGTGGTGGCTGTACTTTAAAATTAAATTAATATAATCTCAATTGAAGTGATGAAAGATTTTGAAATTCTAACAATAAACAGAGCTACTGCAAGGACCCACCTGCTTAGTATAAATGCTTGAAAATGATTTACCTGTAGTTGAGAATATCCATTAGAAACTTAAAAGTAATTAAAGAGTACTCAGATGTAATCAGTTAATTTACTTTTATGAAGTAATCGAAAAGATACACGACTTATTACATTTTAAATGGGGTAATTTGTAATCTGTAATCTATTACATTTCCAAAGTAACCTCACCAACACTGTGTATAACAATACGTTTGTGATCATGATATACTAAATCAACGTAACAAAATTAAAGGGAACCAGCCACAATATTGAAGTATCATGTTGTTAGTTTAGTGAGAAGCTATAAATAAGGTTTCATGTGATGCCTAACACTCAAAAGTATAGTCACTAATGAGGTTTCATACCAGTTATGGTGCCGCCTTATAAGCCAGCTGCCTTTGTAGTCAGCAGACAGTAAGAAAGCTCGCAAGATTTTGAAAGAGAGCCAAAAGCAAGTCTCTTTTCCCACACGGAGACCCGCTGGTGCATTTTTAGTAGAGGCGTCCCGTTTTTATAGTGACAATATTTCAGAGAGACAGGACTCTTTTGTAAGTGCTCATACACTTGCCAAGGTGGTAAAGAGAATAACAGACTGGCAGAACAAACAAGGGAAATCATCTGTCTGCACATTTCCCACTACATCTTTACTCCGCAGTTAATTTTATTAGTCTGCGCTGGATTTTTTGGGGGGAGGTATTACATATTCTCAACAGATTTTACTGCTAGGTATTTACTGAGCAGGCTCAGGTTAAGTGCTTCGCTCAAGGGCACAACAGCAGTATAATCCGTACAATATTACTATCAAAGCCCTAACCAGTTTTTTCTCTCACCAGGAGGCTTGGATTCTCATGAATTTGATCAGCTCATTTGGCCGGTCAGCCTGCATGCTTGCCTTTGCTTGACATTGCAGACTGAAAGAATGGAATAGCAACTAGATGTTCGCATCTTAAATTGTGCTGTGCAATAGGACGTGCGTATGAGAGGTTGTTAAAAAGAAATATATCTGCTAAATTTAAAGGTGCCTGTTCCTGTCTGCTTTTCATTTAGGCTTACGACCGTATCATAAGCATATGTTCTAGTTGCAATTATAGTTGAAGTCAGAATTATTAGCCCTCTTGAATTATTAGCGCCCTGTATATTTTATCCCACAATTTTCTGTTTAACGGAAAGAAGATTTTTTTGAACACGTCTAAACATAACAGTTTTAATAACTAATTTCTAATAACGGATTTCTTTTATCTTTGCCATGAAGACAGTGCATAATATTTACTAGATTCTTTTCAAGATACTAGTATTTAGCTTAAAGTGACATTTAAAGACTTAACTAGGTTAATTAACTAATGTAATGAAATGTGTGTATGTACATAGTGTATTTATTGTGCATGGCCATACACCCAAAGTGGTTCACAATCAAGAGAGGGGTCTCTCCACACCACCACCACCACCAGTGTGCAGTATCCACTTGAATGATGCGATGGCAGCCGCAGGACAACGACGCCAGTGCACTCACCACACATCAGCTACAGGTATAGTGTGTGTGTGTATATATATGTATATATATATATATATATATATATATATATATATATATATATATATATATATATATATATATATATATATATATATATATATATATATACAGTATATGATGTGATACAGCCAATTCAGTGGATGGGGAGGATTGGGAGGTCATGATGGTTAAGGGCCGAGGGGGAATTTGGCTAGGACACCACGGTTACACCCCTACTCTTTAAGTGCCATGGGATTTTAAATGACCACAGAGAGTCAAGGCCCTCCACAGAGAGTTTATCGTCTCATTCGAAAGATGGCGCTCACTGACAGAATAGTCTCTCCTTCATTTTTACTGGGGCATTAGGACTCACTCAGACCGCAGGTTGAACGAGAGGGGTCTGGATGCAGACCTGGCGCAGTGCAATCTGAGCTACATCCAACGCTTTTTAATGGGCTCATCTAACCCCACCCCTAAAAGTGACGTCACTCGCTCCATTTGAGTGCATTGTGTCTGGCATTGCATCGCTGAGGGATGCAATCTCAGCTTGCATCATAAAGGCTGCATCCAGATACTATTGGGTTGAGCGTCCCCTGCTGGCCTCACTAACACCACTTCCAACAGCAACCTAGCGTTCCCATGTGGTCTTTCATCCAGGTACTGACCAGACTTAGCCCTGCTTAGCTTCAGTGAGTTACCAGTCTTGGGCTGCAGAGTGATATGGCTGTCATTTTATAACAGTGGTTTGTTCTGTAGACAATCAAAAAAAATCTTAAGGGGGCTAATAATATTGACCTTAAAATGTTTTTTAAAAAATTAAAAACTGCTTTTATTCTAGCTGAAATAAAACAAATAAGACTTTCTCCAGAAGAAAAAATATTATAGGAAATACTTGCTCTGTTAAACTTCATTTGGGAAATATTTGACTTTAACTGTAAATGCTGAAGCTTTTCTCACAGTATATAATGTCCTAAACTGCAAAAAGAAGTTGCTTTCACAGGTAAAATAACAAAAAAAAACACACTTGTATTGCTTTATTATATATATTATGTTTAGAGTAAACAAATGTTTAAACCAAAATTTTTTTCCAAAAGGATTATAAAATACAATAAGTAAGGCTTTACAGTAAAGTATCATTAAGTAAATGTTAGTTAATGGATTAAAAGAAACAGTGAGAAAAATCTTACATTTACTATGTTAATATTAGTTCAAACAAATAGAACTGAATTTTATATCTCTAAACCAGAGATTCCCAAACTATTGACCTTAAAATGCCAAAGTTGGCCCATGGAACCTTTGATTTGGCCCGCCATCCCATCTGAGAATAGTGGGAGAAAGATGGGGATGATTTACAGATTATTTATTTTCCTTCGGCTTAGTCTCTATATCAGAGGTTGCCACAGCAGAATGAACCCCCAACTATTCCAGCATATGCTTTACACAGCGGATGCCCTTCCAGCAACAACCCAGTATTGGGAAACACCTATACACTCTCATTCACACACACACTCACACACTACGGCCAATTTAGATTATTCAAATCACCTATAGCGCATGTGTTTGGACTGTGGGGGAAACCGGAGCACCCGGAGGAAACTTGCGCCAACACGGGGAGAACATGCAAACTCTACACAGAAATGCAAACTGGACCAGCTGGGACTCGAACCAGCAACCTTCTTGCTGTGAGGCGACCACATAGGGTCTGAAATGTAGCCCTATATACATTTTTGGAGATTTATCCTTTTCGCACTTACCAGCTGACAGTTTACTTCCGTGTGGACGGCTTTCCCGCTGTTACCAGTTCGTCCAGTGGCTTTTTGGATTTGAGACGCAGAGCGGAGTTGACCATGACGGTGGGGTTCGACTCTGGCAAAAAAACGGTTCCAGAAAGCAGACAAAAGCAGAAGCCAAACAAGTAAATAACAGGGTGAGAATGTGATAAAATCTGAAACTGGTAAAAAATCAGGCTGCCGTGAGGGCTTTACTTTTTATGGATTGCTTTTCAAAACACTGTCGGTTGGATTTAGGGAAGTGGGTGGGTCCTGAGCAATCAGTGCTTTTAAAAACACTATCGGTTGGGTTTAAGGAAGAGGGTAAGTGGGGTTTTCGGTCGGCCGGTCAGTCAGTCATTTAGTAAGTCAGTCAGTCGACAGCAGCCTCTGGTGGATTTATGTGAAAACAGCAGGCGTGAATGGCACTCACGAGACCAATTAGTGATGTCAAAAAGCGTACACAGTAGCCTCTGTCAGATTCGTTCAAACAAAACTGCAGAAAACGTAGCTCCTGGGAAGTATTTTGTGCTCTCCATAAATGTGCATAGGGGTATGTTATGTAGCTAACTGAAATTATATGTTTCAATTTAAATGGTGTAAATTAATCCGATTTTGTTTAAATGTAAACACTGTCACCCGACAGAGCAATTCAAGGCAAAGGCAGGATTATGCTTGACTAGTGTATTCAGCATTGAACTCCAATGTGTGATAAATGTGACTGTTTATGTTTTTGTTGGAATAAGTTATAGTTTGAAAAGTTAATACCATTCAAAGTGATGTTTTTCATTTATTTATACATATTATGAAATTAATTAGCAAATTACCCATGGCAACTTTAATGTAATACAGTTTGGTATATTTGTCTTTGGCCCACGGCTCTCAATGACATTTGATTTTTGGCCCTTTATACATAAAAGTTTGGTCACCCCTGCTCTAAATAATAAACTTGTAATCAGATTATGACTATGAATGTAATGCATTATAAGGCGTTCATGCATTATTAAAATGAACATAACCTAGGGTCAATAAGACCCTGATATTCTTCATGAGTTTAGATACATTTAATAATGTTAACTATTGGAACATTTACTGCACAGTGTTAATGCACAACAGCCCTATAGCACTATACATTTTCGATATTGTCATGTTTGAATTATTAAACCAAGGAAGTCTCCAAGCATTAAGTGCTGTTATGAACATAGCAAATACAATCTGAATATTCTTAAAAAGCACTCTAAAAGATTAAATAGAAATATTCACTGTATTTTGAAGTGCCCACAATATCGATACATGTCTACTTCTATTATGGTTTGGCTTGGGTCAATCCTTGAGTAAAAGCTGGACACTTTTGCATTCAGTACTGCTTTAATTATTTGTGGCATTGATTTAATGAGGTGCTGAAAACCGTCCTCAGAGAGTTTGGTCAATCTTGACAATCACATCCAACACTTAAAGGTACTTGTTGTCTGTGGAGGACATTTGTGTATTGTAAATTCATTCTTGTTCGAGAATCCAATATGAGGTAATTTGAGCTTTGTGACATAGCATCAGAAGATGGGTGCAAAGAGTTGGAAATGGTCAGAAAACAATTCTCTGTTAGACAGTACTGTTTAATGATGCTCAATTGGTTTTAAAGGTTACCCTGAATATAAAGACTTGAATTGATACTTAAAGAAACATACCACTTTCAAAAAATGACTCATTTTACAACTCCTCTAGAGTTAAACAATAGATTTTTACCATCTTTTAATCAATTCAGGCTATCTCTGGTGCAGACAGGAGAACTTTTAGCTTAGCATAGACCATTGCATCGGATTAGACCATTAGCATCTCGCTTAATAATGACCAGCGTTTCGATAATGTTCCTATTTAAAGCTTAACTCTTCTGTGGTTACACCATGTCTGACAGAAAATGAAGTTGCTACTTTCTAGACTGATGTGTTTAGGAACTATACTCTTATTCTGGAGTAATAATCAAGAAACTTTGCTGCTGTACCATGGCTTCTGCAGGCACAATGTTACACAAGGCCTGAAAATCGAATAACATCTGCGTATTCCAGTTAAACCAAATATGGTTCAGGATCTGTCCAATGTTAATATGTTCTGAATTGTCTCTAATAAATGTCTCTATGGTTGCAAGGCATGCTCCCTGTTTAAACAGGGGTCCAATCTTCGTACCTCTAAGATGATTTGGCAAAACCTGGATCTTTTAATCTTGATAACTGATCTCTGGCTAACTTGGTTCTTTAAACAGGTTTGCGAATCAGATTAAAATGTCTGGATGAACTGATCTGAGATCGCTGCGTGTGTTGTGAAGGACAGACCAATCAATTCTTGAAATCATGATCAGCAATGCAATGATTGGCTGACAGCACAGGAGAATAATGACATCATTTGATTAATATTCAATTATCCACATGAGCAAAATGACATAAAATCCGTAGTAAACAGTTTGTTAAATATGATACGCAATAACTTTCCACATTTGTTGTGGGCTGCAGTCTTTACATTTTCATGTGTCAAGAGAACTTAATTAGTTTTACTTTAGAGCGGATTTTCTTTATAGACCTATTCAAGTTTCTTAATCCTGTGGCGTAAGGCATAACTGCTGTTCATATTAATTTTGCAAATGTTCTCTTTGGACCCCTTGGGGAGGACTACCTGTGACAGTTTATGTACTTTTATTTCAGAGTGTAGATTACATAAGTCTTATTTATTTTTTACTTCTATTTTTTTTAATTGATTAAAAATATATTTTAGGGTGACGCAGTGGCGCAGTAGGTAGTGCTGTCGCCTCACAGCAAGAAGGTCGCTGGTTCGAGCCTCGGCTTGGTCAGTTGGTATTTCTGTGTGGAGTTTGCATGTTCTCCCCACGTTCGCGTGGGTTTCCTCCAGGTGCTCCGGTTTCCCCCACAAGTCCAAAGACATACAGTAGTAGTGTACAACATAGATGTAGTGTATGTGTGTGAATGAGAGTGTATGAGTGTTTCCCAGTGATGAGTTGCAGCTGGAAGGGCATCCACTGCGTAAAACATTTGCTGGATAAGTTGGCGGTTCATTTCACTGTGGCGACCCCAGATTAATAAAGGGACTAAGCTGAAAAAAGAAAATGAATGAATAAAAACATATTTATTATTATTATTATTATTTATTTTTACTATTTTATGTAAATTAACAGTGTATATAACCTATAAGTTACTACTGTAAGAAAATATCAGCATTCTGTACATACTTTCAGTATCACCTTTGCTTGAAATGGCCAGATCTAATCCTGTTTATATGAATTAAGCCTGCTCCCAAGCAAGTTTGAGCTACCAGAGCTGTTGCAATGACAACAACCCTCAGATGAGTTTTGAAGAACGAAACTATCCTGCATCATGTCAAATGGTCAATAACCATTCATTCATTCATTTTCATCTGCTTTTCCGGGGCCAGGTCGCGGGGGCAACAGTCTCAAAAGAGAACCTCAGACTTCCCTCTCCTCAGACACTTCTTCCAGCTCTTCCGAGAGGATCCCGAGGCATTCCTAGGCCAGCCGAGAGACATAGTCCCTCCATCGTATCCTGGGTCTTGCCAGAGGCCTCCTCCCGGTGGGACATGCCTGGAACACCTCCCAAGGTAGGCGTCCAGGAAGCATCCAAAACAGATGCCCTCAGCTGACTTCTCTCAATGTGGAGGAGCTGCGGTTGTACTCCGAGCTCCTCCCAGATGACAGAGCTCCTCACCCTGTCTATAAGGGTGTGCCCTGCCACCCTGCGAAGGAAACTCATTTCAGCCGCTTGTGCCTGAGATCTTGTCATTTCAGTCATGACCCAAAACTCATGACCATAGGTGAGAGTAGGAATGTAGATTGACCAGTAAATCAAGAGCTTTGCCTTTCGGCTCAGCTCCTTTACCACAACCGACCGATACATCGACCGCATTACTGCTGCGTCAATAACCAAATCCAGCTAGTTGAGTAATACACGTACGATAAACAGAACCCAGGTGGTCACGTTGGTTATTTTCAACCCAAATTATTCCAAAAATATCCACAGAATTAAACCACCAGCAGCATCTTGAGAATTGATCCAATGGAGGATTGACTTTAAGAACAATGTCACGTTTAACTCCTAATAATCTTACTCACAAAATGAATAAACATCATAAAATCCTAAAAAAAGCACTAGTTTGCTTCCAAAACTGAAGCGCAGCTCAATATGAACTACAAAAACTCAATCCCCCTGTACAATACAATATCCCACTACAGCGTTAATCATTCAGCTAAGACAGGTGTCGGGATTTTGGTTGTAATTAGCAACCTAAAACAAGAGTGTGATTTATATGCACTCATTATAAGTCTACTTTAACAGACAAAGACCAATCTAGCTTGCTCAATTCAGGTTCGAGAGCCTGCAAGTGCAGCTTTGTGTATGCTCAAACATTCGATTTGCTCAAAACAATATAGAAACGGTCTGTCTGAAAAAAATAAAAGCATATCTGGTTCAAACAGACGATAAACATAAGAGGTATTGTTAAAAAGAGCAGACGTTTGCTGCTTTGTGGCTTTGTTAGAAAGATACATAACTTGACAGACCACGGTAATTAAGGAAGAAAAACTCGCGTAGCAAAAAACTGAGAAACACATTTTAAGACCGGACTAATCCCTTAAGCCTTTCTTTTCCATGCTAGAGTTGATTTTAGACTCATTTATAATGATCTGTTCAAATCCATTTTTCCTCGTTAAAATCAAACGGTCTACAGTCAAGTGCTTCTCGCCCTCCGGGGCATGAAAAGTTGCACTGTAAATGTTATGGAAATTGAATGGTCAAGGCCGGTACCTCAAGAAAAGAAACATAGGTTCGGTTTTCACTGCCCATCCATTCAGAAGGCTATATCGGCTTTTATAATTCATCAGAAGACCAGAAGTGCGGAGACGGTATCTAATAACCACAGACCTCAGGGCCGCCGGATGACGCAGAATAACTATTCATTCAAGTTTTCCAGCGACTACTGACTCAGGGGATTGTGATTTAGTCAGCGCTGGTGAATCATTCTTTCCCTTTTTTTGAGGAGCGAGAGGGTTGTTGGGCAATTCAGCCAACAAAAAAACATTAACAACACATCTGACCCTCATAAAAGCCGGCATCGCTCCTCTACGCTCAAATCCCACAGGAATAAAATGAGCGCTGTGACAGCTGTACTGCAGAAATCCAGGACCATTTAACCCTGTGTGAAAGCAGGTTAAATGACTTACATTGTGCGGTAATTGCCAAATAGTTGTTCGTTATATAATTAGCACTAATTAGTCGGTAATTACGGCGACTCCATGTTAAACATCCGCTCTTATAGAGACCGATGCTGTAGCTTGCACGCCGAGGGTGGGATCCTATTGCTATTGACTAAACTTTACTGCAGTCATAGTCATAATACAGCACATAATAAATGACAAGGTTATAACGCTCCTCACTGACTGATTTCTGTGGAACTTAAAGCCTAAAGTGAACAGTCTTCTCATGCCAAAAGAGAATAAAGAAACACCATTGTTGAGTACAGTGTTCTCAGCAGTTGACTGGTAGCTTGTTTTATCAGTTCTGACAATGCTGTATGGTTTTGCATAATTATCAGATTACAGAGAATAAACGGTAATTGCATAAATATGCAATCTGATCTATTGTGGATTTCACAATGATCTTCTCACATGAACAGGTCATAATCAGTGGTTTTAGTGAGCTATTTTGTTCTCAGTAAATACTGCTCCACGTGAAATCAATTTCTGGAAATGCTGTGATTTTGAGATGCCTATAATGTGAATTTTAAAAATGAAACATGAGGCAAAAATACATTCACCGGCCACTTTATTAGGTACACCTGTCAAACTGCTCTTTAACGAAAATTTCTAATTAGGTAATCACATGGCAGCAACGCAATGGATTTAAACATGTACAGTAGACATGGTCAAGACCATCTACTGCAGTTCAAACTGAGCATCAGAAAGGGCAAGAAAGATGATTTAAATGACTTTGAACTTGGCTTGGTTGTTGGTGCCAGACGGGCTGGTCTGAGTATTTCAGAAACTGCTGATCTACTGGGATTTTCACACACAACCATCTCTAGGGTTTACAGAGAATGGTCCGAAAAAGAGAAAAAAATATCCAGTGAGCGGCAGTTCTGTGGGCGCAAATGCCTTGTTGATGCCAGAGCTCAGAGGAGAATGGCCAGACTGGTTCTAACAGATAGTAACTCAGTAACTCAAATAACCACTCGTTACAACCGAGGTATGTAGAAGAGCATCTCTGAATGCACAACAGTTTGAACCTTGAGGCAGATGGGCTACAGCAGCAGAAAACCACACCGGGTGCCCCTCCTGTCAGCTAAGAACAGGAAACTGCTACAATTTACACAGGCTCACCAAAATTGGACAATAGAAGACTGGAAAAACATTGCCTGGTCTGAAGAGTCTTGATGTCTACTGCGACATTCAGATGGTAGGGTCAGAATTTGGCAACAACAACATGAAAGCATGGATCCATCCTGCCTTGCATCAACGGTTCAGGCTGGTGGTGGTGGTGTAATGCTGTGGGGGAGATTTTGTTGGCAACTTTGAGCCCATTAGTACCATTTGAGCATTGTGTCAACGCCACAGCTTACCTGAGTATTGTTACTGGCCATGTCCATCCCTTTATGACCGCAGTGTACAATCTTCTGATGGCTACTTTCAGCAGGATAATGCGCCATGTTATAATGCGCAAATCATCTCAGACTGGTTTCTTGAACATGACAATGAGTTCACCGTACTCAAATGGCCTCCACAGTCACCAGAACCTCAACCCAATAGAGCACCTTTGGGATGTGGTGGAATGGGAGTTTCGCATCATGGATGAGCAGCCGATAAATCTGCAGCAACTGCGTGATGCTATCATGTCAGTGTGGACCAAAATCTCTGAGGAACATTTCCAGTACCTTGTTGAATCTGTGCCACGAAGGATTAAGGCAGTTCTGAAGGCAAAAGGGGGTCCAACCCGGTACTAGTAACTAGTGTACCTAATAAAGTGGCCAGTGGGTGTATTCTAATGTTTCTAATAGGAACAAGTTATAATTCTGTTGTTAACAAAAGGGGAGCATTACAAAATAGAAGTGTTTCATTCAATGACAAAATAATAAATACTATAATGAAATAAAATGTATATAGGTTTTAATGTAATAATTCAAATGAAAAAAATCATTAAAAGTTAATTATTTTTGGCCATTATAATAGTTAAATTTATATTTCATAGAAATTAAAGTGATTTATTGTGCTTTTAAAGCTTGGACAAACCACAATACTGTTAAAATCATATTGAATCACTTTCATTAATTTTCTTTTCAGCTTAGTCCCTTTATTAATCTGGGGTTGCCACAGCGGAATGAACCGCCAACTTATCCAGCATATGTTTTACGCAGCAGATGCCCTTCCAGCTGCAACCCATCACTGGGAAACATCTATACACACACATACACTACGGACAATTTATCGAACCCAATTCACCTATACCACATGTCTTTGGACTGTGGGGGAAACCGGAGCACCTGGAGGAAACCCACGCCAACAGGGGGAGAACATGCAAAATCCACACAGAAACGCCAACTGACCCAGCCAAGGCTTGAACCAGCAACCTTCTTGCTGTGAGGCGATTGTGCTACCCACTGCGCCAACGTGCAGCCCATTGAATCACTTAAAAAATGTAATTAAAATCACTATTTTAAGGTCAATAGTAGGTTGTAATGCACTATTTTTATTTCGATTAAAGAACAAACCACGGTTTAATGTCTCTTATGAAATATAAGCATAGCTTCATGGGTGGTAAATATAATAAAATATAATCAAATAAAATGAAAAATAAAATGCATTAACTCACAGGCCATTAAGCCAAACTCTGGGTTAAATTTAGTCATATAAATGAACCCATTGGTGGTTTTGACCATATTATAACCAATAACCCAGCACAATGTATTATTCTAGAGATCTTGAGGGGAAATCTAAAACACGACATTGCATTAGGAAAGTGAAAAATAATCAAATTCAATATACAGTTTGTTAAAAATATATTCTACCTTTAAGCAAGCACATAAACACAATATGAATGCACGACTGGACTGAATTGATGATTCTGACGTCAACTGACTTGGTCACGAGTCGCAGTCACAGTTAAGGCCAACTTTCAAACAGTACAAAGAAATGTCTTGAGGCATCTCATCTTCCACATACTCGCATATTTTTTCCTCAAACGCTTTCAGGGTCCTTGAAGAAAGCTAATTTTGAAGTTTCTGATCGTTCACAGCCACCGAAAGAGGAACGGGCGCGCGCCTACCGCCAAATCTGACGAGATGCAGTTGAAAACAAAAACGGTAAAACTTAAGATAAAAGTAGACTATACTACGTTTCTATATTTATTTCTGTCGCTCGCCGTTTACTTTAAACAACAGAGAGATGGATGAGCTGAGAACGTTTTATTTATAAATAGCTTTAAAGCAGATGAAATGGCTGCTTGAGGAAAGGAGATGATCGGAGCATTTACAGTAGAGGACCGCCAACCATCTGTGATCTGTTAAAAGCACGACTGCACACAGGGTCCTGACAGGTCACTTAACCTTTTATTAAGGATAATTATGACCCCAATTTCTTCCAAGACGGTATAGTGCGTGATGACCATCGACGCCAGCAAAGGAGAAGACGACTAGGAATAATATTGGATCTCCGTGGGGCACAAGATCAAGGTTACTGCTTCTCTTCATCTCTGTCGCTGAAGATCATTACAGTATTTAAAAGTGAAATGTGTTTTTCCCTTTTACAAAGTCTTTACTATTTCAGCCAGGCCTACTTTACAAAGGTGTCTTTAATGTTAGGTAAACAATACTTGTACAGCATTTATTATAATCATTCATCACGTACTAATGCGATATAAAGTCCAAAGTTGTGCTTGTTAACTAGTTACTTCAATGAGTTTACGAACTAGTAATGACCAACTTTATTTTCATTGACTAACTTTAAGAAAAATTAATAAATACTGTAATGAATGTACATTCACCGGCCACTTTATTAGGTACACCCAGGTTGGACCCCCCTTTTGCCTTCAAAACTGCCTTAATCCTTCATGGCATAGATTCAACAAGGTACTTGAAATATTCCTCAGAGATTTTGATCCATATTGACATGATAGAATCACACAGTTGCTGCAGATTTGTCGGCTGCACATCCATGATGAAATCTCCCGTTCCACCACATCCCAAAGGTGCTCTATTGGATTGAGGCTGGTGACTGTGGAGGCCATTTGAGTACAGTGAACTCATTGTCATGTTCAACCAGTCTGAGATGATTCGAGAAGTAGCCATCAGAAGATGAGTACACTGTGGTCATAAAGACATGGACATGGTTAGCAACAACAGACAGGTAGGCTGTGGCGATTCTCCTCTGACATCAACAAGGCATTTGCACCCACAGAACTACCGCTGACTGGATATTTTCTCTTTTTCGGACTATTCTCAGTAAACTCCAGAGATGGTTGTGCGTGAAAATCCCAGTAGATCAGCAGTTTCTTAAATACTCAGACCAGTCCGTCTGGCACCAACAGCCATGCCACGTTCAAAGTCACTTAAATCACCTTTCTTCCCCATTCTGATGCTTGGTTTGAACTGCTGCAGATCGTCTTGACCATGTCTACATGCCATGTGATTGGCTGGTTAAATTTGCGTTAATGTGCAGTTGGACAGGTGTACCTAAAACAGTGGCCGGTGAGTGTATAGTTTATTGTTCATGTTTGTAAACACATAAACTATAAGGCCTATATTGCAAAAATTGGCATATAAACTACTATAAAAGCATTAACAATAATAATTTTCAACAATAGGTGAATTACCAACAATGTCACACATGTCACACGGGTTCAACCGCGCATACCAGTGGCAAAAAAAGACCGGTTACAATAGCAAACATGTCGTGTTGTGCGGTACAATGCCAAAATCGAAAGATTTCAGAAGAGCTGAATAGTGACAACCTAATTAGAAATTCTCGTTTCTGCAGTTCTCATTTAATATCAGGTAAGGTCACGCTATGCTGAATCGTACACATTACTCGTTTTTGATTGCAGCAATGAAGCAAAAACAGTTAAATATGGTGAATTAAGACGAACCTCGCTCAATTTCACGTTATTTTGCAGAATTACTGTGCACATCACTGGGTGACAAGCTGTTATAATACGCTGAAAGCACTATGTAAATTATATATATAATATGTAATCAATATAACTTATCTCTAATACAACAACAAACTCTGTACCGCATTGGATGTCATCACCTCGCTGTAAATGCTAGTGCTCCCGTTATTTTCTGCAACCTCGATGCGCACGCATCCTGAATGTTTGCAAACTGGTAATTTGCCTATATAGTTGCATTAAAAATGTACTAATTTTATTAACAGTCATGCATCAAGCTTTTTAAGTATGATGGATAATATTATAAAATATATCATATTTTATTATTTATAATATGTTTTAACAATATAATTGTATAAATACTGGATGGAAAATAATTATCCTAAATAACATGATTACAATTAATGGTTTTATTCATAAATATACCTATTATTACTAGTATTGTTCTTTTTTATTTAAGTATTGTGAGTGTTACCATATTAATTAAACCCTCTTTTGGATAAGTGTTGAAAATTAGCGTGTGCTAAATCAGTCAAGAAAAAAAAAGTAGTTGTGATGTCCTTGTTAAATTGAAATGAAATAAATAAAAAAAACTAACAATCTGAGTGATATAGATTTATTTCAGCAGTATATTAGAGTTAGAAGTGACATTTTAGTAGTACATCGTTTTGGTAACCATTTACAATAAAAATTTATTAGTTTTTGTATTTACTAACATTAACATACAATGAACAATACATTTATTACAGTATGTATTAATTTTTGCTAACGTAACCATCATTTTTATTTGGAGATATTTATTAGATTTGTTTACATAATATTATAACACATTATTGTCTTCTTAATACCCCATCTCTGTGTTGTTTTGCACATTGCAGGTGCTCAATCTTTCTTCCATCTGTTTAAGGAAGCTGAAGCTCACCGTGTAGGGGCCCTTAAACAGAAACACAGCTACACAACCTACAGGTCAAGTCATCACCAGAACGCCGGCTAACAAATCATCTGATTGGCTCCGTCACCTGTTGAAACTCATCTGCAGGCGTGTGTGGCTGAAGAAATGAAGCTCGTTCCGTGTTAACCTGAACTTACAGTCAAGCCGACAGCAGCCTCAATCAATCCAGCAGCAGATATCAGCTCTCATCACTGCGTCCTCCACTCCTCTCAGCTCACAGATAAGTGTCACACACCACAGCCCATCTGCCCTGCAGTAATTACAGTCTGACCTCTCTGATTTTTTTCCATATCGGTCCATATACAGATGCATAAGCCACAAATAGCTTTCCCTCTCCTCCTGTGTCCAAACATAGCAATGAGGATTTAGAATTGGTTTAAACATTGATACCACTTATTAATGATAGATATAAGGAACAATAGATAGGACAAATGAAAGATAGAACGAATGATAGAATGATTGAGTGATTGATAGAAAGAGATTGATCGATAGAAAAAAGAAACAAGCAATCGATAGAAAAAGAAAAGCAATCAATAAAAAGAATGAACAAGTGAGCTATTGATCCGTAGAAAGAAAGGAGCAATCGATCGATAGAAAAAAACAATGAGTGATCGATAGAAAGAAAGAACGATGAGCGATCGATAGAAAGAAAGAACGATGAGCGATCGATAGAAAGAAAGAACGATGAGCGATCGATAGAAAGAACGATGAGCGATCGATAGAAAGAACGATGAGCGATCGATAGAAAGAAGGATGAGCAATCGATAGAAAGAACGAGGAGCAATCGATAGAAAGAACAATGAGCGATTGATAGAAAGAATGAACAAGTGAGCTATTTATCCGTAGAAAGAACGATGAGCGATCGATAGAAATAAAGAACGATGAGCTATCGATAGAAAGAACGATGAGCGATTGATAGAAAGAAAGAACGATGAGTGATCGATAGAAAGAAGGATGAGCAATCGATAGAAAGAACGATGAGCTATCGATAGAAAGAACGATGAGCTATCGATAGAAAGAACGATGAGCGATTGATAGAAAGAAAGAACGATGAGTGATCGATAGAAAGAAGGATGAGCAATCGATAGAAAGAACAATGAGCGATCGATAGAAAGAAAGAACGATGAGCGATCGATAGAAAGAAAGAACAATGAGCGATCGATAGAAAGAAAGAACGATGAGCGATCGATAGAACGACAGAGGAGCGATCGATGGAAAGAAAGAACAATGAGCGATCGATGAAAAGAAAGAACGATGAGCGATCGATAGATAGAAAGAACGATGATCGATCGATGGAAAGAAAGAACGATGAGCGATTGATAGAAAGAATGATGAGCAATCGATAGAAAGAACAATGAGTGATCGATAGAAAGAAAGAACGATGAGCGATCGATAGAAAGAAAGAACAATGAGCGATCGATAGAAAGAAAGAACGATGAGCGATCGATAGAACGACAGAGGAGCGATCGATGGAAAGAAAGAACGATGAGCGATCGATGAAAAGAAAGAACGATGAGCGATCGATAGATAGAAAGAACGATGATCGATCGATGGAAAGAAAGAACGATGAGCGATCGATAGAAAGAACGATGAGCAATCGATAGAAAGAACGAGGAGCAATCGATAGAAAGAACGATGAGCGATTGATAGAAAGAATGAACAAGTGAGCTATTTATCCGTAGAAAGAAGGATGAGCAATCGATACAAAAAAGAACGATGAGCTATCGATAGAAAGAACGATGAGCAATCAATAGAAAGAACGATAAGTGATCGATAAAAAGAACGATGAGCGATCGATAGAAAGAAAGAACGATGAGCGATCGATAGAAAGAAAGAACGATGAGCGATTAATAGAACGACCGAGGAGCGATCGATGGAAAGAAAGAACGATGAGCGATCGATGGAAAGAAAGAACGATAAGTGATCGATAGAAAAAACGATAAGCGATCGATAGAAAGAATGAACAAGTGAGTTATTGATCCGTAGAAAGAAAGGAGCAATCGATAGAAAGAAAGAACGGGCTATCGATCGATAGAAAGAATGATGAGCGATCGATAGAAAGAACGATGAGCGATCGGTAGAAAGAACGATGAGCGATCAGTAGAAAGAAACGATAAGCGATCGATAGAAAGAACGATGAGCGATCGATAGAAAGAAAGAACGATGAGCGATCGATAGAAAGAAAAACGATGAGCGATCGATAGAAAGAACGATGAGCTATCGATAGAAAGAACGATGAGCTATCGATAGAAAGAACGATGAGCTATCGATGTAAAGAACGATGAGCTATCGATGTAAAGAACGATGAGCGATTGATAGAAAGAACGATGAGCGATCGGTAGAAAGAACGATGAGCGATCGATAGAAAGAAAGAATGGAGCGATCGATAGAAAGTACGAGGAGCGATCTAAAGAAAGAACGATGAGCGATCAATAGACAGAACGATTAGTGATCGATAGAAAGAACGATTAGCGATCGATAAAGAATGAAAGTGAGCTATTGATCCATAGAAAGAAAGGAGCAATCGATGGATAGATAGAAAGAATGATGATCGATCGATAGAAAGAACGATGAGCTATCGATAAAAAGAAAGAACGATGAGCTATCGATAGAAAGAAAGAACGATGAGCTATCGATAGAAAGACAGAACGATGAGCTATCGATGTAAAGAACGATGAGCGATCGATAGAAAGAACGATGAGCGATCGATAGAAAGAAAGAACGATGAACGATCGATAAAAAGAAAGACAGAGAAGCGATCGAAAGAAAGAAAGAACGATGAGCGATTGATAGAAAGAACGATGAGTCATTAGTAGAATGAAAGAACGAGGAGCGATCGATAGAAAGAACGAGGAGCGATCGATAGAAAGAATGAGGAGCGATCGATAGAAAGAAAGAACGATGAGCGATTGATAGAAAGAACGATGAGCGATCAGTAGAAAGAAAGAACGAGGAGCGATCGATAGAAAGAACGATGAGCGATTGATAAAAATAACGAGAAGCGATCGATAGAAAGAACGATGAGCATTTGATAGAAAGAACGATGAGCGATTGATAGAAATAACGAGGAGCGATCGATAGAAAGAAACGATAGAGCAATCGACTGAAAGAAACGATGAGCGATCGATAGAAAGAAATGATGAGCGATCGATAGAAAGAAACGATAGAGCAATCGACTGAAAGAAACGATGAGCGATCGATAGAAAGAAATGATGAGCGATCGATAGAAAGAAACGATAGAGCAATCGACTGAAAGAAACGATGAGCGATCGATAGAAAGAAACGATGAGCGATCGATAGAAAGAAACGATAGAGCAATCGATTGAAAGAAAGAGCAATGAGCGATTGATAGAAAGAAAGAACAAAGAGCGACTGATAGATAGTGTCCAAACATAGTAACAATGATTTAGAACAGGTTCAAACATTAATAAATCCAACTTTGTGTATTTGAACACAATTAATGGTGCAATCCGTACATTTTACCATACTTAAAAGATGGGTCACACTTTGGTTTAATGTATAATTCACGCTTTTAAGAAACAATTAGCTAAGATTTTTAGCTCAATAAACTACTAATTAGCGGCTTATTAATATTTAGTAAGTTAGTGGATGATGATGATTTATGGGTCGAACGATTGATCAAACAATTCATCAATAGAATGATTGATTGAACAAACTAATCGATCGATTGAACAAACAAACGATTAACTGAACGAACAATCAAACAATTGATCAACAGGATTGATTTTTAATAAGATTTTTACAGATTTTTTTTTTTTTACACAAATTCTGTATATTAAATGCCACTGAAAATCAAAACTTTGATAATCTTATTTCTAAAACTAAACAAATGGCAGTAAAGTAAAACTGAATTCTGCATAGTATTAATCTCCACCACATCTTGAATATTCTGCAGGGACACAGAAAGACTAGGCACTGCAAGCACACAATAAAAAAAAACCTAAAGAGACAATTACATTTATATATTGCAATGTCCTTGGCCTCCTCAAATATCATTAAGTGGAAGTGGAATCAGAAGCGGATGCATTACATTCCTTACAATCCCTAATGCAAACGGACTGTCATTGGTATTGCAGTCGTGCTTGGGTGTCTGGGGGGCATGTGAAATGCGTACTTAAAGCAAGGTAATTAAGAGCCGGCCGCTGCGCTCCCTTGGGCTGCTGGCATTAGCGAGGTATCAGACAGACTACTGTAATTTACCTGTGTGCAGCCACTGTGACAGAGCTCCAGTCCAGAAGGAAAGCTGTTGCTTCAGAGAGCTTCACTGTGAGCATCTGTCTGCCTAATGGTCGATCTGCACTGTGAATATAGACCGCAGGAGCACATTTGAACCTTACTGATACCTGTGCCGGAGACTGTTCAGATGTTTCAGTCCAAAGTATATTCATGTTTCACCTCTATTTGATGTCAAACGGTATATCCGAGGCTTATGGAAAACCTTTACGCTCAGGTTTAAAAGACAGACTGGGTTGTGTTATTAATGTGGTAAAAGTTTTAGTTTGTGAACATTAGTCAATTTAAAGTAATGTAGTCACGTGAGCTTGATAAAAGGTTATGTTTTTATAAAACAGAATACTAGTATTAACCCTTGTGTCGTGTTCACATCCCGCCCCTTACTTTAGTGTCTGTTTTAACTGCTCTTATATTAGCACAAAAAACATTTTTCACCATTCTTTAGCTGTAAAACATGTCGCAAAGTAGCGTTTAACATGAATTTATAGAATTAGACATAAAATAACCAGTGAAAATACAAATAGGCACTGAAAAAGTATTACAAAATGAACAATAGATGACAGAAATCAAAATACTTTGTTTCGTTATAAATAAATAATGATCTCAGAGTCTGACCAAAGAAATTGAGATTTTAATCCATCTGAATGGTTTATCAACCAGGGGTGCGTTTCCCAAACAACGACGTAACTCGCGGCTGAACTATCATAGTGCGATGCATCGTTTGGCAAAAGAACGATATAGTGACGAGTGTTTCCCAAAACCCGTAGTTTCTCTGTCGCAGATCCATCGCTTGAACCACGTTAGTTATAGCGTAAAACGCCCATAATGATGCTCTAAACGGGGTGGAGTAACTTCTTTAGAGAACAACCCCATCATTTCTTTGTGCAAATTATTTTGTTTTACACAAACACGCATTTAAAATAAAATCCAATATTAGTTTTGGTAAAAACATGCACTCGTTTTCTATATTAATTGAAATATATGTAAATGGCAGATATAGAGCCAATGTTTGCTTTACTAAAATTATTGAGAAGTTGAACATTACAATTCTATTCATAACATTCTATTCTAAAACATAAAATCACTTACAAAAGCTAACACTATTCTAATCTCATATATAAATCATATAAATAAATAAATAAATAAATAAATAAATAATGAGGCGATTTATTATAAATATATTTACTTTAATAATAATATTAATGATGATGATGATGATGATTATTATTATTATTTAGGATATTGTTTATTTATTTAAAAAAAATTTACAATTTGACACATGCAAACCACAGCAGAAAGTTCTAACCAACAGACCCATGTCATATACAGCAGAGATACTTAATAAATAACCCACTATAAATTAAAAGAATTAACGTATGCTATGTTTTTTATTTTCACAAGCTTTGGAGACGTAACATAATTTCCGCTTTTAAATATACCTATAGCTTTCGCCATGAGGCTGTGTTCAAAATGATATCAATCTTTTCAAAGTGCACTGCGAAGGGAGCAAACTGTAAACATGAAGATTGCTAAAACTGAACTGTAAAAATACTTTGAAAGCAAATTACACCTAAGAGAGATGACTTTAATGCTTTTTTATTTTTAATAATTCCAACTTTGAATGTTAGAATGTTCTAAATGAATAGGGCATAGGGGGATAAGTGGGAATAGAGCACAGCCAGGAACTATGTTTCTAACTACAGCTCCAGAGGTGTCATTTCAAGTGTTCAAGTTTGCGACGCAGTTTGCGAATGTTCGTTGGAACGATGGATTTGGGAAACGGCAAATCAATGAACTATGTTTGTAACGACGGAACTTGCGACCTTAGTTGGCTAACGATGGTTTTGGGAAACGCACTCCAGCAAAGCACAAACAAATCCTAAATTTTCCTGTGTATTGAGTGCTCGAATTTTCATTCAGTCCTTCAGTTGGACTATATTAGTGTACTAATTTAGGGAATAGTGACTGAGGGTATAGACGGTGAGCATGGACAAAGTACTAGCACTCGTTATACTTGGTCATTTTGAGCAAGATGCTAATGGTCTAATCCAATAAAATAGTAGATGCTAAGCTAAGCTAAAAGTGCTCCTGCTACACCCAGAGATAGTCTGAGCGAAGAAAGAAAGAAAGAAAGAAAGAAAGAAAGAAAGAAAGACGCAGATGGGTTCACATAACAGACACCTGTCTAGTCTGTGTGAAGATATGATACATTGTTTTATCAGGAAGTTGGTTCACGTTGGTCGTACATTTTCATACGACTGAACTTTTACGAATTAGCCACTAAACTGACAAAACATAAAATAGTTTCGTTTCCATGTGAGATCAGGCTGGAGGATTGGCACATAAGCTTGGAAAAGAGATGTGTACCTGTAAAATCCATTTTGTGTGAGTGAGTGAGTGAGTGAGTGAGTGAGTGAGTGAGTTGGGGTGATGTTTATGGGGATGTTTTCTGTCTGATGGATGACTGTAGTCTGGATACCAATTAATTTCATATGGCGGTCACTTTTGACCGGGAACACCACAGATGTAACAAGGTTAATTAAAAAATTCCATGAAAGAGGTGATCATCACTTTTACATGTTCAAGTGCACAGTGTAAAGAATATCACAATGCCTTGAGCCAATCAGATGTGAAACGCAATATTTATGAGTGTTTTAAGTTGTAAATCGGTCAGATTTGACCTGAACACGACAGGAAGGTTAAAGTCAAAGGTTTTATTTTTAAAGATTTAATACATCTTTATCTAGCAATATTTTTTGTTTGTTTCTTTTTAGATTAGATTTAACTTTATCGTCATTACACATGTACACATTGACATGTACAATAAGTCTCTTTTTTTACATTTCCTGACTTTAAAGTAGGATCCAAATCCCTACCATTTTGAGGCCGAACGCAATGTGATGTAAGAGTGTGGTTTCCCTGCCCACTGAATTGATTGACAGCCGTGTATTAACATGTCTTCGTAGCAACGCGTATAATCATATCAACAAGACAGGACGTGCGCAAAACAACCGGGATTAAAAGATCTGTTCAGCGCTCTGTGATCATCAGTCATCATCAAATGTGATCAAGAATGAGTTTTACAAGTTTAAAACGTTTTTAAATCAATGCATGTTTGTAAAGAATTACAGCGATTTTACCGTCTTTACCAACACAGCCGCATGTCAGGACAGTTATAAAATAAGATGCTTTAATCCCAGTTTGTGGTCGTTAAATCAGGTTTATTTTGTACATTAACATAACGGATGTCCATACAGCAGTGGATATTAACTTGTATCCTGTCACATTCGCGTGCAAAAAACAGTGCAAAGTTAAACGCATGCACTGTGTGTGGTTGCGTGCGTGAACTTTGTACAGCATTGTGTGTGACTCATTGTTGCAACTCCACAAGTGCAACAAATAGTCAGTGGGATAGTTCTTACTGTAGTATTTCTCATAAACGTTACGTGAGATCTGCTTCCTTCATGTCTGTCACTGTGCTGTTTATCTGACGCAGCCGAGGCTCACTCTGACCGGCACGTGGGAACGGTGGGTGGGGAGAACTAGCATTAAAGGAACAGGCAACAAAACAGCTACATAGTGTTCAGAGCAGAAAATTCTAATGTTCTGAAAGGTAAAATAAATAATCTGATGGGTGTTTTGAGCTGAAACTTTACAGACACATTCTGGAGACACTAAAGACTAATCTTAAATCTTGAAAAAGGGGTAAAATACGTGCCCTTTAACTAGAATCAGATATTTACAAATAGATGAACACACTGTACATAATGAACTTGTTTAAAATCGTATATAGTTAAGACTGGAAAATAAATTAATGTACCTACTGAAAAAGTAAAGCAAGGGATTACGTCAAGTAATTTAATAATTATATACTATGCAAGTACACTTATAACTTAAATAAATTCAACAGCTATTTATAAAGCAATTCAGATAATCTGAGGAATTTATTTGTTTGGTACAGTTGAAGTCAGAATTATTAGCCCCCCTGTTTATTTTTTTCCCCAATTCCTGTTTAACAGAGAGAAGATTTTTTTTCAGCACATTTCTAAACATAATAGTTTTAATAACTCATTTCTAATAACTGATTTATTTTATCTTTGCCATGATGACAGTAAATAATATTTGACTAGATATTTTTCAAGACACTTCTATACAGCTTAAGGTGACATTTAAAGGCTTAACTAGGTTAATTAAGTTAACTAGGCAAGTTAGGGTAATTAGGCAAGTTATTGTGAAACAATGGTTTGACCTGTAGACTATCGAAAAAAAATATCGCTTAAAGGGGCTAATAAATAATAAAAACTGCTTTTATTCTAGCCGAAATAAAACAAATAAGACTTTCTCCAGAAGAAAAAATATTATCAGACATACTGTGAACATTTCCTTGCTCTGTTAAACATCATTTGGAAAATATTTAAAAAAGAAAAAAAATTCAAAGGGGGGCTAATAATTCTGACTTATTACAAATATGTATACTGTATACAAATATATGTTGCACAATAACTGTTTTTTTAACTAAAGGAGTTTACGATATTATGACTTGAGCAAGAAATTAATCACAATAAATAGCATTTACATATACATGTATAAAATATGTTGGCATTACTTAATTTACATTTGATACATAATGTTTAGCATTTAAGTATTAATTAACTGTAAGTATTAATTTTATATTGCATTTAAATGGATTTTGTAATTACTTTTTAAACAAACTAGTTTTTATAATGTAGTTAGTAATTGATTACTTATTTGAATACCCAATACTGATCATTGTTAATGCATTAACTTTAACTAAAATATTTAACCTTATTGAAAAGTGTTAACATTAATGTTTATATTAAATATAATAAATAGTGTAAAAAATGTTCAATGTTAATCATAAATATATGGTAACACTACAATACAAACGCTACAAATACAGTTATATATTATTCTTTTTACATGCTATGGAGCGGAGTTAACATGACCTAAAAATTAACACTTTTTTTCAAACTGTTAACAATTCTAAACATTAAAAACACATTAAATGTTTGTCAATTGTTTTTATTTTCAATCTTTTATTGGTATTTTGTATGACAAAACAAATTAAATATTAAGAGAGATAAACAGTAATATATTGTCTATATCAAATGTTTTAACAACATTATTTATTATATTATATTATATTATATTATATTATATTATATTATATTATATTATATTATTGTTGCTCAGGCTTTATTTACATTGAATACATGGCATTTGCAGTGATCAAATTGATGATTTAATTCAACAAAGATTGTCAACAAAGCTTAGATAGTTCACTTGAAGATACTATTTCAAGTTAATTTTAGATCCAAACATGACCAGGAAATGATCTGAGTGGGTGAGTTGTTTACTTATGTCTGTTTCCATGAAGTTGACCTGATCTTCAGATTATTTATGAGCACAAGAGGAGAACGCACTCACAGTTGTGGGAGAATCAACCATAGTGACAAAGAGAACATGAGAGGCGGGCATTGATGCTAATAAGGAAATCACAATGATGTGAAGGTCCACAGTGAGCTTGAAGGAGGCAAATGAGACACTAGGGCTACTATTGATATTTTCTCTCGTATTTGTTGCTTAAAGTCCAAGGAAAATATGAAAATATTTATGACATTACTTTAACTCCTCATCAGATTTTCCAACCATTCGCATGCTCTAGAATCTGAAGTGCCCTACTGCTTACATTATGAAAAATGATGAATAAATGGAGTGTCTGCATGGTAACAATGTACAAAAAGTACTAAATGTTTTCCCTTTAAAGGACACCTATTTTACCCCTTTTTTGAGATTTAAGATAAGTCTTTTGTGTCTCTAGAATGTGTCTGTAACGCTTCAGCTCAAAACACCCATCAGATTTATCTTTTTGTATATTAGAAATTTGAGCTGTTATGAGTGTAGCTGTTTTTGTTGCCTGTGCCTTTAATGCAAATGCACATGCGTGTCAGAGTCATAGAAATCGCTCATTATTGCCTGTTGAGTCTCACGCATAAGCAGCACAGTGACAGACAAGAATGAAGCAGATCTCCATTACTACAGTAAGAACTTTCCCAATGGTTATTTAATGTATTTGTTGTAGAGTTAATTCAAGCTTTTCTGCAATGATGAGGGCTCGAAATTAACCTTTTTCCTTGGTAGCACCGGTGCTCCTAACATAAAAAATGTAGGCGCACCTGACAAAATTTAGTCACACCCACCACAAATTATGAGCACCGTTACTACCTGTTTTATATTAACAGATTCTATTATATATTAACACTTTAATCACAACTAACAAATAAACAAAAAATCTTCATGCGCTCACCGGTGTCTGATATTGCACAGATGATATTGACATATATCTTATTATTTGCATACGTCATCTTAATAGCAGTAACGGTCTTTTCATGAGCTGCAATATTAGTTTCATCTTAGTGAATGCATGCTCTTTAGCGATGGTGAACGCGGTGTCAGTCGCACAACTGACAGCATCATGACGATTAAATAAAGGATCAAATAACGTTAGAACATCTCGTGCTTAAAATGTGTAGATTCAGTGGCAAACACTGTTACCTGAAAACTCCGTCCCACCAGCTTTACAGTGAATGGCTTTAGTCATTTTCATAGCGGACTTTAAAACACTGGAAGTCTTTTATCCACTCTTCGAAAAGTGTATTTGGATTGACATTCATTACATGATCACTGATCAAATCTGCCATTATTTGTAGGCGGTTTCTAAAACTAAATCTGTCAATGTTGTTTTCGTTCTCTCATATCTAGACCTTTACATTTTCACGGCTGTACCTCCCTGTCATTGGAACTGAGTGATTGACAGCTGATATTGACCAATCCATTCGTGTTCAGTTCTAGCGCAGTGGGCCAATAAGAAGAGCTTGAAGGCGGGGCAAGCATTGCGGGCTTTGTTTACTGCAGCAAGTTGACATGTCAACTGATTTAAACCATTCCTAAACGCTGCGTTTGGTGTTTTTAGGTGCAAAGATGTTTAATGCGTGAATGCCTTCTAAATCCGTGCATTTCCGTGAACATTTTGCTGTGAAAACTGGTCACACGACATAAATTTTATGCACTCGCACAAATGCTCCCAAATATACTGTATTATGAGGTCGCATAGATAAAATTTGGGGCACATATGTGACCAAAACGATCGCATTTTTAAGCCCTGCAATGTCATTATAAAGTTTGCATGCATGCACGCATGCACACGTTTAGCTTTGCACTGTTTCTTTGGTCCCCAAAATATGTTGTTATTAGGGGTGTCAAAATTATATAATATGTAATATTGTTTCTTTGGTGCACTGCAATGCAGACACTGCCATTTTGGTATCAGTTCAGTAATAGATCATAACCGCCATAAGCTCACTATGGCAAGAAAGGCAACCGCGAGTAATTAAAATGCCCTAACTACTTAAAAATGCAGAAACTGCACAATTTACTGCGCGTGATTGCTTGACAGTCTTTCACTGACACTGAAGTTACAGCAGAAGCCCCTATTTCACTATATGGACAAAGTGAAAGTAAACTCCATTTCTCTCTCTCTCACTGTGGCCCTTTGACCTGCTGGTGTGAGGTAACTTTTGCTCTCCTCTCAGCTGTAACAGCAATACTTCTGGATACAAACTCGAGCGCGTGTCTGCAGAGCGAGTTGGATGTGTTCACGAGTTCGAAGAGGAGTTCAGCTGTGATCGCTGCTGCCGTTTATCAGTGTCACTCATCGGTGAACAGCGCCAGGCTGTCTCGGTTTGTGGTGGGGAAAAGGAGCGAGGACTCAAATGCAGTAACTTAATAAGTTTATTACTAATAGAAATAAAAAAAAAATGCAAAACAAACTACCCAAGGGGGAAAACATTAACAAAACAAATAAATACATAAAAAAATTGACTGGGCAGGCTGGCAGGGATCAGGACTGGAGAGCACAACAGGACAGGGGTATAAACGACAATGATCTGGTACAGGCCAGCAGACATGAGGAGAATATAAGCAGAAATAATTAACAAACAGACAGGTGAACAAACTAATAATGGTTTAACAAGGAGGGTGGGACTAGACAATAGACGGAAGAGCAAGACACAAGAAAACACCACAAGCCATGTGCTCACGTAAATTTGGACAAGAACACGCAGCCAATGAGAGAACTCATTAACCGCGTGTTCAACACTAAAGCACAATACTGAAGCACGCTGCCACAAAGTAAACACAGAGCCACATGCTTAGACAACACAAACATAAATAGACGCAAGCACACGATAGATGAAAACACCTTACCGTGCGCTCTCACATATGCAACGCGCATGTTTCATCTCAGCGCCAACCAAAACCAACCAGACTGATGCGCTAAGAATGAAACACATTCTCCGACAGAACAAAAACATAAACACAAGTACAAGAGCGTGCATCCCAAGCACGCACAGACCCCACACGCCCGCATCAAGCGGGAGCGCGCATGGTCTGAGCGCGCTCACAACGGCACCCATACAGAGACACACAATGACAAAATAAGTGCTCGACCCGAGAAAACTTGAGCCAAGCCTAGCATACAGGACAAGACAGAACTAGTGTCTGGAATCTGCCACCAAAACAAGAATTTACAAGACTGGAGTAGGAAAACCCTGACACAGGCGTTAGAGCCAGTTGCAGCCCTTTCTGTTGAGCGTGTGACCAATCATGGGGGTGTAAGAACTCGCTTGACAAAGCTATGGCTATTGACATGGACTTGAGCTTTTAAAGGTACAGTTCATATATCTGACTGTTTGTATTAAAGGACAAATTGTATTAAAAATATTATATAAATATATTTATACATTTTAATACAAGAATTGTGCTGTGAAGTAAAATATTAAATTGTTTATGGAAAGCATTGTCAATGCACTGTGATATCAAAATGAAACGAATCGACGGCATGATAATTGTAACCGAACTGGGGTGCGTATCCCAAAACCATCGTTAGCCAACTAAGGTTGCAAGTTGTGTCATTACAAACATAGTTCGTTGATTTGCCATTTCCCAAATCCATCCTTCCAACGAACAATCGCAAACTGCGTCGCAAACTTGTGCACTTGCAACTACAGCTCTGGAGCTGTTAGAAACAGAGTTCCTGGCTGTGTTCTATGGCTGTGAACATTCTAACATTTAAACTTGGAATGATTAAAAATAAAAAGCATTAAAGTCATCTCAGGTGTAATTTGCTTTCAAAGTATTTTTCAGTTCAGTTTTAGCGATTCATGTTTACAGTTGTGCTCCCTTCGCAGTGCACTTTGAAAACATTGATGTCATTTTGAACATAGCCTCAAGATGAAAGCTATAGGTGACCTATTATTTAAAAGTGGAATTTACGTTACGTCTCCAAAGCTTGTGAAAACAAAAAACACAGTACGTTAATGCTTTTAATTTATAGTGGGTTATTTATTAAGTATCTGTACTGTATATGACATGGGCCTGTTGGTTAGAACATTTCTGCAGTGGTTTGCATGTGTAAAATTATAAAAGTAGACCTTTCAAAAAAAAATAAAGAAAGAATATCCTACTTAATAATAATAATAATAATCAGCATCATCATCATTAATATTATTATTAAAGTATTATTTTTTCATTTCCTAATAAATAATAAATATTACATTTCATTTCTTAAAAAATAGCCTCATTATTTATTTATTTATTTATTTATATGATTTATATATGATATTAGAATACCTGTTAGCTTTTGTAAGTGATTTTATGTTAATTTAGAATAGACTATGGAGTGTTCTCAACAGGGCTTTACATTAACACCCGCCAACCCGCCAAATGCGGGTAGATTTCAGCTCTGGCGGGTTAGACAGACACCTCCACTAGCCACGTTGGCTGTTTGGAAATCATTTTTAAATTGTAAATCATTGTTAAATTGTTTAAATTATTCGTGCAAATGTGATCTTAGAATCGAGAAGCAACACGACTGACAAAAATAACTGTTCGCGCGAGCAGAAAGCAGGTAAATACAGAACAAGAGGATGATCACTCGTGCGCACAGATGATGTGATGCGCGCGATGTTAAAAAGCGTGCGCGCTCCCATTTACTTGCGTGAAGCAACCGTCACCGTGCCTAGAAGAAGCGCAACTGGTGCGATCGGTTCCCTTTGAAATAGACTGGACAAAGAGCGATGATCGTGCACCCACAGTCCTGCTGCTTTCAAGAGCTCAAGATTAAAAAAAAAATACACATATTCTTTAGTAAGTAGCAGCGGTCACTGCTTTCATTTACAGGCTTATATTAACCATGCGCGTGATCATCCTTTCATTATCAAACACGGTATGTTTCACCTGCTTTCTTTTGCTTACAGTTATTTTTGTTAATATGGTTTAATTATATTTCTTTATAATAACATTCCTTCAATGGGAGATTAATCCCAGTTTATGTGTAGTTAACTGGTGATCTGGGAGCTTTAGCCAGGACAGATTATTGTGCATATTTTAGATACATGACAATAATTCTTTTTTAAATGTAATGTTTTTTTTAAAGAAAAGTTTTGTTGAATTAAACAGTGCACCTATACAGCTATATTTTCCTTGTTTTGACACAATAAAAAAATGTGGCTAAGAAATACTTATTTGGTGTAGTCAGAGATAAATTTAGTAAATCCTTAATTTTGAGCCCTGAAAAGTCATGTGAAATAAAAACTGATTGTATTGCGACACAACCCATTTGCTCATGCACACTGAGCAAGCTAATACACAATACACACAATAAGTTAAATGAATGAGAAGGCATGTGGACATAACACACCATCTAAATCAAGTCATTTTAGCATGTCAAAGTCAAATTTAAGCATATAAAGTATATTTTCCCAACAAGAAAATTGTGGCTAGTGAAAATGGCGAGTGGCTAGTAATGTTGGAAATCTACTAGCCACAGTGGCTGGTGATCAAAAAAGTTAATGTTAAGCCCAGGTTCTCAATAATATTTGTAAAGGAAACATAGGCCCTATATGTGCCATTTACATATATTTCAATTAATATAGAAAGCGAGTGCATGTTTTTACCAAAACTAATATTGGACTTTTTTTAAATGCTTGTTTGTGTAAAACAATATAATTTGCACAAAGAAATGATGGGTTTTTTCTCTAAAGAAGTTGTTACTCCACCCCGTTTAGAGCATCATTATGGGTGTTTTACGTTATAACTAATGTGGTTCAAACGATGGATCTGCGGGTTTTGGGAAACACTCGTCACTACATGGTTCTTTTCCCAAACGATGCATCATACTATGATAGTTCAGCTCCGAGTTACGTCGTTGTTTGGGAAACGCACCCCTGATCCGTGAGACCAGTGTAGATTCACACCTCTAGTTGTCATGTAACAAGAATGTTTTATTATTATTATTATTATTATTATTATTATTATTATTATTATTATTATTATTATTATTATTATTATTATTATTCCAGTCAATTTAAAGTAATAATGCTTTTTTCAGAAGAAAAATTATAATGGAAAACACTGCAAAACAAATTCTTGCCTCTGTTAAACATCACTTGGGAAATATATTTGAAAATGAGTAAAATAATCATATTTTTTATAATTTCGTCTTCAACTACATACATGTATGTCCAGGTCCACGTGACTCTCAATTAATTTTGTGATCTGATTGCAAGCAGAAAATCGATAAGTCTTATTTTTGTATAATACTCTGGTCGTCTTACGTAGCTTTTCTTAATGCATTCTCAAAGAAACAGCTTCTGCATGCATTGAAATGTACCCCGCAGTGTCTTATATATCCTAGCGTCATTATATACAAGCATCTTTATAACATTCAACACCGTTGAGTTTTCCATGCAGCAGGATGGATGCGAAAATAACAGGTGTAATCGAATGATCTACACCGTGGAATAAAGTAAATCAGCAGGCTAATAATTTTACTGAAGGAGCTTCAAGATAAATAATAACATCAGATTAGAGCCTGGCGCTGCATATTAATTGTAGAAACAAGGGAGCCAGCCGGTAATTTCGGTGGGCGAAATGAATCATAATACAGTTCAATCAATTTTACGCAGAAGCTACACGATCCTGCGCTGCGCTCCCAGGTGGCAACGGGGGCGAGATGAGGGCGAGTGGCAGAATGCCAATTCAATCCCCAGATAGTGGACAGCGCTTTTGTACCCTTGGGCAGGGCATTCAATGCGAGATTGCCAAGAGGGTGCTAAAGCACAAAGAACCCAATAACCTTCCTTTTCTTACTACTTGTGGTATTTACTGGGGAAAAACAGACACCAGGAATCCGTCTGGACAACAGTGCTGGCAGGGGGGAAGAAAGCATTTGTTGAGACTGCTAACATGCTGTAGGAATAGAGTAATAGAGAGATGTGCCTTAGAAAAAGCACTGCAGGCCTGACATGGCACAGTGATGATATTAAATAGTAGCACTGTCACTTATATATTTTTCATGGTTTTTGTGCAGTGCACCAACATATGAGAAACACAATACAATAGTGCAAAAAAAATTGTAGTTACATGGAACTTTTGTTTGTGTGCGTCAGTGCTTCCCACAGGTTTGAAATATATTTGCAGTGGTAGCCGGATTGAAACACACCTTTTACCCACAGCACATAAATAGTCAATTACATGCGACAAACAAAAACATAATGTGGTTTTTAACTATGTTTTTATTTATTATGACACTTTTATAAATTTTTTTCATTCATTCATTTTCTTGTCGGCTTTGTCCCTTGCGGGGTCGCCACAGAGGAATGAACCGCCAACTTATCCAGCACGATTTTACGCAGCAGATGCCCTTCCAGCCGCAACCCATCTCTGGGAACTTCCACACACACATTCACACTCATACACTATGGACAATTTAGCCTACCCAATTCACCTGTACTGCACGTCTTTGGACTGTGGGGGAAACCGGAGCACCCGGAGGAAACCCACGCAAACGCAGCGAGAACATGCAAACTCCACACAGAAACGCCAACTGACCCAGCCCAGCCGAGGTTCGAACCTGCAACCCAGCGACGTTCTTGCTGTGAGGCAACATTTTTTCATTCACTTAGTTAATTAAAAAAGGCTGTGAAAATACAAGAAATCCACTATTTTTCTTTTATACTATTTAGGAGCCATGTGCACATTAGGTATGGGACAATAACTGGTTTCAAGGTATACCGCAGTTTGGAAACTGCCAAACGTTTCTGTTATACCATTCCTAAGGTATGTGTAAGATTTGTTTTGGTTTATTTTTTACATGTTTTTCATAACTATTTTATTTAGTTTTTTTAGGGCTACAGTACCTCCAACAGAAAAGGAACCTCCACATCAAAAGCTACTGGTCCAAAATATATTAATTTTATTTCATATTTTTTCTTAATATACAATATGTTGTGTTCAATGGGGGGAAAAAGTTGTTGTTTTTTACCCAGATGTTTAAAAAGAACCTATTTTGGAGCAGTAATCACAATACCGTGATATTTTTATCCAAGGTTATCATACAGTCAGAATCTTATACTGGCCCATGCCTAGTGCACACACTGACAGGTAAAGGCTGCTCTTTTTCTCTGTCTCTTTCTCTCTAACGTTGCTTTATTGGCATGTCATTTACAGTATTGCCAAAGCATTTTAGATATGCAGTAAAGTATGTAATATATTAACATCATTAAATTAATAAAATATATACATTTGAAGTCAGAATTATTAGCCCCCCTTTGATTTTCTTTTTTTGCTTTTTTAAATATTTCCCAAATGATGTTTAACAGTGCAGGGAAATTTTCACAGTATGTCTGATAATATTTTTCTGGAGAAAGTCTTATTTGTTTTATTTCGGCTAGAACTAAATCTTTAAATTTTTTAAAACACATTTTAGGGTCAATATTATTAGCCCCTTTAAGCTATATTTTTTCGATAGTCTACAGAACAAACCCTTGTTATACAATAACTTGCCTAATTACCCTAACCTGCCTAGTTAACCTAATTAACCTAGTTAAGCCTTTAAATGTCACTTTAAGCTGTATAGAAGTGTCTTGAAAAATATCTAGTCAAATATTATTTACTGTCATCATGGCAAAGATAAAATAAATCAGTTATTAGAAATGAGTTATTAAAACTATTATGTTTAGAAATGTGTTGAAAAAAAATCTGCTCTCCGTTAAACAGAAATTGGGGAAAAAAATAAACAAGGGGGCTAATAATTCAGGGGGGCTAATAATTCTGACTTCAACTGTATATATAAAATAATAATTGCATATATAAAAATAGACATTAATGCTTAAAATTATAATAATTACTAGAATAAAAAGTGTAGATTATTTAAATAAGACAAATTAGTTGATTATCCTTTTCTAACAGTGTATATTATTTTGCAGCCAATATTTTTTGTTCTCTCCGAATATACAGAATAGACCATTTCAATGTGGCTACGTCATTGGCCCATAGGGTTGGGCGATGTTGACAAATTTGGCATCGTACGATGTCTAATGTGAACATCGGCGATGGACGATGGTATCGTAGTCATAGGCGGGGTGGGGGTGGTTGTTGTTAAATATCAATTAATTCATAACGAATTTAATAATTGTAGCCTATCGTTTTCACTACCTGACCCACATGGTCTTTGCTTTACCCATGACCAAACCATAAATAAATAAAGTTATACACAAATTACCACCTGTCAATCACTTTTTTCCGCGGGACTCTGGCATGATCAGGCGGAGTGATCTGTTTCCTTATATATTGGCTTTTCCCCACAGCAGGTGGCGGAGACGAGACAAGACGAGAGTTCGTTTGGAGTTCACTGTAATTTGTATTGTGATTAATGATAACTTCCTTATTTTATTATTATTATGAGGACATAATAACAAGTAAAGATGCTAGGGCTCGACCGTTTTGGTCACACTTGCGCCTGATATTTTATGCGACCTAAAATATGTATTTGAAAGCATTTGTGCTAGTGCATACATTTTTACCGTGTGACCTGTTTTTACTGCAAAATCCTCACCGCGTGCGCAGATTTAGGAGACATTTATGCAGAATGCATCTTTGCACCTAAAGACGCCAAACGCAGCGCTCAGGAACAGATTAAAACAGTTGTCATGTGAACTTACTGAAGTAAAAATGCTTGCAATGCTTGCCCCGCCTTTGTGGTCTTCCCATTGGCCCACTGCGCTAGAACTGAACACGAATGGATTGGTTAATATCAGCTGTCAATCACTCAGTCAACGCCTTCTGCCTTCACATGACAGGAGCAACAGCCGCGGAAATGTGAAGCGCTGAAGATGAGAGAATGAAAATAACACTGACAGATTTAGTTTTAGAAACCACCTAAAGTTAAATAATGGCACATCTTATTAGTGACCATGTGCTGAATGTTAATCCACCATTTACACTTTTCCAAGAGTGGATAAAAGACTTCCAGTGGCTTCAAGTCCGCTATGAAAATAACTAAAGCCGTTCACTGTAAAGTCTGTGGGACGGGGTTTGCAGGTAACAGCGTTTGCCACTGAATCTACACATTTTAAGCGCGAGAGGTACTGTATAATCCTCACGATGTATTTAATCCTCACGATGCTGTCAGCCGTGCAAACAGCAGCTTTAAGTATAATATAACACAGCTCATGAAAAGACTGTTATTGCTATTAGGATGACATGCAAATAATAAGTTATATATCAATATACATGTGGGGCGGGGCGATGGATCGCGATGCCGGCTCAGCATCGTGAAGTTTATCAGCCATCGGCGATGGACGATGACATCGTCTATTGGCCCAACCCTATTGGCCCATGAACATTTCCTGCTTGTTGTCAAACTATTTCATAAATGTAATGAGGCAATTTAATCATAATTTAAAACTAAAACAGCTATCATGACATTATTTATCAATATGTGGCTCTTTTTGGATTTTTGGAAGTGATAGAAATTAAAACTGTTAAACAAGAAATACGTTGAGACCATTGTTTTTGTTTACATCTCTCAAAATGGTCTATAGTAAATTGTATCTGAGTCGTTTATTAAATGATTAATCATTTAATGTTTCTCTTGCGGCTGTGCGCGCGCAGTCAGCTGCGAAAAGGTAATGCAAAAACACATACAAATAATGGCAACTTTAGAAAGCGAACGTAAAACCCGAATCCCGGACATTTTAGGAGACTCGGAAACTACGGCCAGACGTAATTTGGCACAAAAGGCGCATCTCTGTGGGACTGCAGAGCACGTGTCATTGTCTGTGTGTTGACACTTCTTACGCGCACAGAACCAGCAATAGGAAACGTGCAGAGCAAGAGAAGATTTTCCACTGGTTAATCAATCGCGAATGTTTGGCTTTCTTGGACGGATACAAAAAAGAATAAAACGATGATGATAGTAGTATTATTCATGCGTCACCACCAAATATACTTGAGCGACTGTTAATATACCTGAGCGGCCTGCCCAAGTAAATTCTGTGTGGGAAGCACTGTGTGTGCGTGCACATACTGACTTTCTTAAGATGTAAATATTAGGGCAGTTTATGAATTTCCGTACTGTTGTATTGATCTTATTTTACAATGCGGAAATTCACTTGTTTTTTGCGATTGTTTTAGAACTTATGATTCGGTTGCAGTATGGGAGAAATGACTAGGAATAATAAATGACAGAAAATGGTCAAACTACTTGCCCTACAAACAAGTGTGTTCATAACTATACATGAAAAGTAGACTAATACAATAAGAAAATATCAGTTTTCAACATCAAGCAGCAGAACGAGCTGTTTTTAAGGTATAAAAATCAAGGAAGTGAATGAGACCAGAAGTCTCGAGTCAAAAAGATTCCAATGGCGATGCCCACTTGTACGTCAAGAATAAGGTCAATATATCAGAGTGCTTTGCTACCTGTGTAAAATGTTGTCAATTTTAGAATAATTGTATTGAATGGAAATACTTTTAATTTATTTTATTATATTGAACATTTGGGATCCTGTTTTATTATACTGAACATTTGGGGCCTTTTTGCATAGTCACAATTACATCTCTTGATAAGCTATCTGTGCAGGAAAACATTTAATGTAAACTAAAAGATGTGCAAACAATCAGTTTTATTATCAACATTATCAACAACTTTTTAAATCCTTTTTTTTATTATTAGGTACACCTTACAAGTACCGGGTTGGACCCACTTTTGCCTTCAGAACTGCTTTAATCTTTTTAAAATTCAACAAGGTACTGAAAATATTCCCAGAGATTTTGGTCCATATTGACATGATAGCATCACTGCAGATTTGTCGGCTGCACATCCATGATACGAATCTCCCGTTCCACTACATCTCAAAGGTGCTCTATTGGATTGAGAGCTGGAGACTGTGGAGGCCATTTGAGTACAGTGAACTAATTGTCATGTTCAAGAAACCAGTCTGAGATGATTCACGCTTTATGACATGGCTCGTTATCTTGCTGGAAGTAGCCATCAGAAGATGGGTACACTGTGGTCATAAATGGATGGACATGGTCAGCAGCAATACTCAGGTAGGCTGTGTCGTTGACATGATGCTCAATTGGTACTAATGGGCCCAAAGTGTGCCAAGAAAATATCCCCCACATCATTACACCACCACCAGCAGCCTGAACTGTTGATACAAGGTAGGATGGATCTATGCTTTCATGGTGTTGAGGCCAAATTCTGACTCTACCATCTGAATGTCGCAGCAGAAATCGAGACCCATCAGACAAGGCGATGTTTTTCCAATCTTCTATTGTCCAATTTTGGTGAACCTGTGCGAATTGTAGCCTCAATTTCCTGTTCTTAGCTGACAGGAGTGGCTCCCGGTGTGGTCTTCTGCTGCTTTAGCCCATCCGCCTCAAGGTTGGACGTGTTGTGTGTTCAGAGATGCTCTTCTGCAGACCTCGGTTGTAACAAGTGGTTATTTGAGTTACTGTTGCCTTTTTATCAGCTCAAACCAGTCTGGCTATTCTCCTTTGACCTCTGGCATCAATAAAGCATTTGCACTCTCAGTACTGCCACTTACTGGATATTTCTCTCTTTCAGACCATTATCTGTAAACCCTAGAGATGGTTGTGTGTGAAAATCCCAGTAGATCAGCAGTTTCTGAAATACTCAGACCAGCCCGTCTGGCACCAACAACTATGCCAGTTCAAAGTCACTTAATCACCTTCCTTCTCCATTCTGATGCTCAGTTTGAACTGCAGCAAATTGTCTTGACCATGTCTACATGCCTAAATGCATTGAGCTGCTGCCATGTGATTGGCTGATTAGAAATTTGCGTTAACGAGCAGTTGGACAGGTGTACCTAAAAAAGTGGCCAGTGAGTGTATATACTATTCTGTTAAATTAACTCATAAAATGCTAGTAGTATATACAAATACACACCCAGTTATTGGAACAGTACTCTGTCCCGGCTGATACCCTGACATGTTAAATAGTACTAAGCTATTACCTTTATTCTACTGTCTCTAAAACAATACCACGGTCTTACAGTAAGTATGATGTTCATGTGAGTTTCATCATTCTCCTAAAATCTAGCAGGATAAATGCAGACCTCTCCACTGAGTCTTGGAGCAGAGAAGCCATGACTGCTGGCTTATTCTCAAATATGTGGCGGCACAATCGCATTACTGATCTCCACGGAGACCCTCGCCAGTCCCTTTACCACACGGTGTGGAGCCGCAGCCGCCCCACCGGCCAGACCGGGCCGCACAGGAGACACGGCAGGCCGATTAGATTTTTCACCCTTGCTCTTTATACTCTCCCTCCCACCTGTTTTCTCCACGCCATCAGAGCCGAGCGAATCTCGCAAGACCACCGGCTTCAGACGTGCGTTCAGCAGGTTTATCACAGCAGCTCCGGCTCCATAGCAACACTGTCAATTCATTCAGCTGACTGGCCTTGAACTCTACAATTACTGCTGCTGCACGAGCAGATGTTCCTGCTGAGACTGAACACAGTATGAGTGACAAAATGCAGGGCTAGCGAGTCACGGCGGGTATTAGAGCAAATGCCGCACTTTAACAGCCTCTTTACGTGACACTTACTTAAGACTAAAGGCAGTGTTGGGGGATTGACAGCTGGATTTGTGAACTGCATGGCTACAGTAGATATGAATGGATTCCCACATTCATAGCTACTGTATATACAGTTAAAGTTGAAACTTTTAGCCCTCCTCTGAAATTTTTTATCTTATATTTCCCAAATTATGTTTAACAGAGCAAGAATTTTTCACAATATTTCCTATAATATTTTTTTCTTCTGGAGAAAGTCTTTTTTATTTCGGCTAGAATAAAAGCAGTTTTTTTAAAACCATTATAAGGTGAGTATTATTAAATTAGAATTTTTTTTTTAATTGTCTACTAAACAAACCAGTGTTATACAATGACTTGCCAGATTACCATAACATGCCTAACCTAATTAATGCTGAATACTAGCATCTTGAAAAATATATATCCAAAAGATTTAAAAAAATCAATTATTAGAACTTAGTTTTTAAAACTATTATTTTTAAAAATGTGTTTAAAAAATCTGCTTTACTTTAAACAGAAATTAGATTAAAAATATATACACGGGGGCTAATATTTCAGGAGGGCTAATAATTTAAATTTTAACTGTACACAGGGCTGGATTGAGGGCTAGGCAGAGCTGAAGCCCCAGGGACCCCTGAGAGGGCCCTTGATTGGCTGATTACTTCATTTGTGTCATGACGCAGAAAACGCCTCTTTACGTTATGCTTTAGCACAGTGGTTGTTAAACTGTAGGTGGGGCGTGAAAATTTGAGGCGTGCACTCGAGTAAATTATGATGACGTTTTTTATGCGTTCACTATAGGGAATCTAATTAACGTTAGCTCCACAGCTAACTATCAGGCACCTGTAGAGTTAATGCATTCCAGTAAAATATATACAAATAAAGTGGACCGGGTGCTTTTTAAAAAGAATGACGGTGAATGAATGAAAGTAAAACCGGTGAGCCGTCTGACAAAAAAAATGCCCTTCTGAATCAAATCAGCAGGATGCTCATCTGAATCTTTCACTTACTTTGAAGACGCTACTGACTACGTTTACATTGACATCAGTAATAGTTATTTGCCTTAATCTAAATAAGACAATAATATAATTAAGGTGTTACGTGAAGTGCTTTATGAATGTTGCGTAACCAGGCTATCCAAGTTTCCTGCAGAGTCTCATGTAATTTCAGGTGTTTCATCTTTAATTTTTCGACTTAAACGGCAGTTCGGCAGGTTTACTTTCACTCATGAACATTTCATTCCTGTCCCCATGACAAACTGGGGTATTTGACGCGAATATGGAGTAAGGACTGGTGGAAGAGTGTTGTTTTAATGGAATTTGATAACGCATGCAAAATGAAAAGAAAAAAAACCTCCGCATTTTGCGATGTGTGTGGATCTTGTCACAAAATGCGGCAAAAACTTGCCGGTGGGCGTGTGTCCTAAAAGTTTGAAAACCCCTGCTTTAGCAGGTTGAAAATGTGAAGTATTCCTTTCGGATCGCTGTTGTTCAAAACAGTGATGTCGCTAAACTATGGCTCGGAGTGGTTGTAGCTCAATCAGTATTAAAAAGCTCTGTTTAGTCCCAAAGGCGTAGATTTAGGGTGGATGGAAGGGACGCATCCCCACCAATATCCACCAACCATAGAAATGTCCCCACCAATAATTGAGTCCACTTTAAAAAAAAAATAAAAATAATTTAAAAAATAATTTATATAAAAAATAAATAAATAAATCACGCTGTCACCATTAACCTAGACACACAGAAAGGGTTAAATCACGTTCTCTCCTTGAGTCCTCCCACCCCCAAAACGCATATAGACATTTTGATTGGCTGTGCCTTTCCTTGATATCATGTGAGAGGCTGTGGCTGCCTTCAGATACAAATAGCGGCAAAAGCAGTGGATTGTATAAACGTAAGTCTTTATTAAACTCTCTTTATTAGTCAATACATTTTTTTTTAACTTTACTATTAGACCTGTAGCCAGCTTATTGAAAGGGGTGGGGGTTTTTTTCCTGAAAAACTGAGCCTTTTTGTAGTTATTCGCCTCATTTTCTATTTAATTATGAGGTATAAATACTGCATTTTAGTGACATTAAGAACTATTTTTTACTGGATTATCTTGTTATCATAACCACACTTTTTGATGTACCAAAATTATATTTTCAAGCATTTTGTTAAATTGCTTACCATACTATTTTAAGTGTTTACTTACAAATGTGCATTTAAACTGTGAGTTTTATAAATAATGAAAATGTTGAATAAAAATATGAAAAGATACTGATTTTTAAAATACAAATAAATTATCATCTATCATATTTTTATTTTATTTTTTTTAAATATGCTAAAACTTGTTTTAAATTAAACATTGAAATAAATAAACTGGCCAGAACATTTAACTTTCCTCAGTCAGAATTTGGCCATTTGAATACTAAAAAAATAAATAAAAATAAAAATAATAATCCAACTTTTGGTCTTTCGAACCACCCGAACCCCCCTTGGCTACAGAATTATAACTTAATAAATTGTATAAAGAGACACACACACACACACACACACACAGTTGAAGTCAGAATTATTAGCCCCCCTTTGAATTTTTTTATTTTTTAAATATTTCCCAAATCATGATTAACAGAGCAAGGGAATTTTCACAGTATGTCTGATAATATTTTTTCTTCTGGAGATAGTGATATTTGTTTTATTTTGGCTAGAATAAAAACAGTTTTTAATTTTTTAAACACCATTTTAAGGACAAAATTATTAGCCCCTTTAAACTATATTTTTCTTTGATAGTCTACAGAACAAACCATCGTTATACAATAACTTGCCTAATTACCCTAACCTGCCTAGTTAACCTAGTTAAGCCTTTAAATGTCACTTTAAGCTGAATAGAAGCGTCTTGAAAAATATCTAGTCAAATATTTTTACTGTCATCATAGCAAAGATAAAATAAATCAGTTATTAGAAATGAGTTATTAAAACTATTATGTTTAGAAATGTGTTGAGAAAATCTTTTCTCTGTTCAGAAATTGGGGGAAAAAATAAACAGGGGGGCTAATAATTCAGGGGGGCTAATAATTCTGACTTCAAATGTATGTGTATATATATATATATATATATATATATATATATATATATATATATATATATATGTATATATATATGTGTATATATATATATATATATATATATATATATATATATATATATATATATATATATATATATATATATATATATATATATAAATGATATTCATTCTTGGGGGATGGGGGGAGGGGGGGTTTGATTCACCCGTCCCCACCAATGTCCTGTGCAAACCTACACCCTGGCGCCATAAGGGTGACCAGATGTCTCATTTTGTTTTCCCGGGAAACTCCCTTATTTCCTAGCACAGTTCCTTATTACAGCTCAACTACGAAAACTGTCCAATCAAAGATAGGCTAACCAAGGGCAACGTAGAACAAAAAAATTAAATTCAAGCAGTATCATTTATTATTGTGTGGTAAAAGAGCACACACTACACCAGGGGCGGACTTGCTATAGGGAGCACCCGGTGGCGTGATGGTCAATCTGGCCTGCCGCCTAACCAACACAGTGGACACTTCACGCACTCAACAGCCGCTGCTTTGCTCATGTAGCAGAAGGGGCGGAGCTATCGGGCACTGATGGTGAATTACTTTATTTATTTTGGATTGTGAAAGCAAAATTCTCCTACTGATGGTGAATGCGGTTATACTCATGGCAGGTATTATTTGGTAGTTTGGTCATTTATTTCATTAATTTGGTAACAGTTTGAATTTTCGCTTAGTAAAAAAAAAACCTTGTAGTGTTCCATTTGGGACGATACTACAAATTGCAAAAGTGCATAGGGTATAGTGTGCCATTTGGGACTCAGCTGTGGTTTAAGTCTGACTGAACCAGTTAGAAAGCACATTTTTAAATTAATGAATTTTCCCTTTTATTAAAAGCGACAGTAATAATCCAGAGGAATAAAATATTGACCCGGCTTTCCTCTGACAATATATCTGATAAAAAATTAAATAAAACATGCAAACCTTTTATAATTGACTCAAGACCAAATGGAAAATTAGAAGTATGCCTTTTAAATATATTTTAGGGATTTTTGCTCAGCTAAACTTTAAAGTAAACATTTTTAAAGAGAAGGGTATTTAAAGTATTTATTGTAAAGCACTCATTTAGGAAGTATTGCAAATGTGTTTTTTTTTTTCATTTTGGCAGCCTTTTTAAAATTAAAAGTTCATGTTATGTGATTAATTTAGTTTGATTGTACGCCTACTTTAGTAAAATAGAAAACATTTATAAGGATCAAATATAAATCAAGTGTAAAATTAGATTATACAATAAAGGTAATTAGCAAATTAATAATATTAATAGCAAAAAAAAACTATCTTTTGAGCTGATAAAATAAATGGGGCCGTTGGGTTTGCTATAGCCCCAGGGCTCAATATGTTCTTAAACCGTCCCTGACTGTACATGATGCGGACAGTACAAAGATAGATACACAAGACTGAAGGCAGCTCGAGCTTCATATGCCACTAAATAAATTTTCCATTTGAATAATTAAGTGCATTTATTTTACCTTCTGTCTGAAGAGAAAATTACCCATAGATCTGTACTGTAAACACAATATTAAACCTGCAGTTGCTTGTTTTGAAGAGTTGAGCCATAAGAAAATTAGTCATGTTTTATCACCATTGCATCTACTCAAATCTAATATCAAATGCAATTAATTGACAATGTTGTAGAACTCCATCTATTAGCCCAATGACGAAACTAACAGCATTTAAATGCATGTAAGCCTTTTCTAGTGCTTCTGAAAAGAATTTTGTTATTTATTAGAATTTATTTATATTCATTTTTTAGCTCCGAATTTAATCTTGTGATCGTAAAATTTAGACTGTACAGTATTTCTAACTGTAAGAGCGGATCACATTCATCATTTATGACCTAATGTAGAGTTTTGATTTATATCTGATTCCTTACTCTTCAGTTATACGTTCATTAGGGACCAAACGCCGCTCAGAGTTTCACGCCCCGGGTTTTGCGTGTCTTCTCACGGACAGTATGTCAACACTCTGAAGTTAGGAGCTCAAGGCAGACAGCGTTGTCGCCAGGGCGGCCAGAGCGACCTTTGATGATCTCGCTGCTTTCGGTGTGAACGTACAGTAAGTCTCAGAGATGCTGCAACGGGGTGTCTTGGCTACAAGATTCCAAAGATATTTGTCCACATTTCATTTAAATATTCAACTCTATTAACCATCTCTAAGGAGGGGGAGCATCTGGCAAAGATTTTCTCAAAGTCAAAAACCAAATCAACATATACAAATGAAATATTACAGTGAAATTATGACCATTTTCCCAATCACACAGAGACATTTAAAATAATACCAAACATAAATATAGAGCTACAAGATAATGTCATGTAATGTAATGTAATATGTATTTATATAGCGCAATTATTGTGTATGGCCATACACCCAAAGCGCTTCACAATCATGAGGGGAGTCTCTCCACACCACCACCAGTGTGTAGCATCCACTTGGATGATACGACAGCAGCCACAGGACAACAGCGCCAGTGCGCTTACCACACACCAGCTATTGGTAGAGTGAAGAGACAGTGGTAGAGCCAATTCAGTGAATGGGAAATATTAGGAGAACATGATGGGTAAGTGCTGATTGAAGGACTTTGGCCAGGACACCGGGGTTACACCCCTACTCTTTACCAGAAGTGCCATGGGATTTTTATTGACCACAGAGAGTCAGGACCTCAGTTTAACGTCTCATCCGAAAGACGGTGCCCACTGACAGTGTAGTGTCCTCTTCACTTTTACTGGGGCATTAGGACTCACACAGACCACAGGTTGAGCGCCCCCTGCTGGCCTCTCTAACACCACTTCCAACAGCAACCTAGTTTTCCCATG
This sequence comes from Danio kyathit, assembly GCA_903798195.1. Taxonomy (NCBI): domain Eukaryota; kingdom Metazoa; phylum Chordata; class Actinopteri; order Cypriniformes; family Danionidae; genus Danio; species Danio kyathit. The sequence continues at coordinate 60,812,921 of LR812534.1, forward strand.
CGGTCTCCCATCCAGGTACTAACCAGGCTCAGCCCTGCTTAGCTTCAGTGAGTAACCGGTCTTGGGCTGCAGGGTGATATGGCTGTGGCATATTAAATAGATAAACCATATTAAAACCTTGGGCATTTTATGTGAAATGTCCTCTGATCAGTAAGTCACTTAAAGGTCAAGAAGGGGGGCTTGAGGTGAAGGGAGAAGGGTGAACTTTCTCGCATTCCCCCCTGGTGAGCTCTGTGTTTCCAGCCTATTGTCAACAGTGTCAGGTTGATTCAAGTAGAACAGTTGAACAGCTGGTTTCCTGATCTTCTACTTAGATCAGAAAGTTTGTTGTTTTATTGCATCTCATGAAAGTCCATAACAGTTCTCAGGGTCTGATATTCTGGAGAGATTTAGATATCTTACAATGTTATTGCTTTTTTAGGTTGAACAGCTTTAAAAACAAATGCCGCACTTTAACAGCACAGTATTCAGCAAAAACAACAGCTTGGATACACATTATCCCACTTATTACATGACTTTGCCAAAAAAATATGTAAGTATTTATTTTAAAATTATACATGAGCAATATCACACGAGTAGCAGATGTGTGATATGGCTGTATATTGGCATATTCAGCCATATTGCACTGCTATGAGTGTGATATTGCGTTTATTCAACAGTTCGACATAATAGTGTATAGAAAAAAGAAAATCAAACAAGGATAGTCTCAAAAAACCCTTTTGTAAGAGGAACTACTTTCTTCCACCATTCATTCACATCTTCAGCTGACCATCAGAATAGCAGAAAATGTTGCCAATTCACAAATATCACTTTAGAACTAGTATTTGAATGATTCTCTTGCATAGAGTATTGTAATATCTAACTGATGACAAAACACATCATTTTGCTCACATTTTAAGATTATAAGGCTGAACTGCATGAAATGCCATTAGATACTGAGATAGTTGCAATCTAAACAACTACATTCTCGCTTAAAAAGCCTCAAAAGTACATTATATTATCCAACAGCTACAATATTTGTCAAACTGTAGTGAGTTTAGTCCTCTGCCTGACGGTTATATGGGTGGAGTAATACAGAATTGTGAGACGGAGTAATACAGAAGGCAGTACAAGTGCTGATATTACTAGAATATCGCACGACTATCAGCCTATCAGATTTGAGAACCAGACAGAACTGTTGTATAAACAACTATACACTGTTCAGAGCTGTAATCCATTATTATTTTACTGAGGCTCAAGGTGATTCAAAGTTTCTGGATGACACGGTGTTATTCAGCGGTTGTTATCTGAGAATAACAATGTCCCGACTGACCAATCAGAATTTAGTAATCCAGACAACCATGTAATAATCTGAGATAAAAACTGCCTGGGTCTACTTTATCCCTTACATAGAAACAAATCAGTGTCTATTAGGGATGCACCGATACCACTTTTTTTACAAACCGATACGAGTACGAGTATTTTAATTTGTGTACTCACTGATACCGAGTACCGATACTTCATAGATTTGGTTTCAATTAAGTTAATTTGTTCGTTTTTTTTTTTTTTTGTTGTTGTTTTTTTTTTTGCCTGTAGCAAGGATGAACACAAAAATCTTCAACAGGAGGCTGTTCCAAGCCAAAAATATACACATTGTTGATAACCCTGCAACTCAGACCTTATCTATTAACGATTAAGCATGGACATTTAAAGGATGAGTTATCCTTGCGCTTACATGTGTGCACGACTTCACACATTACACAAAGTTTGTGCAGTGTACGTTACCATATGGAGTCACTCTCGTTGCATATTGATATTGGGGACGCATAAAACCCTGTTATGCGCGATTATTTCATATTCACGAGTCCTGCCTTTGATCCACCGGTCAGGTAATCAAAAAGTACTTGATGTTTATGGGTGGGTTGCGAGTAGATAAGATTAATAGCAATAAATACGAAACGCATACTCTCATTTTAAAAATCATGCGACCATCATCTCACAATGTTTATTAATAAATAATCCTATTTTTTATTAAAACAAAAGTGATTTAGCAATGCCGCGCCATTGACAAGCCAACTGCAGAAAAACAAAGCAACCATCGCGGCTTTTTCCGAAGTTCAGCTGTTCTTTTTTGCACTTGATTATTATGCATTTAATGTTAAAAAATCAATAATGAATAGGCCGACAAGAGTGCAGGGGCGCCAGCACAGCCCGCCTCCTTCCCCAATCATGTCAAGAAACACTGATGCTTACTGTCAAAGGCTACATTATTTAGGGCATTCCTTACGACATAATTCGTTTCCTTTTTAGTTTTAATATTTTGTTGAAATCTAAAATGTAATAAAAGCACATCAGCACCAAGGAAAAATCAGACGCAAGACGTCATCTTTAAAATTATGACATATTAAAAAATTTGCAAATATATGACAGAAGATTTTGATACAATAGTGAAGCATTAATTAAATCCTTACTTTCCACTGACCGAAAATCATCCACAGTTGGGCTCACAGTTGGGCTCAAACTAAAATATAATTCGTATATTTTTCTTGGACAAAATATACGTTTAATACGAATTTCGTATATAGTTTGTCTCTTTAAAAGTAGTTTATACTGTTTAATAATCATTTTAAATTATGTCATAAATAAATAAATAAAAAAGCGGCATTAATTCCCGCCCTCGCATGGTAGGTATACACACAGTGCATACAGCCATAAGGCTGCAGGCGCCACTGAAAGAGTGTATCGTGTGTGTGTGTGTGTGCGTCTTCACTGAAGCCTCTATCTTCCAAAACCGAAAGTTGCTTATGTCAGGCAATATTTCGGCTTTTAATCGAATGAAAGGTTAATTTAAATGAGCCAATATTTTAAAATTGCAGTAAAGTAACTGTGTCGTGCCGCCACACATCGAATCTGAGGTCTGATCTCATCTCTCTCTCGCTGTCATCCAGAAATTGATATGGAGACGCCGCACAAGTCAAGCCACAAAATGGAGGCTGGTACCAGTGTACAGAATAGCTGAAGCCTTTGCGAAATCTGTCAAAATACAGCACTGAAATAATAGGCATAAATGTCTTTGAGCCAAAAAGTCTATCTGTAGGATATCTGACGCAATCAGAGCTAATGATATGTAGAATTTGTGTAGCCTAATAATTATATTAATTCTAATAAAATGAAAACCAAAAATCAACAATTCATTGCATTTTTCGTTTGATAAAAAATATACGAAAACGAAAAAATTTTGTTTTAATATGAATAAAAATATGCTTAGCCTATTTAAGATTAAAACGGTTATATACGCTGCCAATAGACAAACCATTCAAAAATATTATTTTACTGTGTACTGGGATATAATATATATTTTACAATAAAAAACTAAATGTAGCATGCCTCGCTGCATTTAAAACATGCAATTCATAACACACCAGATCTGTAGGCCTGTGTATGCAGTGTGTAAACTTACAGGGTACCATCAATAGTCATAGGCCTACTGCGCACCACGTTCTTGAACTCCAATATCTCTGAGGGAGATTATGTTACCCGATAGTCTATATTAACTTGAGAGATTTTAAAAATAAAAGGCATTTTAAAAAAGGAACAACACACAAATCTGCAACAAATAAAACTGGTTTCATGAACTTCAGCACTCCTCTTGCCAGTGTATGCTGCTGTGTAGTATAGCGCCGCAGTGCGTGTCAACTGCTGGTGAGAGCAAGCGCGTGTGACAACTCAAAGCCGGTATCGATTTAACCACAAGCAAGATCATATCGTTATAAATATTCCATTAACGATACTTATCGAAATATTTATACATTCACATGGTGTTTATTGAGATTGTGTGATCTGTATAGGCTGTTCGATCTTAACAGAAGCTGTAAACTGACACGCGCGCCGTGACCGCAGTGATGTTTAAACTCAGGCGCTTTTATTTAGCCTGTAGTAGATTTTTTTACATAATGTTCCATTTCTTAAAATGTATTAAAAATTTTTATTTATAGTTTATATATAAAATGAGTGCTAGCTTGTTTGAGTGTTTAGCTGTGATCATTATGCAAGGATCATATTTCATATTCGGTTTATTCTTCAGCAGCCTATAGATTCGTTAATAATGTATTTTATACACGGATTGTTTATAAGGACTAATCTATTAATATATAATACATTAGGCTAATTAATACATTAAGACACTGAAGTCAGGTAGGACAACAAATCACATCCATATTGAATTACTGTTGAGTGGTATCGGTGCGTGGTATCGGCCTTTCATGTCCGATACGAGTACAAGTATTTTAACCAAGTATCGACCCGATACCCGATACTGGTATCGGTGCATTCCTAGTGTCTATCATGACCCCCCGTGGAATGGATTTCTGTGTATGTGTGCGCAGTTTACATGAGAAAATGACAGCAACACTGTGAGACAACAGCGAGTCAGTGGAAGGAGTGTGATGCTCTGTGTAAACTGCAAAGATCTGCTGGGTAAACCTGGCTTCATCCATTCATCTGGATGTAAATTTGACACATGCTACACCTTTCCATAGCAATGGTGTTCCCTGGTGGAAGTGGTCTATTTCAGCGGGATGATGCACACTAACACATTGGTCAGGAATGCGCTGAAGAACATGATGAAAAGTTCAAGGTGTTGCCCTGGCCTCCAAATTCCCCAGTGATCAACCCAATCGAGCATCTGTTCAATCTGCTGGTCTATCAAGTTTGATGCACACTGACTTGAAGGATATGCAGTTGAAAATAATTCAGGAGGGCTAATAATTCTGACTTCAGCTGTGTTCTGCTAACTTCTCGGTGATAGAAACCACAGGATAACCTTGTAAAGTCCATTGTTGAGTTGACACCATTTTGGCAGCACATAGATTATTGCCCCTCTTTTTCAAAACCAACCTTTAAAAAGGTATTTAGCCTCACAATCTGCTTAAAGATCAAAAATCGATAACAAATATAGTACATGCAAAGGTTCACTTACAAGATTAAAATGAGACAGGGCAAGGCGATGACAAGCACATGCTCAAAAGCTGAATCAATAAAGCATGAAACTGCTGCGCTGCAATGGGGACAGCTCTCATCGACGACACAGAAACTAGTCAAAAGGAAAAAGAAAACAACATTTAGAAAACCCATGATATGATGTACAGTTAAAGTCAGAATTATTAGCCCTCCTGAATTATTAGCCCGCTTTTATATTTTTTCCACAATTTCTGTTTAACAAAGAGATTTTTGCAACACATTTCTAAGCATAATAGTTTTAATAACTCATTTTTTAATGACTGATTTCTTGTCTTTGCCACAATGACAGTACATAATATTTTAGATATTTTCAAGATACTAGTATTCAGCTTAAAGTGACATTTAAAGGCTTAACTAGGTTAATTAGGCAAGCTAGGGTAATTAGGCAAGTCATTGTATAACGTTGGTTCTGCAGACAAAAAATAATAATTGCTTAAGGGGGCTAACAACGTTGACCTTAAAATGGATTTTAAAACAAATTAAAAACTTATTCTAGCAGAAATTAAACAAATAAGACTTTATCCAGAAAAAAAAAATCATATGAAATACTGTAAAAAAAAAAAAAAAAGTTATTGCTTTGTTAAAAATAATTGAAGAAATATTTGAAAAAGAAACAAAAATTCAGGGCTAACAATTTTGACTTCAACTGCATACATGTAATGAAAGATAAAGTGGCTGGCACATAAATTCAAATATAATGTAAAGACCTAATAAGCAGTATATATTTAAATATGTAAACACTAAATTGTTTCAACATAAAATTTTCCATATTTTCAGACCTCTTATAAAAACATATTTATAAATTATAAATACATATGTTGCATGTATAGATATTCCCCCCCCCCCCCCCAAATAAAGTTTGAAACATGGAAGATCGTCTATTGACCTATTGTCTACCTATTGACCAATCTCTAAATTGAGAGTCTTATTTGGAATTCTGAAATGAATTCCCAATACTGAAAAAAAATGCATATATAGAAATTGAATATATTTTTTTATTTCCCCAATATTTAAGCTCTGAAAACTTGACCCTTTGTCATTTTCTGCAAATACTGTAAATGGTCTAAATCATAATTTTCTTATTTGCAATTTTGAAGACATTCCAAACATACTGTAAAAGTATGAAAGGAAATGTACGTCTTATTAAATGTATTATTTTATATGGACCTATGTTCATTTTCTTAAAAAAAATAAATAAATAAATGTTTATATATATATATATATATATATATATATATATATATATATATATATATATATATATATATATATATATATATATATATATATATATCTATCAGGGCTCGACAATAAGGACTGCCCGATGGCCCGGGGCCAGCGCGCGAGGTGCGAGGGCCAGTGTACATAATGGTTACTGGCCCGATCGGGCCAGTGCTGCCTTGTCACAAAAGTTTGGCTGCGACTGTCTGTCAATTGCGTGCAAATACACTCTTAGGGTGCTATCACACATAGACATTTGTTTCGGAATCTGTCTCGTTTCCCCTGTTAGCGCGGTTCATTTGGCAAATGTGAATCCAGCAATCGCGCTCGGATCCGCGCCGAATCAATCGTTCCGTGATCGCCTGAATGTGGTGGTCTCTGCTCGATTTAGCGGATTGATTGTACTGAGAAAACAATACAACGAACTAACAACCCAGGCTATATCAGAGTGTATTATGATTGTGTAATAGCCATATATACGGCTATACGAAGAGAGAATGATCAGTAGGGTGAGATGTCGCTCCTACCGGTAAATGTGCATTTTATGTCTAATACGAAAGTGAAAGCATGATGAAATATCACAGAGAGCTGTTTATCGGTTAAGAAAATTGACCGAAGTTACCATCTGATAATTTTTTTATATATTTAATCTTATAATATGTTAGCCAGAACGATGGCAAATCCAACAAGTTCAAAGGTAGCGTTTGCAAACTGGAAATATAAGCACTACTTTTCCCTTTTTTCTGTATTGTGCAACTTATTGGCAGGCAAAATCTGCGTCAGTGACAAGTAATTCGAATATAATAAAGCACCTCACATCATCAACATGCCACCACAAAATTAGTACGCAGGTGATAACGTGAGCTTTTCTACCAAAGGAGGATACGAAACCACAATGTCAAAGCAAATAAAACTTAATTTCTCTTCACCGCAAACACTTATTACTCAGACATATCTAGATAGATAGTTGAGGACATGCTGCCGTTGTCTCTCACATTGTCCCACGACAACATTAAAATAATGTAGATTAGTGTACAATGTTTTATATTTATTTTATAGTCATTTGACAAATCAGAATTTTATTAAAGTAACGCAATAGTTACTTTCCCTGGTAATCAGTTACTTTTATAAGTATGCAAATCAGTTACTAACTCAGTTACTATTTGTAAGAAGTAACTAGTAACTATAACTAATTACTCTTTTACGTGCTCCACACTGTTCAATAGTAGTTGTAAAGTATGATCTTATTCTGCATCCCTAATCCTACCCAAAACTTAAACCCATTTTCTACCATACTAAATATGAATAAACAGCTAATAAGTAGTTTATTAAGCTAGTAGTGTTAATGGTTTGTTAATACGATGAATTGTGACCTAAACTAAAGTGTTACCAAAATTTTTAGCAAATGCTTTAAATTATAATATTAATATAATTATCAATGTATTAATAAAATAAAAAATAAATATGTGCCTATTAATGAAGCTGTATATCAAGCTATTCAGGCACTCTGATTATATCTGTGCTGTTATCGTGTAATGCCATGTACTGCTACCTTCAAAGTACCATAGCATTACCATTACTCTCAGGTCAAAATAAGCTGCAGGTTTGTCAAAAGCCTGGCTAACAGGACTATGAAGGCTCCATGGTGCACAGCAGGCTCTCAGCACGGTTAGCAAAATGTCAGAGTAAAAACACTCAATAACTTCAGATTTTTTTTAAGCCATGAGTGTTAAAAAAATAATAAAATCCCACAATCCCCTTGCAATCAGCACTAACAACTATAGACAGGCAAACTGTGAGCGCAACTTGCAGACAAGAGAGCTAAAACCTAGTTTACTTTCAGTCATGCTGGCGGGTAAATGCAGCGAGACAAAATGCATCATTTGTTTGGATAGAAAAGACTGCAGCCTGTGTGCATTTACAGCTTCAGACGTCTTGACAGGTGAAGACGCCATTATCTATATACCTGCCAGCCAATGCCAGTCTCAAAACACGCCAATGGAACAACAAGTTCCTTCTGTTTTTTTAAAGGGTTGCTATTTAATGGATTCATTCTCTTGGAAACGCTTATTGCATCGATAGTTAGACTGCATTTGACTGAGATGCATCCAAAAGCTTGATGTAATTATATATTACTACATTACTACAATATATATATATATATATATATATATATATGTGTGTGTGTGTGTGTGTGTGTGTGTGTGTATATATATATATATATATACACACACACACACACACACACACACACACACACACACATATATATATATATATATATATATTAGAGCTGTCAAAATTAGCGCGTTTGAACTATTTAACGCGTTAAAAAAAATTACGCATTTAACGCAGTTGCAGGTTTTTTTTTTATTTCCTGTTGTGGCCGACGTGTTCAGGGCCAGGCGACCGCCTTGGGTGGCAGAATAGTGAGCGAACCCCCCTGTCCTCACGTTCATCTCATTTCGACTCCCACCTGCTCCCTCCCGGTTCTCACCATCATCCGCAAACCGGTAACTTTCTATTTCACTTTCGGGTTGAGGGCGCCAGTTCAGCTTGCTCCGGGCCCTGCGTGTGTTTAATGTGTAAAGAAATATGGATAAAGGATAATATGGATCCATGTAAATGTACTCAGTGAAAGTTGCAGATGATGTCGCAAGCTGTCAATGACAGCCCATTTCTCTCTAAGTTGACTCCAAGCGCCCTCAAATGTTTCATTAAGTTTGACGTGTTTCCCCCCTACACGCAACTTTTGTAAAGCGTCTGCTTTGCTGTGTCAGAATCCTTGCTTGAGAAATACAGCCATACTTTAAGAACGCTTAGTTTAAGCAAAATTTGATCAACGCGATCGTGCGTGTTGATGATCTGAAGGGAGTGCGCTGTGCTGCGCGCTCTCTCTCTCTCTCTCTCTGTGTGTGTGTGTGTGTGTGTGTGTGTGTGTGTGTGTGTGTGTGTGTGTGTGTGTGTGTGTGTGTGTGTTGTCCCCCGATAATGTCAATAGACTGCAACTGGCTAAATGTTAAGGAGGACTTGGCAAAATTGTTTCTACTTTATAATTAAGGTTCTCAACTGGCAATACAACTTTACAATGAGTACAATTAGTCACCTTGGAACTATAATGTTCTATCTGCGTTCTGATTGATTTTGAGATATTGAGCTTCAAAGTTTTTGCATAGCAAACAGTATGTGTGTAACATTAGTTTTTTTTGTTTAGTCTTTTTTAATAAAACGTCTTAAAATGTAAACAACTTATAAAAAACATCCCATCTTGTAAATAAGTTGTCATTTAATAAGAATATGTCAATAACTCAATTTTGACAAAAATGTCAGATAGAACCTTATAATATATACACACACACACACACACACATATATATATATATATATATATATATATATATATATATATGTGTGTGTGTGTGTGTGTGTGTGTTTATATATATATATACATAGCCTACACACACACACAGTTAAAGTCAAAATTATTAGCCCCCCTGAATTATTAGCACCCCTGTTTATTTTTTTGTCCCCAATTTCTGTTTAATGGAGTTTTCAACACATCTCTAAACATAATAGTTTTAATAACTCATTTTTAATAACTGATTTATTTTATCTTTGCCATGATGACAATAAATAATATTTTACTAGATATTTCTGAGGACACTTTTAAACAGCTTAAAGTGACATTTTAAGGCTTAACTAGGTTAATTAGGTTAACTAGGCAGGTTAGGGTAATTAGGCAAGTTATTGTATAACAATGGTTTGTTCTGTAGACTATCGAAAAAATATATAGCTTAAAGGGGCTAATAATTTTGTCCTTAAAATGCTGTTTAAAAAATTAATAACTGCTTTTATTTTACCTGAAATAAAACAAATAAGACTTTCTCCAGAAGAAAAAACATTATCAGACATACTGTGAAAATTACAAATTACAGTTTGTAATATTTACAAAAGAAAAAAAAAAATTCAAAGGGGGGCTAATAATTATAATATATATATATATATATATTATAGGTGGGCATAGATTGATTTTTTTTTTTATCTAGATTAATCTCACTGTAATCTTCAAATTAATCTAGATTAAAATGGCTCATTTGAATTCTGCCAAAGGCATTCAGAATATGTGTGCTACCAAAATAATGACTAAAAGTAAGCCAGGTGGCGCATTAGACCAGGGGCTCATCTCCTGTTTCCAAAATGCATCACAAACTGCTTGAGAAACTGTTCTACTATGTTAATTGATGATGAAAATAAATGATGTTCAATAAGATGTACTTGTGTTTACTCACTGTTTATTCAGTTAAACTTGAATTTTGAACTGTAGGCCTACATAAGCTCCAAACAGCAATTTTTGATGACCTTAATCTGACTAAAGTCATAACTGAACTAAACAGAAATGGAATTAAGACATGTGGAGTATGCAGATATTAGTGACATTATTGAAGTAAACACCGCGATCAAACTATTACCGTCATGTAGGACTTTGCCATATTTTCCGACAAGATCCACACACGCAGCTGTCAGTAAAGGGTCGCGTGCGCACGCACGCACGCACGCACGCACGCACGCACGCACGCACGCACGCACGCACGCACGCACGCACGCACGCACGCACACACACACACACACACACACACACACACACACACACACACACACACACACACACACACACACCGCGAAATGCGGAAGTTTGCGGAACACTCTTACCAGTCCTTACTCCTTATTTGCATCTAATACCCCAGTTTGTCACGAGGCCATGAATGAAATGTTCATAAATGAACTGCAGCAGAACTGCAGTTAAAGTCACCCAAAATTACAGGAAACTCTTACATGAAAGCACTTCACGTAAACACCTTAATTATATTATTGTCTATTAAGGCAAATAACTAGATTACAGATGTCCATGTAAGCGTAGTCAGTAGTGTCTTCAAAGTAAGTGAAAGATCCAGAAGGGCATCCTGCTGATTTGATTCTGAAGTCATTCATTTTAAAAAGCACCCGCTCCATTTTATTTGTATATGTTTTACTCCAGCGGTTCCCAACAGGGGGGTCCCAGCCCACAAGGGGGCCTCGCGAGCTTTGTGGGGGGTTTTTAGGCAGTTAGGCATGGGCCGGTATAAGATTCTAACGGTATGATAACCTTGGATAAAAATAACATGGTATTGTGCTCTCTGCTTTAAAATATATTCATTTTAAATGTCTGGGTAAAAAACAAAAACTTTTTCCCCTTTGAAAACAATATATTATATTTTTTGAAAGATGTATGATATTTTGGAGCAGTAAACATGTCAGGCTATATAATTCAAATGAGTCATTGACTTTTGCTGTCTTCATTTGTTTCAAAAACACTGATATCTTTACAATTCAAAACAGCATCCTTGGATATTTTTTCTGCTGGGGATACTGTTGTCCTAAAAAACAAAACAAAAAAAATGTAAATAAAAAAATCATACCTTAGGAACGCTATTACAGAAAAAGTTGGCGGTTTAAAAACCTTGACTTTTCCAAATCGCGGTATACCTTGAAAACGGTTATCGTCCCATGCTTAGATGCAGATAAGCATAATTTAGAGGCCTTTTCCTTTCATATAAGCCACTTCTGATACCAAATGATCAACTAGAAATCATGTTATTAATTGTTGTTCCTTAAACTTGAATAGGCAAGTTTTGTCAGGTAGTGTATATATCTTCATATAGACATTTATTATATATATATATATATATATATATATATATATATATATATATATATATATATATATATATATATATATATATATACACAAGGGAGTGCAGAATTATTAGGCAAATGAGTATATTGACCACATCATCCTCTTTATGCATGTTGTCTCACTCCAAGCTGTATAGGCTCGAAAGCCTACTACCAATTAAGCATATTAGGTGATGTGCATCTCTGTAATGAGAAGGGGTGTGGTCTAATGACATCAACACCCTATATCAGGTGTGCATAATTATTAGGCAACTTCCTTTCCTTTGGCAAAATGGGTCAAAAGAAGGACTTGACAGGCTCCGAAAAGTCAAAAATAGTGAGATATCTTGCAGAGGGATGCAGCACTCTTAAAATTGCCAAGCTTCTGAAGCGTGATCATCGAACAATCAAGCGTTTTATTCAAAATAGTCAACAGGATCACAAGTGTGTGGAAAAACCAAGGCGCAAAATACACTGAGAACTGAACCATGAACTGAGAACGGTCAAGCGTGCAGCTGCCAAGATGCCACTTGCCATCAGTTTTGCCATATTTCAGAGCTGCAACATCACTGGAGTGCCCAAAAGCACAAGGTGTGCAATACTCAGAGACATGGCCAAGGTAAGAAAGACTGAAAAATGACCACCACTGAACAAGACACACAAGCTGAAACGTCAAGACTGGGCTAAGAAATATGTCAAGACTGATTTTTCTAAGGTTTTATGGACTGATGAAATGAGAGTGAGTCTTGATGGGCCCGTGGCTGGATCAGTAAAGGGCAGAGAGCTCCAGTCCGACTCAGACGCCAGCAAGGTGGAGGTGGAGTACTGGTTTGGGCTGGTATCATCAAAGATGAGCTTGTGGGGACTTTTCAGGTTGAGGATGGAGTCAAGCTCAACTCCTAGTCCTACTGCCAGTTTCTGGAAGACACCTTCAAGCAGTGGTACAGGAAGAAGTCTGCATCCTTCAAGAAAACATGATTTTCATGCAGGACAATGCTCCATCACACGCGTCCGAGTCCTAGTACTCCACAGCGTGGCTGGCAAGAAAGGATCTAAAAGAAGAAAAACTAGTGACATGACCTCCTTGTTCACCTGACTAAACCCCATAGAGAACCTGTGGTCCATCATCAAATGTGAGATTTACAAGGAGGGAAAACAGTACACCTCTCTGAACGGTGTCTGGGAGGCTGTGGTTGCTGTTGCACGCAATGTTGATGGTGAACAGATCAAAACACTGACAGAATTCATGGATGGCAGGCTTTTGAGTGTCCTTGCAAAGAAAGGTGGCTATATTGGTCACTGATTTGTTTTTGTTTTGTTTTTGAATGTCAGAAATGTATATTTGTGAATGTTGAGATGTTATATTGGTTTCACTGGTGAAAATAAATAATTGAAATGGGTATATATTTGTTTTTTGTTAAGTTGCCTAATAATCATGCACAGTAATAGTCACCTGCACACACAGATATCCTCCTAAAATAGCTAAAACTAAAAACAAACTAAAAACTACTTCCAAACATATTCAGGTTTGATATTAATGAGTTTTTTGGGTTCATTGAGAACATGGCTGTTGTTCAATAATAAAATTAATCTTCAAAAATACAACTTGCCTAATAATTCTGCACTCCCTGTATATATATATATATATATATATATATATATATATATATATATATATATATATATATATATATATATATATATATATATATATATATATATATATATATATAAAATAAATTATGTGTGTGTTACGAAGGAAGACTGAATAATGCAAAAAAGACAAACGAACCTACAGTAAGAGTAGTTTGCAGCAATTGTTTTGAACAAATTTATCATCTTTTTTTGTAAACAGTTTTGTTTTTCCTCTGATATCAGATTCAAACAGAATTCCATTTCATTTTTCTATATTTATTATTAAAAAATCCTTATTTTTAATCATATTTCTTTTATGTATCCAAATGTCATGTTTTTTGTCCTTTGCAAAAATATGACTGAAATTCTTTATAGGACTATGACTTTGCCATTTCATCTTTAAATATATAAAATACAATACGTGTTATATACTATATGTAAAATACAATGTGTTTTTAAGGTCTCAAAAGACTTTTGTCTTGAATATTTAGTTTTAGAGGTCATTCAGCATAACAGGATCAAGACGATGCTTTAAAATCATATCAAATCCTAATAGTCATTCTTCAGTCTATAATATAGTTCAAAACCAACCAGAATACTGCAGTAAAGTGAGTTTAGTGCTATTAAATATCTGTATTAAAAGGTAGATATATGTCTGAATGACAGCCTGTAATATAAGCTAAAGCAGAAAGAAAATCCAGATCATTTTTTCAATAACTCTATTAAAATATTAAGCAACACAAATGAAAATATTAAGCAACACAAATGTTTTCAACCCGAACAATAGCTTCTTGATCAGTAACGAAGCAACAATGCTGAAAATTCAGCTTTTCATTCCAGGAATAAATTGTAATATTTAATATTTTAAATTACAGTTTACTTTTACACTTTCTTTACTTATATGTATGCTCTATTTATAATTTATGGACGGACAGACAGACTTGTTTTAGTCCAAATTCTTTAAAAAAAATCTTAAACCAAGAAGCATTTTCTATACAAGTAAAACCTATATGTTTTCAGAAATATTAAATCAAAATTGAGCGATTTTTTCCCAAAAACAAGCTATTTTTTTAACCTTAAGAAAGGCATTTTTTGCTCTGTGTTTTAGCCATGTTGAGAGCTGAATGCTAATTTGCTCATCTGCTACTTTTATTGTGCAAAAAGATCTCAGCAGTTTCGCTCTAATGCCAGCCATGCAGGCTTTTATTGTTATTTGTTTTCAGGCAAACCATAATAATAATAATAATAATAATAATAGCTTATTGATTAGCAAAGTAATGGAGAAATGATGCTGAAAATTCAGCTTTTCATTTCAGGAATAAATTGTATTTTACAATACAGTCATAAAGAAAAGGGTCATTTCAGATTGTAATAATATTTCAGAAAATTTTCATCTTTAATTGTATTGCTAAAGGTGCAGTAGGTGATCTGCCAAAATGCTAACTGTTAGCATAACAGCTTTGAAAACACAGTCCCTCTCCAGCCGTCCAAAGCCACGCCTTCTGAAATCATAAACGCGCACCTTAAAGATGACAGTAGACAATCCACTAGATCATGTCATTCGCCAGTTAGAAAACTTTATAGTATTTTATAATACTACAATTCTGAACAAAAAAAAACTGTAGCATGTTTTCAGTTGTGTAGCAAGCAAAACTTGTCATACTGTGCAATATTTCATGCATGCAAGGATCGCTGGTCTCACTCTCTCACACGGTTTGTCCTAAAGTGACTACTGTATGCTTAGTGGTTGGTCGGCGGGGTGTAGGAATTACACTTATTACTAAGCCATACTGACATGCTATTTCAGGCAGAGTAGCATGGCAAACAACATAGGGAGCGCGTCACAGGTTGTCATTGTTCAAAAATGACCCAATGTGAATATAAAAGCAACTTCACCTCAGTAAAGCAGGCTAGGCGGAATAGCGTTGTTTAATAATGTTTTGTTGTTAAACTAAATAAAATCTACATTAGCGATGCTGTCCCTTATGAAACTGAAAATAGTCACATCAATTGTTCGCCGGGAGAATTCAGTGGCTGAAGAACACTTTCATAACCCATTCAGAACACATCACAATCTACATCAGCTTTGCGTGACTAAAATAGTTTAAGCATCACATTACCTGTCTAAAAGAAATAAATCAGCCATGGTGTCGTCCTTCCTCCAGTGTGCAAAACGAACTCCAATATTGATTCAGGATTTTAAAAAGTTGATTCAGCATTTGTTTTTACTGCTGTCACTAGGGGGGTCAAAATTAATTGTTTCTTCAGTGCACCGCAATGCAGATACTGACAATTCTGTATAGGTTCAGTAATAATCATAACCGGTTATTATATACTGACATCATTTATCTCATATGCGCCATGTCGCCGTAGCATACTATAGCGAGGGAGGCGAGCGCGAGTATTTACAACACTCCAACTACTTAAAAACACAGAAACTGTGCACAATTTCACTGCGTGTGTGTTTGCTGGACTGTCTTTCACTGACACTTACAACAGAAGCCCCTATTTCACGGCGATTATGAGAATGAAAGTAATCTCCATTTCTCTCTCTCTCTCACTGTGGCCCATGAGTGCATCTGTGAAGAGCGCCAGCGTGTAAGAGCCAATCACAGCCCTTTCTGTTGAGCGCGTGACCAATCAAACGGGTGTAAGAAAGAACTTGGAAGACAAGGCACAGAGAGCGAGCGGTATATTTATATTGGTTTATTTAATATAAATGCTCGTGTTGTTTAAAGGTACAGTTTATATCTCTGACTGTTTGTATTAAAGGACAAAATTGTTTTACAAATAGTAAATATAAATATATTTATACATTTTAATACAAGAATTACTGTGCTGTGAAGAAAATATAAAACTGTGTACGGAAAGAATCGTCAATGTCCCGTGATGCACCGAGATATCGAATTGAACTGAATCGATGGCATGATAATCGTAACCGAACCGTGAGACCAGTGTAGGTTCACACCTCTAGCTGTCACTCTCTCGTGTGCACATGAACGCGCAAACGGCAGATCTGTCTGCATGAACAGGGGTGCGCAGATGTACAGATCTACATTTGTTGACAGACAGTTTGGGCTACTTATCAGAATTATGGGAAATGTCGGCCCGACAATATTTAATTGGATGAACATTTTTAGTCTTACGCCTTACCCAGAATATATAAATACATGTAGATAATTTACTTTAATCATTACAATTGGAGACTTTCAACCAGCTCAACAAAAAAATGTTTCTGATGACAATTACCTACTGCACCTATAAACAGAAAAGGCAGCTTTGGAGTTTTTTTTTTTTTTTAACTGTACCAACCCCAAACTGTTCAACAATAATGGTCAGCATTACTCCAACATAATATCACAGTATAATGCTCTTTATACAATTTTATACACGCACTCTTTAATGCATCCTGTTATTGTTTAACTGCAATGGGAGTTTACTTTTTTTCAGGGAAAAAAAAGGGAAACTTTTTCATTACTGCATCAGTGATAATTCTAAAGATGCACTTCATATATTACTGACTACTCCGGATGCTTCTGAGCAATGTAGGACAGGATGGAGTCAGCAGTTTACCTGGACAATGCAGACCAGCTCTGCTTTTCTTCTGCTCTTCATCTGTAATGCATACAGAGCGCTGAGGTTTTGGCCTTCCAGTTAATATTCCTTCCCTTTACTCTCTTCTCAAGACTGATTTAAGCCAGCTGCACATTGGGCCTCGATTTTGCCACCTAAGACAAATTTAGGATTGAAGAAAACATTTTTTTTTCTTCCCGAAGCAGTGTTATGTGACAAGCTCACCGACA
This sequence comes from Danio kyathit, assembly GCA_903798195.1. Classification (NCBI taxonomy): domain Eukaryota; kingdom Metazoa; phylum Chordata; class Actinopteri; order Cypriniformes; family Danionidae; genus Danio; species Danio kyathit. The sequence goes on from LR812534.1 coordinate 60,830,290, forward strand.
GCTGATTAATTGCCTTCGCCATGAATATCAGGCCTCCGAAGTTCTCAGTGTAGTTCATAAGATTTGGTCAGCAGTCTTGAAGCTTGACTTCACTTTTGACAGCTATAACCAATACAAACACTGTGATGTGTGACAGTATATACATTCAGATAAATTAAAAAATTAATTGGTAAATAAATATTTGAGTACTGCAGATTTCTCATGCATCAAAGTAGTACTTTTGCAACAATATGGGGGAAAAGTGCATGACTTTTCTATTTCTATTTGGATGTGATCCAAGAACTACTGTATGAAGTGATGATGCCAACAATAGAGGACTTCTAGAAGTATCTATAATCCTGGACCAGGCCGCATCCTAAGCAGATGCTGTGGCAGTCATTGAGGATTGGAGATCATGAGATTCCTGAAAGACCTCAGTGACAGACAAGTGTCCACATTGATCCCAAGGGGCAGTCTGAACACACCTGCAGCCTTTCCATGATGGACGTCCAGCGTTCTCCAGCCATCGACGTCTAGACTGCAGCTCTGCACAGAAAGTTTGGCCAGCGGAATAATGGTCATACCCAACTGAGCCTGGTTTCTCTCTAGGTTTTTTTTTCCCTTCACTTTAGTCAATTGGTGAAGTTTGTTTCTCGCCACTGTTGCCACTGGCTTGCTTGGTTGGTTGGTTTGGGACTTGTGAAGCTGCACATGGATTTGTTCTTCTGTGTTTGGACTTTCAGCAGTGAAATTTAAACCGCACTGAACTGAACTAGACTGAACTTCAACTCTGAAAACTGGACTGACATTTTCAATTGACTAGAACTTCTATGTTAAGCTGCTTTGACACAATCTACATTGTAAAAGCACTATAGAAATAAAGATTACTGGAATATTTTGTTATCAACCTTTTCTTGCTTTTGACCCTGGATTACAACACTAATTATAATTGTCAATTTTCCTAAATTGAGATTCATGCAACATCTGAAAGATGCTTAAATAAGCTTTTCGTCAATGCACGAACAGTTCAAGCAGAACAATATCTAGCAGAGATACAGCTATTTGTCAAAATAATAAGCAGCAGATAAGAGTTAGCATTCAGCTCTCAATATGGCTGGAACTCACTGCACAATAAATAATTTTCTTAAGGGTAAGTAAAATAATCTTGTTTTCAGTTTGAGATGAGATTATTTGGTTTACCCAATTGGAAAATTATTTTGCTTGTTTTAAGGAAACTCACAAAATTGTCAATGTGGAATCTGAGGGTTCAAAACAAAAATCAAAATTCTGAGAAAACAACCTTTAAAGCAGTCTAAATGAAGTGCTTAGCAATGCATATTACCAATCAAAAACTTGATACATTAACAGATGGACAGATTTACAAAAAAACCTTAATAGAACATGAGCTTAATCTATTGATTACTGATTTTTACTTAAAAACTGTCAATATTACCCATACAACAGGTAAACAAAAGAATATACCCGTGCAACATAAGACTGGTTTTGTATTCCAGGTTTACAGATGTAAATAAACAAAATGAGGCTCAAAATATAAATTTATGGACTTTTACGGACCTATTTTTGTGCTTTTGTATTAATTTACTTAAAATTAGTATTAATAATAATAATAGATTTAACTTTTTTACAAGTTTTTTTAAAATGTACTTTTAAAAAATATTTAAAATATAACTGAAATGATTAATAAATGCTAAAATAAACATTCACATAATAAAAAATAAAGTAGACCAACAGCTTTAAGCATTTTAAATTAAAGTTTAAATTTTATTTACTTATATTTATGCTAGATAGATAGATCGATCGATAGATGGACACACACAGACTTACGATCACCAGCAATCAAGCGGTTGCAGATCGCTGGAGAATTACAATTTTGCCCCTGAACCAAACTACAACTCCCAGAAGTCATTGCTCCAATCACTCCTGCCACAGCTGACAGTCAGCCAGACACTGACACAAACACACACACACACACACACACACAGTTGAAGTTCATCATTAAATTATTACCTGGCCTATATATACACACTCTTATTCTCACACACATTGCTGAGTCTTGTTTTGCTGTAACACTACAAAGCTTATCTTTGTCTAGTCTTTCCGTGTTTTGATCCTTGCCTTGTTTTCCCATTATTAATTATTTGCCACCTATTCTGACCATATGCCTGTTTTTGACTACGCATTTGGGATTACTCTCATGCTCCAGTTTGTACCCGTTTGACCGTTGCCTGCCTGACTGCTCTTGTTAATAAGCTGCACTTAAATCCCCATCTCTAAAAAAAGAGAGAAAATATCCAGTTAGTGGCAGTTCTGTGGGCGCAAATGCCTTGTTGATGCCAGAGGAGAATGGCCAGACTGGTTCGAGCTGATAGAAAGGCAACATTAACTCAAATAACCACTCGTTACAGCCGAGGTCTGCAGAAGAGCACCACTGAACGCACAACACATCCAACCTTGAGGCAGATGGGCTACCGCAGCAGAAGACCACACCGGGTGCCACTCCTGTCAGCTAAGAACAGGAAATTGACGTTGGACCTTAAAATTGGACAATAGAAGATTGGAAAAACGTTGCCTGGTCTGATGAGTCTCGATTTCTAACATTCGGATGGTAGGGTCAGAATTTGATGTCAACAACATGAAAGCATGGATCCATCCTGCCTTGTATCAATGGTTCAGGCTGGTGGTGGTGGGGTAATGATGTGGGGGATCTTTAGGCCCATTAGTACCAATTGAGAATTGTGTCAACACCACAGCCTACCTGAGTATTGTTGCTGACCATGTCCATCCCTTTATGACCACAGCATATCCATCTTCTGATGGCTACTTCCAGCAGAATAACGCGCCATGTCATAAAGCACGAATCATCTCAGACTGTTTTCTTGAACATGACAATGAGTTCACTGTACTCGAATGGCCTCCACAGTCACCAGCTCTCAATCCAATAGAGGACCTTTAAGATGTGGTGGAACGGGAGATTTGCATCATGGATATGCAGCCGAAAAATCTGCAGCAACTGCGTGATGCTGTCATGTCAATGTGGACCAAAATCTCTAGGGAATATTTCCAATGCCTTGTTGAATCTATGCCATGAAGGATTAAGGCAGTTCTGAAGGCAAAAGGAGGTCCAACCCAGTACAAGTAAGGTGTATCTAATAAAGTGCCCGGTGAGTGTAGATACATAAATAAACTTTAATCAAGAAGCTTGTTTTCAGAAATAATAAATCAAAATTAAGTGTGTTTTTCCTTAAAACAGGCTAAATAATCTTGCAGTACAGCATGCCAAATAATCATGTCTAAAACAGAAAACAAGAATGTTTTACTTACCCTTAAGAAAGGCATTTTTTTGCAGTGTGTTTCAGCCATGTTGAGAGCTGAATGCTAATTTGCTTATCTGCTACATATCATTATTTTGCAAAAAGATCTCAGCACTTCCCTCTTAGACCAGCGATGCAGGCTGTTATTGTTATTTCTTTTCCAGGCAAACCATTGCTTAGAGGTTTTGATTAAACTTTGCTTGTCAATTAGAACGCAAGAACATGAAATGACTAGTAAAACCTCCAGGCTACGCAACAAAACACACAAGAACACAGATGTCGCAGTCATGATATATAACAGAATCTCATTCAGGTCATGTTGTTTGATCTGACAAACAAGAAGAAAAAAGGATTACAGAAAAAAAAATAAATAAATAAAAATCAGCTCCAAGTGGCATGCAATATGATTTTACGTGATTAAGCGTGTCGTTCATATTGTTTTTGGTCCCCTTTTGGGGTCGTCACATTGGTAATTATTAACAATATGCAATTACTTTGGCTTCTTTTTCCTTGATTGCCGGAACGGAGAGCCAGATATCCATGCGGGTGAGTAAATAAATTCAAGATGAAGTGGCGCAGTAATTGAAAGCAGTTTATCACAGCTCTCAGATTTCCTTGTCTGAGTGAGTTCTGTTGAGCTTTGATCCGCACAATTAGCATTGAGATGTGTCGTCTTTAAAGTGCAGCCAGCGACGTGTGGCTTTCTGAAGCTCATCCACAGCTCACGGTTAAAGCCATAGTTCATAGAAAAAATTAAATCTCAGTCATCGTTTACTCACACTTGTTCAAAACCTATTTGAGTTTTTTTCTTCTGCTGAATACAAAAGAAGATATTTTGAAGAGTGCTGGTTGATGGTATTCATTAGTGTGGGGTGTAATTAGTTGCTATGTTACTGTAATTAAATTAGTTTTTTGTTAGAAATGATTACTTATTATTTTTAGATAATTTAATTACATTATAATGTATACTTGCCTAAAACCCCTTAATGTCACCCCCAGTTTTTGAACAATGACATGATCAACTTAAATGATTAGCAATCTTCAATGCTTTGGTGCACACATTTTTTTTATAATTATTTATTAGGGGTTTTTCACCTTTTTATTGGGATAGGATAGTGGAGGACAGACAGGAAAGCATTGGGACCAGAGAGAGAGGAAGGGTCGGTATAGGGCCTTGGGAATCGAATTTGGTCACCGTGAGCATCATGGTGCTATATGTCGATATACTTAACGCCGACAAATGTTCAGTACAAGTATCACCCCACCTATTTAACTGAGCTATTCCTGACTACATGGTGCACGGATTTAAACTTGGTCTTATTTTAAAAAAGACAGATGTCAGATTTTAGCTGAAGTGAAAACAGTTGGAAAATCTAAATAAGACACAAGTTATGTGCATTTATGTTTATAAAAAATAATAAAAACATAAACGTATGTTATTATAATACATCAAATTTGTATTTTACAAAACATAATTTAGCTTGATATTGAGAGAAAATTATAGCTTAATATCTAAACAAATTATATTCCAAATTTGAACTTGACGTCTCAAAAAATGAGCTTTTAGTAAGATTTTGTCTGGCCGCAGTACCAAACATGACCACCGGATGATATCCAGTTTTCATTGAGGACCATACAAGGACAACCTCTATGTTTTAAGTATTATAAACTGTGATTTTTCATACTTTTTACTATATTTATAAAGAAGACATGACAGTCTAGGGTTTGGTGGTATTTGAGTTGAATTTAGCCTCTAAAAAAACATCTAAAAACTGTACATGTGGATTGCTGTAGCAAAGTAATTTACGACTCTGATGAGTATCTTTGTTGCAAATTAATAAATAACTGCTGCTCAGTAATTACTCTCAAAGATCAGTCACCAGATGCAAAATAGACATTATGTGTTCAAATGATATGTAGTTTGGCATGGTTGTTTTATGTTTACTACAATATTATCACTTAAATATGTGACCGTAAATGGTCCAACAGGTTGTATTGACAGTAAATGGGCTCTATTTTAAAGATCTAGGCGCAAAGTCTAAAGTGCATGGCGCTAAAGGATTAAGGGTGTATCCGAATCCACTTTTGCTATTTTAAGGACAGAAAAATACTATCTGTGCCCTGGCGTATGGTCTAACAGGGTTGTGATTATTCTCTTAATGAGTAATAGGTGTGTTTTGAGCATAACGTGCATTAAACCAATCAGAATCTCATCTCTCATTCCCTTTAAGAGTCAGTTGCGTCGCACCATTGAAAACGGTGGAAACTCACTCCACTAAAGAATTCATTAGCCTACATACTTAATTTTGTTTATTAAGCGCAAAGATTTGTTTCAAAACTATTACTAAATTCAGTTCTAATATCCAGCAAACAAATAAACTGAACAATAATAACGAAGTGTGGTCAAAAGTTATATCCAAACACACATGTTATTCTTATGCCCCAAATGGTGATGCATACATTTCCAAAACCCGATAGGTGGACAAATTCAAACTTAACTAACTAAATTTAATTAAGTGTTTTGCATAATAATAATAAAATATAAAATACATATTGTTTAGAATTATAATAATAAAAAAATTATTATTACTACTACTACTAATACTACTATTGTAATCTCAAGAATATTATAATCAAGCAAGTATTAATTTTCAAATGAAATGTTTTGCATTATTGTAATTATTTTAATAATAAAATGTAAAGTAATACATATTGTTTGAATTTCTAATAAAATATTATTATTACTACTACTATTACTAGACAGGTGGACAAATCTAAACTTGTTTTAATTAAAGCAAATATAAATATGCATATAATAAATACTACTACTAATATTATACTAATGCAAATTTATAGGGTGACACGGTGGCGCTGTGGGTAGCACGATCGCCTCACAGCAAAAAGGTCGCTGGTTCAAGTCAGCGGTTGCCATTTCTGTGTGGAGTTTGCATGTTCTTCCCATGTTGGCGTGGGTTTCCTTCAGGTGCTCCGGTTTCCTCCACAAGTCCAAAGACATGCGCTATAAGCGAATTGGGTAAGCTAAATCGGCCGTAGTGTATGTGTGTGATTGAGTGTGTATGGGTGTTTCCCAGTGATGTTTTGCAGCTGGAAGGGCATCCGTTGCATAAAATATGCTGGCGGTTCATTTCGCTGTGGCGACCCCTGATTAATCAAGGGACTAAGAAAATGAATGAATGAATAATTCAAATTGTAATGAATTAAAAAAAGCCCTAAGGTGAAGAAGGCATGGAGGCAGTGGCTTTTATATTTATGTAGAAAATAATATTTTTGTAACATTTTAATCCTTTATTTTGTTTTCATATGTAAAAATATTTGTGTGTTGCTGTACATACTATGTGTATTAAGCAATGTGTACGTGTTTAGACGTGCATAGGTGCATAACTAATAATCTGTGCTGGACTTTAGAGCAGCTTTTAGTTGGTCAAAGGCATGCTCTATTTCAGTTCCTCAAAACAGCATGCACCAATAATGTGCCTTAACACACCTCCCTTTTAGACCAGCACACCCATGAGTCCACAAAGTAGCGCAAAAGGATTTGCTATTTAAAAAACGTGGTGCAAAACGTGAAAATTACTGTTGCGCTGGTCTGAAAATAGCAAAAAATTGCTTCATACACGTCTTGGGCCTTATTGCACCGGATGTACTGTATGACACACATTTTTTGCTAATTCTACACAGAATTTCGCAAAAGATCTGCGGATTTATGCAGAATGATTTTGGGAGTATCAGAACTAAAAACTATATATAATAAATAAATAAATAAATTATTTTTAACTTTTATTTCAGAGTATATACAGCAAGGGTCACCAAACTTGTTCCTGGAGGGCCGGTGTCCTGCAGATTTTCGCTCCAACCCTAAGCAAACACACCTGAACAAGCTAATCAAGCTCTTACTAGGTATACATAAAACATCCAGGCAGGTGTGTTGAGGCAAGTTGGAGCTAAACCCTGCAGGGACACCGGCCCTCCAGGACCGAGATTGGTGACCCCTGATATACAGGATTCAGAGTGTGAAATTCAATGCCTTTTAAGACCTTTTTTAAGACTCTTTTCATACATTTTAAGACCTTATAACCACTTTAGGTTTTAACCAGAAACACTGGCGAGATTTTAACTTAAAATATATTTACTAAATATTGATGTTAAAAAATTAATCCAAAACTAAAACATTATTCATATCCTGAATAAAAATTTATTAAATCTAGCTAATTCAGCTGGTTGGTGCCTATAGAACTGCAAAAAACTCTGTTACCTTGTTTACTGCAACAAACAAAGCAGCATGATGTCAAATCTAGCAAGATTTTATTGATTTCATACACCACACAGCATCCTGATATTTGCAGATTTAATTCAGGCAAACTTTAGCATACAACCATTCAATGCATAATCAAAAGTGATATAAATTCAATACCTTCCAAAATAGCATTTAAGATTTTTTAAGGGCCTTAAATTTCTATACATTGATTTATCAACTTTTAATACTTATTAAGGCCCCGCGGACACCCTGTATTTAATGTTTACAATGCAAGTCTAACTAGATCCACTTATGTGGGAAACAAAGCAAGTCTCTCATATAATATATCTACTAAAATACAAAAAAATATCACTTTACAAACTGTATTGTAAATAAATCAAATGAACATTTTCATATTTAATAATATTACTGAAATTAATTTAAAAACTGAACAAATGTAAATTTCCACACATTTACACAAATAAATAAACTCAACGATGGGCAAAAAATCTGCGGAAATCCGTGTGGACCTACTCATTCCTCATTCTTCAATTGTTCCAAACCTGTTTGAGTTTCTTCTCTTCAACAAAGGAGGACATGCTGAAGAATAACAGAAAAAAAATAGCCATTGACTTCCATAATATTTTTTTGTTCCTACCACAGATGCTAATGGCTGCTTTTTTCTGAACATTCTTTAGAATATCTTACTTTACGGTAGAGAAAAGAAAGTTCAGAGCCAAGTGTGAGAAAAGGAAGAAAGTGTGAACTATCCCTTTAAGAGTCTAAGTAAAGACCTGATTATTTTAAAAGCTGCAATGGTCGTCTCTCAAAGGGCTGTGTGTTGTCTTATTTTCCATTCAAAGCGAGAAACTATTGATAACTGAAGAAAGAACACAAGAGTCAGATATCATTATCTCAGAATAAGCCTTCGTTATAGGGTTTTACTTTGTGGTAATGGACTGTACATTATGGCTGTACATTATGCAAGTAATGCATGCAAGTAAACAATCATGAAATATTGATTTGATTTCACATCCGTGTAGGAAATTGGTTGCCAGGGACAACACAAACCCAGCTTTAGCGCAAACTGCTGAACACTAATTTAAGATCAATCATTCCGGAAAGTACATATTTAATGGACATGTATGTATTAATGTGCATTCATACATTTTTTTTTTAATGAGGGCTGTATTTATGGCACAGTAAATCTGAAATAGGTGACTATTTTACTTTACAAAAGGTACCTTTAAATTACATTATATAATGCATTAATTGACATAACATTAAAATCATCGTACGTTTTGTTACCGCATTTGTTAATGTTAATGCTAGTTAATACAAATGCAGAATACGCTGAAGGTTTATGAAATAAAATTACTAAAGATATTTTTGATTAATTGACAATATTTACTAAAATTAAAAATGACTTCGAAAGTGTTTTTCATTGTTAATGATAGCTAGCTGCGTTAACTAATATCAAAAAATAAAACCTTACTGGAAAGTCTAAAAAATAATTAAGACACATATACAATTTTTTTTGAAGATTTGAACAATTTTTAATACACAATTATTTGTATTAAAAATAATAATTGTATTAAGAATTTATTAATTAACTAAGCAAGCGTTGATTTTTGCAAATTTTTAAGGTGTTAATTTTTGTAATTTTTACAAATGTTTTGCATGATTATAATAATAATTATTATAATTATAATAATATAATGTAAAAATTTGTGGTGGGCCGTTATCGGCGTTAACGTGCTGCATTAACACGAGACGGGCGATAAAAAAAAATATCGCCGTTAATCTATTCTCAAAGTTGGGTTGGGAGCTGGGTCTATTCTACACAAGCTATGATGACTTTCACCTTGATGTTTTAGCGCGGATGTATACCTGGCCGAATTGCACTGTAGGTGGCGAGAACGAGTCTTCGAACCTGTGTGTATTCCTACTGTGAAATTACCACATCAAACGTGACGGGCTAACACGGATGCAGTTCACTAGACTGAATCTGATTAATGTTAGCTCCACATCTAACTATCAGGCACCTGTAGAGTTTATGCGTTCCAGTAAAACAAATAAAATGGAGTGGGTGCTTTTTAAAATGAATGACGGTGAATGAAAGTCAAACCGGTGAGCCGTGTGACAAAAAAAGTGCCCTTCTGAATCAAATCAGCAGGATGCCCTTCTGGATCTTTCACTTACTTCGAAGACACTACTGACTACGCTTACATGGACATCTGTTATCTAGTTATTTGCCTTAATAGGCCTTTAATATAATTAAGGTGTTTACGTGAAGTGCTTTCATGTAAGAGTTTCCTGTAATTTTGGGTGACTTTAACTGCAGTTCGGCAGTTTCACATTCACTCATGAACATTTGATTCATGCCCCTGTGACTAACTGGGGTATTAGACGCAAATAAGGAGTAAGGACTGGTGAGAGTGTTATGGAATTTAATAACGCTCACCGAATGGAAAGAAAAAAACTTCCACATTTCACTATGTGTGTGTGTGTGTGTGTGTGTGTGTGTGTGTGTGTGTGTGTGAGGTCCTTTACTGACAGCAGCATGCGTGGATCTTGTCGGAAAATATGTCGAAAAGTCCTACATGACGGTAATAGTTTGATTGCAGATTTTGCTTCAATAATGTCACTAATAAATGCATACTCCACATGTCTTAATTTCATTTCTGTTTAGTTCAGTTATGACTTTAGTCAGATTAAGGTAATCAAAAATCGCTGTTTGGAGCTTACGTAGGCCTACAGTTCACAATTCATGTTTAACTGAATAAACAGCGAGTAAACACAAGTACATCGTATTGAACATCATTTATTTTCATCATCAATTATCATAGTAAAACAAGCAGTTTGTGATGCATTTTGGAAAAAGGAGATGAGCCCCTGGTCTAATGCGCCACCTGGCTTGAGAAGCCCGTTCTGAAAGACTTACATTTAGTCATTATTTGGGTAGCACACATATTCTGAACGCGTTCGGCAGAATTCAAATGAATTTAAAAAAAATTTTGTCTATGCCCACCTATAGTAAAAATACATATTGTTTAGAATTATAAAAATAAATGATTATTACTACTACTGCTGCTGTGCTGTATCTTAGTTAAAATATTATAATAATTAAGTATACATTTTTTAAATGTTTTGCATGATTATAATGATTAGAATAATCTAATTTAAAATACATATTGTTTAGTATTATAATAATAAATTATTACTACTGCTGCATCTTGGTTATAATATTATAATTAAGGATTAATTTTCAAATTAAATGTTTTGCATGATTATTATTATAATAAAATGTAAAATAATACATTGTTTAGAAATATAATAAATTACTATACTATACTGTATTTCAAGTGTAATATTATAATTATTAAGCAACTATTAATTTTGTAATTAAATGTTTTGCATGAATATGATCATTATAATTATAATAAAATATAAATTACATATTTTCTAGAATTATAATAATAAATTATTATTATAATTACTACTACTGCTACAGTATAATATTATCATTATTAAGCAACTATTAATTTTCAAATTAAGTGTTTTACATGATTATAATAATAAAATGTAAAGTAATACACATTGCTTAAATTTATAATAAATTATTATTACTACTGCTGCATCTCAAGTATAATATTATATTTATCAAACAAGTATTAATTTTCAAATTAAACGTTTTGCATGATTATAATAATAATAATAATAATTATAATAATAATAATAATAATAATACATGTATAGTACATATTGTTTAGAATTATAATAATAAATTATAATTACTACTACAACTGTATCTCAAGTATAATATTATAATTAAGCAAGTATTAATTTTCAAATTAAATGTTTTGCATGATTATAATAATTATATTCATAATAATAAAATATAATATACATATTGTTTAGAATTATAATAAATTACTTCTACTACTACATGGTATAATAAAATTATTAAGCAAGTATTAATTTCAAGTGAAATGTTTTGCATGATTATAATAATAATAATAATAATAATACATGTATAATACATATTGTTTAGAATTATAATAATAATTTATAATTACTACTACAACTGTATCTCAAGTATAATATTATAATTAAGCAAGTATTAATTTTCAAATTAAATGTTTTGCATGATTATAATAATTATATTTATAATAATAAAATATAAAATACATATTGTTTAGAATTATAATAAATTATTACTACTACTACATTGTATAATATAATTAAGCAAGTATTAATTTCAAGTGAAATGCTTTGCATGATTATAATAATTATAATTCTAGAATATAAAATACATTGTTACTAAAATACATTGTCATTACTACTGCTGCATCTCAAGTATAATAAAATAGAAGTTAGAAATGAATTGATTTTAAACTGTTTAAGACATAACTACAATAACAATTTATTTGACAATTCAGCAACAAAATTAATTCAATAAAATGCAAGTCAGAAACATCGACCTGAATTACTCTATATAACTGTAGAAATCATTAATTATTCATGTTTAATTCAAGGATTTTCTGGATGACACTTGAAACTCAGACATTGAGTGCACTGAAACAAAACAAAAGCAAAAAAAAAAGAAAAACACGTTAAAAAACATCCCATCAACAGGTCATTTAAAGCAAATCTGCTAGTAGTATATAATCTAATGAACTCCAGACACTGAGTAACTCCAGAAGACACTAAACATGATAAAAAATAAGCTACAGAGTAAATAAAACTGGCAAACAGTGAAAACATACAACCTTATCAATTATTTATGCTTGGGTTTGATTATTGCTTTTCTTCCCTCGGCTGTAGAGCTGCGTTTGCAATATAAAAGCAGCAAAAGTGTTAAGTAGCTTCACTATTGCCAGCTGAGTCCTCGGCACGGGTTCATGCACACACATAACCCGCAGAAAACTTGAGGAAAACTCACCATAGCAGCCAGAGTCACGTTATCAGCCATGACAGCAGCGTAACGCTGCATTTCTGGCTCTATTGTGTTCTCGGCCATGCGTTCACTCAAAACACGCCAGATGTCTGATTTTCTGCTAGTCTGGTTATGGATCTGAACATCTGTGAACAACAAACAAAACATGCAGACACTGTGTTCACAAAAAAATGATCTCAAACCAGTGTTATTTTAGAAACGCTATTGCTTTTAAGAGTTTGAATTATTTTGTTTTACATAAACATTTATGACCCTATCATACACCCGGCGCAATAAGGTGCAAGACGTGTTTGGAGTGATTTTTTGCTATTTTCAGAGCAGTGCAACAGTAATTTTCATGTTTTGCACCACGTTGTTTTAAGTAGCAAACCCATTTGTGCCATTTTGTAGACTTATGGACCAGCTGGTCTAAAAAGGAGGTGTGTTAAGGCATATTGTTGGTGCTTTGATATTCTGAGGAACTTACTGTAAATAAACAGCCCCATTAACCAACTAAAAGCTAGTCTAAAGTCCAGCGCAGAGCACGTTAGTTATGCACCTATGCATATCCAAAATGCTTACACTTTGCTTAATACAACAGGATGTACAGCAATACACAAATATCTTAACATATGAAAAAAGGATTAAAATGTATAGGATTAAAAAGAATTAAAATTATTATTTTCTACATAAATATGAAAACCACTACCTCCATGCCTTCAGGGAAGGTAGGGGGCTTTTTTTATTAATGAGTTTGCATTTGTATAATGTTATTATTAGTAGTAGTAGTATTTATTATATGCATATTTATATTTGTTTTATTAAAAAACAAGTATAGATTTTTCCACCAGTCTGGTTTTGGAAACGTATGCATCACTACAGTATATGGGGCATAAGAATAGGACGTGTTTTTGGATATAATATAATTCAGTTTTTTGAGCACACTTCGTTATTATTGTTCATTTATTCGTTTGGTGGAAATTAGAACTGACGTTAGAAATAGTTTTGAAACAGATCTTTGCTCTTAACAAACAAAATTAAATATGTAGGCTAATGGATGTCTTCAGTGGAGTGCGTACAACATCGTTTCCTTACTCCACGAAAGTGAAGAAATAAAGTAAAGGGTAAAAGTAAAGTAAAGAGAAAGTAAAAAGGCTGAATGGAGGAGGCTCGTTCTTTATCCTCACACTGCAGATGGTGTGCGCTAATTAAGTTCTCAGTTTTTCCACTTTCAAAGACTGACATGTAAATAACAAATGCACCATGGTGCGACGCATCTGACTCTTAAAGGGAATGGGAGATGAAACTCTAATTGGTTTAATGCACGTTATGCTCAAAACACACCCAGAACTCATTAAGAGAATAATCACAACCCTGTTAGATCATGCGCCGGGGTGCAGACTGTATTTTTCCATCCTTAAAATAGCAAAAGTGAATTTGGACCCTTAATGCTTAAAAATAGATCCCTTAGTGTTTTATTTGCAATTCTACATGTTATGTTGTAGCTTTTTTTTGAACTACATTAAAATGTAAACAATTAAAAATAAATATATAATCAAAAGCTACATGTGTCCATTATATTACTGTTAGCTAATGTATTTTAGTTTTAGATATTGTCAAGTTCAACCAAATGAACTGTTCCTTGCCATTCAGCCAAAATTTTATGTCAGTGAATGCTTATTTTAAATAAAAGTTAAAGTTTTAGTCTAGTTACCTGTAATAACTATTAAACTTTCCACTGTTCCAATATATTTTAATTATTAATAAAATTTTGTTTTTTTTAAGATCAAATATGATGAGTTCAGATGCAAAAACCTCTAAGTGATATCTGACATTTTCTTCTAAAATGAGCATTTTTCTCAGGTTCGTATATAGGTTCAGTAAATTTACTTTTATGACAAGGAATAGGTTATATGTATTGCCTTTAATGTGAAATAACTGAACATAAAAATAGGAGGCTGAGAAAAACGAATTTTAGATGGCACCTGCATCTATACATTCTAGACAAATTGACTATAAAAATGGATTATTTCACTTTTTATTGGCTTTAGAAATTAGCATGATTGTTTTTTTAACATGTTTCATTATTTTAGTGTCGGATATTTAATAAATGAAACGTCAGACGTAGACAGCTTGCTAAACATACACAATTTTTCGATTTTTGATTTAGTTAACTTTAACAATGCTAATTCCAGCGATTTATTTAAAAACTGAATTATGAGGACACAGTTCGAGACAAAACCATATCAGATTTGCATTATATAGCTTTGTAAATGATTAATTTTAGTCATATACGAATTATTATTGAATGATTATGATTCCACTCATAGCTTAGGCATATGATGCGAATAAGGCAGTTGTTTTTCACATGCAATGCATGGAAGCAATAAACAATAACTCCATAAATTATAATTAAATTAAATAAAAACACCAGCAACCGCATGCCACTGGGGGCCTTCTGCCCCAATTTCTGCAGAATACAGAATATATAATGTGCATAGTCTGCTGGTTTTCTTTATGCCTGCAGTACCTGGATGACCTGCTACATGTGCATACTGTATACAACAGCATGAGTTTCTAATCCCAGTGTGAGAAGTCTCACTCATCATTTTAACAGCTTGACTTGTTTGATCAAACTGCCAAAAGTTTGATATTTTAATATAATACAAAAGAAAAAAAGTGTCCTACAGTGTCAGTTATAAAAGCTGTGCATTGTAAAGGCTTTCTATTGTGTGTTTAGTACAGTGCCACATTTTAGCATGAATCTTTTGGAGATCAAAACATCCAATAAAATTTTGTTCAAATCAACATACTACATCGACTTAGAGGAACAAATGTGTAACTTTAATTTACTCATTTACCAATTAATCTTATTTTTAGTTTAAAGGAGACCTATTATGCCATTTTTTTAAGGGATGTGAAATAAGTTTCAACTTAAAATAACATAAAAAATAATATTTTACAACTTATTGAACTGCCTCTTTGACGCAAATAGTACCATTTTGGTTGCAGTCACTTGAAATTCAAATGAGATTGGGCTATTTTCAGAAGAGGGCGGAGCTACGAATGTCTGTATGTGTACACCTTACTAGTACCGGGTTGGACCCCCTTTCGCCTTCAGAACTGCCTTAACGCTTTGTGGCAAAGATTCAACAAGGTACTGGAAATATTCCTCAGAGATTTTGCTCCATATTGACATGATAGCATCACGCAGTTGCTGCAGATTTATCCACTGCACATCCATGATGCGAATCTCCCCTTCCACCACATCCCAAAGGTGCTCTATTGGATTGAGAGCTGGTGACTGTGGAGGCCATTTGAGTGCAGTTAACTCATTGTCATGTTCAATAAACCAGTCTGAGATGATTCGCGCTTTATGACATGATGCCTTGTCCTGCTGGAAGTAGCCATCAGAAGATGGGCACACTGTGGTCATAAAGGGATGGACATTGTCTGCATTAATATGCAGGTAGGCTGTGGCGTTGACACGATGCTCAATTGGTACTGTAGGAATGGGTTTTAACCACAGCGGTTCGAACTGTGGTTCTGCCGAATGACTAAAAAGTTATCAGTATTGATTGTAAAAAACTGTACATTCTAGTCAAACCATTCTTCTGCAATTTTATACCAAAAACGGACATAAGGGCAGTATTAATAGCTAAAAATGTGGGAGAGCGTTGATATTATGTGATTGTAATGTATGGCAATATGGAGCAATTAAGTGTTGATGTTAAATCAAAAGTAATTCACAAATACTTGAAAATTAAATGATTTAATGACAATAATTCTGTATGGTTACAACTGAATTAGTTATAAAAAAAAAATGTATAAAATTATAAAGTATGAAATGACAAAAACATATGATAATAATTGTAGCCAGCTTAAATGTAATTTAAAGTTACCAGAGAAAGAGAGGGAGAGACAGGGGGAGAGGGAGAGAGAAAGAGAGGGAGAGAGCCAGAGCAGGTAAAGCACAGAGCCAGAAAGTGAGCCAGAGCAAAGTTTACCAACTATTTTGTATCTTTCTTGGCCATGTGACCAAAGCCCAAATGCTGAGACATTCAAACTGACCAATCAACATGTGACCACATCGTAAAACCCCCAAAGTCCACACAGCAGGCCCTGATCTAATCAGTATCTGCATTTGGAATTTGTGTAAGCCTTCTTTGGTGAAAAAGACATGTTTTGCCATATAAACAAATGCATATGATCATTTAAACTCTTACAGTACTAATGGGCCCAAAGTGTGCCTAGAAAATTTCCTCCATTACACCACCAGCAGCAGCCTGAACCGATGATACAAGACAGGATGGATCCATGCTTTCATGTTGTTGACGGCAAATTCTGACCCTACCATCCGAATGTCGCAGCAGATATCGAGACTCATCAGACCAGGCAACATTTTTCCAATCTTGGTGAGCCTGTGTGAATTGTAGCCTCAGTTTCCTGTTTTTAGCTGACAGGAGGGGCACCCGGTGTGGTCTACTGCTGCTGTAGCCCATCTGCCTCAAGGTTGGACGTGTTGTGTGTTCAGAGATGCTCTTCTGCATATCTCGGTTGTAACGAGTGCTTATTTGAGTTACTGTTGCGTTTCTATCAGCTCAAACCAGTCTGGCCATTCTCCTCTGACCTCTAGCATCAACAAGGCATTTGCGCCCACAGAATTGCAGCTCACTGGATATTCTCTCTTTTTCAGACCATTTTCTGTAAACTCTAGAGATGGTTGTGCATGAAAATCCCAGTAGATCAGCAGTTTCTGAAATACTCAGACCAGCCTGTCGGGCACCAACAACAATGCCAATCAAAGTAACTTGAATCAACTTTCTTGCCCATTCTGATGCTCAGTTTAAACTGCAGCAGATCATCTTGACCATGTCTACATGCCTAAATGTATTGAGTTTCTGCCATGTAATTGGTTGATTAGAAATGTGCGTTAACGAGCAGTTTGATCTAATAAAGTGGCCAGTAAGTGTAATTCAGAATACACAAACATAACAATGCAAGCATTTTTTTTAAACCTACATGTAATACATAAAAAGTCTAATCTGTAAGCAATACACTAGTTTTTAAAACACAAAGTCAATCTAAAGAGAAAAAATTAGCTAACATGAAAATAATGCACAGAAATGTGAACAGTGACAGAAATCGGGCTCCAAAATAATGATATATTACTCAATCAATAGCATTTTATTGCAACATTCCATCTAGTTGTTTAAGCCGTCAGCAATCAGAGAAAGAAATTATTCATGCCTCATTTCGAAGCCAAACGCTGAAGCTTGCCAAGAATACCGATAAAGTGTTTCCACGATGAGTCCAGCTGTTCTTTACAGAGTCATGCAAGTCTTCAAGCAGCCAAATTAAGAAAGCAACATATCTAACGTTCTTTAGCTGCAAGTGTGTTGGATTTATATATAAAGAAGAAGGT
The DNA here is from genome assembly GCA_903798195.1 of Danio kyathit. Lineage (NCBI taxonomy): Eukaryota > Metazoa > Chordata > Actinopteri > Cypriniformes > Danionidae > Danio > Danio kyathit. The sequence continues at coordinate 60,848,220 of LR812534.1, forward strand.
GTTAAATTGTTGATGGTTGAAGCAAATTACGCATAAGCAACAAGTTGAATAAGATGCTGTACAGAATAGAAAATGTAGAGTCAGTTATTTTAACAAGTACAGCATGTTTTCATGGATAAACATCTTTTGTTGGTCCCGGAACAATATAGAAACATTTTCTCAGAGGAGGAGAGAAAAAAATGCCTCTAGGTTAGAAAATCAACAGCACAAAATAAAACAAGAAGTCTATGAAACATGGGTTGGAAATTAATGGTGGCTTACAGACAGCAATCACAAAAAAAAATTATAATAATTTGAGACAAATGTGGACCCATGATTGAAAAATTCATTTCTGATTCTGAAAAATGCATTTGTTCCAGTACTTTAAAAGACCTGTTTATAGAGCACTTTGTACAATACAAATTGTTTATAAGCAGCTTTACAGCAAATAATGGGGACTTTTATAATATCATAATACCTTTTTGTCAAATTTAGCATATACGCACTGGCCAATAATAGTTTCGCAATTAAACAGTGGAGATATACTGTATATTATAGGTGGGCATAGATACATTTTTTAATCTAGATTAAGCTTGGAATTAATGTAGATTAATCTAGATTAAAATGGCTCATTTGAATTCTGCCAGAGGCATTCAAAATAGGTGTGCTACCCAAATAGTAAGTCTTTGAGAATGGGTTTCTCAAGCCAGGTGGCGCATTAGACCAGGGGCTCATCTCCTGTTTCCAAAATGCATCACAAACTGCTTGAGAAACTGTTCTACTATGATAATTGGTGATGAAAATAAATTATGTTCAATGTGTTTACTAACTGTTTATTCAGTTAAACATGAATTTTGAACTGCAGGCCTACGTAAGCTCCAAACAGCGATTTTTGATGACCTTAATCTGACTAAAGTCATAACTGAACTAAACAGAAATGGAATTAAGACAGGTGGCGTATGCATATATTAGTGGCATTATTGAAGTAAACACCACGGTCTTTAGGACCTTTCGCCATATTTTCCGACAAGATCCACACGTGGCTGTCAGTAAAGGAGCGCGCACACACACACCGCGAAATGCGGAAATTTTTTTCTTTCCATTTGGCGTGCGTTATTAAATTCCATAACACTCTCACCAGTCCTTACTCCTTATTTGCGTCTAATAACCCAGTTTGTCACGAGGGCATGAATTAAATGTTCCTCACTCGAAGCAACCGTGCCTGGAAACGAAACTAGTGCGATGCTCGTGCACCCACAGTCCTTCAAGGGTTCGAGATTCTTTGTAAGCAGCAGCAGTTGTTGTCGCTTTATTTTTGTTAATATAGTTTAATAATCGTCCTTTACAATATTATTGCTTTAATATGTTGTTGTATGCAAAGTTAACTGTTCATCTGGGATCTTGAGCCAGAACAGACCAATGTGCATAGTTTTAGATGCGTGAGATACATATTTTTTAAATGTCAGCTGTTTTGTTGAATAAAAAGTGTATGTATACAGCAGTATTTTGCTTGTTTGGACACATTATTTAAAATTTGTGGCAAGGAAATAATTAGTATGGTGTGGCCAGAGAAAAAAAGGTAAATCCTTATTGTGTTGAGCCCTGAAAAGAAAGAAAACTAACTGCAATGTGACACTTTATGAAAGCATAACCCATTTGCTCATGCTCATTGAGTAAGCTCATAAACAAAAAACAGTTAAATGAACGAGGCAGCAAGTGGAAAAAAACAAAATCTAAATGAAGTCATTTTAGCATGGCAAAGTCAAATCTATGCATATAAAATATATTTTCCCAAAAACAAAATTGTGGCTAGTGAAAATGGCGAGTGGCTAGTAACGGTGGAAAACCACTAGCCACAGTGCAGGTGATCAAAAATGTTAATGTCAAGGCCTGGCAGTAATTAATATTGAGTACTCCATTTTGAAAATGTATATTTTTTATAATGTCTCAATAAATAGAGCCAGTCATTTTTGGTACATTTAAACAAAACAGTTTATAAACAGTTTATAAACAGTTATATTCATTGAAATAAATGTTTGGTCACCTAACATCTTTAGGAATAGAAAGATAATACATATAAATTCAAATGAGTTATTGATAAAATATCTTAATTTTTCCTGTTTATATGCATTTCATGTTTTTCTTCTGTGTATTAATTTTTGGACTGATGTTAAGGGTTTTTTGTTGTTGTTGTTGTTGTTGTTGTTGTTGTTGTTGTTAGATTAGTTCCAGTTCTGCCTTTGATACTGACTAATCTAATGTAAATACAAAAATATATTACAGTAAATCCTTCTGTAGAAGATATTCAACATAGGCTAATTCTGAAAACGTAGCCCTATATACATTTCTGGAGATCGCGAATTCTGTAGCCAGAAGTACGTATGGCTGCATTTCGTCTTTAAAACGAATGACGCCGTTACTTTTCACGCTTACCAGCTGACCGCTTATACGTATGGACGGCTTTCCTTCTTTTACCAGTTTGTCCAGTGGCTTGTCTCGTACGTTGGAGGACTTGAGATGTAGTGCGAAGTTGACCACGTAGATAGGGTTTGAATCTGGTGAAAAACAGTTCCAGAAAGCAGGTAAGACAAAAACCAAAAATTAAAATAAACAAGTAAATAACTGGGTGAGAATGTGTTAAAATCTGAAAACATGGTGAAAATCAGGCGGCCGCAAGGCTTTTCTATCTGGAATCCTTTTGAAAACACTGTCGGTTGGGTTTAGGGAAGTGGGTGTATGCTGGTCAATTGGTGCTTTTTAAAACACTATCGGATGGGTTTAGGGAAGAGGGTAGGTGAGGTAATCAGTTTGTCGCCAGTCGACGGCGGCCTCTGGTGGATTTACGCAAGAACAGCAGAGAATGGCACTCGTGAGAGAAATTAGAGATCTTAAAAAGCTTACACAGCAGTCTCTGGCGAATTTGTGAAAACAAAAACTGCAAAATATGTAGCTCCTGGGATAAATTTCTGCTCTCTCCAGAAATGTATATATGGGTACGTAATCAGAATGAGCCTGGGTTGAAAATATGACTTTAAAAAAAGATCTGTGAAGGGTTTACTCATTGATGCTGCACCACTGTACTACGATAAATAATAAATAGACATGCACACACACACCTAAATATATAAATATATATATATATATATATATATATATATATATATATATATATATATATATATATATATATATATATATATTATTATATATATTTTTTATTATTTAAATTGCTCTAAATAACTAATTTAATTGGTTGTGATTGAAAATCTGGGTCATTACACCAAAATTTTATTTCTTAGCACGCTTTTCAAAGATGGCCTATTTAACAATCAAATTAAGGTTCGATATGCTCATAATAATGCTTCATTTGTTATTACTTCAGGTCATGCATTTGTGGTGACAATGAAAACATGAGGTTTTGTTTAATGTAAAACAATCTGGCATCCTCCCAGAAACTACTCAGTTCTATTTGACAAAATAAAAGCACAGCAACAAAATCAATACAGTGAGCTTTAACTTAAGAACAATATATAACAGTCTAAAACCCAAACTCAAAAACTGAAGTCCATGACTAAAGAAAGTTTCCCGGCATATGTGCAACCGCAGCAGCATCGATGAGACACAGAGATAAGTGGTCATTTTTGGGACCAGCCATAATGCGTCGCTGAGGATATCAATGCTCACTTATTTACTTCCTGTCTACAAACTCACACAGACCAAAAGTTTCAATCTGGGCTCATCCATCTGGCCGGCAATGATAAAAGATATGATAGAAGGAGAAAAAAAAGCATCAGGATGGCAAACTCACCCGATTTTTCGACCTCAATGCATGACGCCATCGCACAAAAGCAACACACAAGCTCCTGAATAAGTTTTATCTGGACTTGTCACTACTAAAACACGCTTTCACGGCAGTCATTAAATCCTTTAGCTAAGGGAATCGTCCCAGCATACTTTATACCCCCCATGCTGTAGTAGGTGTCCAGTGATTTGTAACAATTGATATTTCCTGACAAGAGTCCTTTGGGCCGTTGCCTTTAGGGTTGGTATTGACTGATCGCATTTGGCGGTCGAGTCGACTTTTGAGCTAGAACAGTAATTCACCCGCGGTCTCTCCTCAGTAAGCACCACCTTTCAGACAGCAAAATAAAGTCATGCCTTGGCCAATCTACAAAAGCTGGCAGCAGAACATTTTCGGCTGGAGTCTGGGTTAGTCTAGCGGAACTAGACTTTTGACTTTTTGCATAAAGTCTGGAATAAAAGGAGGTCTGGATGAAAATGGAGAATGTTCCTTCAATGCAATCTAAAGCCAGTTTGTGACTCAACTACAATATATGGCAAAATCGTAACCAATAGACCCTTTCACAAGGCACAAGTCATCATAATCTTAAATACCTTAAGTTTTTTTATATTTTGATATAAAAAAGCATGAATATTTATACACTACCTGACAAAAGTCTTGTCGCCTATCCAAGTTTTAGGAACAACAAATAATAACTTGACTTCTAGTTGATCATTTGGTATCAGAAGTGGCTTATATGAAAGTCTTGTCACTTAACAGAAATGATGTACAGTATAGAATATAAAGTCATGGTTCATGGTAAATATTGTGTACGACTCCCATGAGCTTGGAGGACTGCATCCATACATCTCTGCAATGACTCAAATAACTTATTACTAAAGGCGTTCTTTCAGGACTCCCAGAGTTCATCAAGATTCTTTGGATTCAACTTCAATGCCGCCTGCTCCATGTTACCCCAGACATGCTCAATAATGTTCATGTCTGGTGACTGGGCTGGCCAATCCTGGAGCATCTTGACCTTTATTTGCTTTCAGGAACTTTGATGTAGAGGCTGAAGTATGAGAAGGAGCGCTATCCTGCTGAAGAATTTGCCCTCTCCTGTGGTTTGTAATGTAATGGGCAGCACAAATATCTTAATACCTCATGCTGTTGATGTTGCCATCCACTCTGTAGATCTCTTGCATGCCCCCATACTGAATGTAATCCCAAACCATGATTTTTCCTTCACCAAACTTGACTGATTTCTCTGAGAATCTTGGGTCTATGCGGGTTCCAATAGGTCTTCTGCAGTATTTGTGATGATTGAGATGCAGTTAAACAGATGATTCATCAGAAAAATCGACCTTCTGCCACTTTTCCAAATGATCAACTAGAAGTCAAGTTATTATTTGTTGCTTTTACCAGACTTTAAGCATTTTTAGATCAAATTACAAAAAGCGAATTACTGCTTGTGTGAGGTGCTTCTAATGCAGAGTCTATGGGGCAGGACAGTAAATTTGATGATAAAGTCTTTCTTTTATTATTTCAACAAATAGGATTGTAAAATAAAAAAAAATAAAAAATAGTTGTACTCTCCAATTCACTGTAAGTTTACCCAACTATGACGACTTCTGCTACTGAGAAAGGAGGAAATGTTCCATTCAATGCATTTCATTTATACATTCTGTTCAATCTGCTTATGTTAGAGAGTAGCAGTTGTGTTTAGCTTTGGGGTGGACCTTCATGCTTGGTTTTTTTCCCCCCAAACAAAGATCTCTATTTCTGTTTTTTGAGGAATTCGTTCAATGTTTACACCGTAGAGACTACAGCTGAATGAAATCGCATGGGATTGTTGCGCGCATTAGTCTATAAACCCAGCTCTGTAATGAGCTGTGAATTTCCAGCACATGTGTTCAGATGGAGCAGTGTTTACGAGGGCTGCACGATTTCGAGAAAAAAATCTAATTGTGATTTGTGATTAAAAAAAATGTGATTTACTACTATTTTATAAAAGAGCTACAGGTTTGATGTGGTGGTTATAACAGCACCAGAGAAAGACATAATCAAAGTACACTACACCAGTGTTTCTCAACCACATTCCTGGAGGACCACCAACTCTGCATGGCTCCTTAACCAAACACACCTGATTCAGATCATCAGCTTATTAGCAGAGACTGAAAGACCTGTAATGAGTGTGACAAAGGAGACATCCAAAACATGCAGTGTTGGTGGTTCTCCAGGAACATGGTTGAGAAACATTGTGCTACTGTTTATTTAAAACCCCTTAAACATTTGCCATTTTTTTCCAATAACATTGTCAGTTATTATGACAAATTAAGAAAATAACTACAGTATTTTCAATTAAATTATTTATAAAATCTTTTATCCCCCACATCATTACACCACCACCACAAGCCCGAACCGTAGGATGGATCCATGCTTTCAGGTTGTTGACGCCAAATTCCGACCCTAAAATCCGAATGTTGCAGCAGAAATCAAGACTCAGACCAGGCAACGCTTTTCCAATTTTCCTATTGTCCAATTTTAGTGAGTTTGTGCGCATTGTAGCCTCAGTTTCCTGCTTCTTAGCTGACAGGAGTGGCACCCGATGTGGTCTTCTGTTACTAGCCCATTCAATCTAGGTTGTACGTGTTGTGTGTTCAGAGATGCTCTTCTGCATACCTCTGTTGTAACGAGTGGTTATTTGAGTTACTGTTGCCTTTCTATCAGCTCTAACCAGTCTGGCCATTCTCCTCTGACCTCTGGCATCAACAAGGCATTTGTGCCCACAAAACTGTCGCTCACTGGATATTTTCTCTCTTTCAGACCATGTAAACCCTAAAGATGGTTGTGCGTGAAAATCCCAGTAGATCAGCAGTTTCTGAAATACTAGACCAGCCCATCTGGCACCAACAACCATGCCACGTTCAAAGTCACTTAAATCCCCTTTCTTCCCTATTCTGATGCTCAGTTTGAACTGCAGCAGATCGTCTTGACCATGTCTACATGCCTAAATGCATTATAAGAAAATGCTAAAAACTAAAGTCAACTTAAGTTACAAGTTACAAAGGGTATACTATTTTTTTTTTCCCGGTAACGAATTGCTTTTTATAGGGTATTTGTATGAATTTTTACAATGTGATTGACCTTCATTGACCATCACAGGTTAGGGGTGGACATTTATGTTTGCTTTTTTTTTTTCTTCCTAATAATGACACAATTCATAAAATTCATAAAAAGGCAGAACCTTGTAATACAGTTGTCTTCATACAAATCTGTACATTATTTTGGTCGCCAGTTCAAATGAATTTGTACAATCTCAGTTGTAAATTTTCATGCAATTTGCTTATGCCCTGTTGACTTTCTGGGGTGGAAATTCATGCTTGCTTTTACCCCCTTTAAAAACATATGCTATTGTGCATTAACATCATTATCGAAACATTCATTATTCGTTTTTATTATTAGATTTCTTGCATTTATTTATTTTTGGTGATTGTACTGAATACAAAAATATATAGTGCAAATTATGGTGCAATCATCTCAAAATAGCGGCACCAAAAAACTGCAAATAAACGAGTTTAGACTTTGCTACTCATTCAATTAAAAAACAAGCAACCATACCTGTCAACCCTTCTGTTTTTCTCTGCATTCTCCCATATTTTACAATTCTATCCCACTATCAACCTGTAAAGGTATTTTCCCATATTTCTCCCTTATTTTTAATCTTTCTATGAAGGGTGGCAATACTCATTAAAAAGCCGATCCTCCCTATATGCAACCCATACTGCCAAACCACCAGGGGACGCCTCTTGTTCTTAAATATAAATCTGTTCTGTGCTTTCATTTTATTTAGGCATGAAAACACTTTGAAATAAATATAAAAACAGTGGGATTCCCTTCATTTCCATTACAGGCACCCTCCTATGCAATCCTTAAAACAGTCAGTTCATGTAGCGGTGCGTAACTGTCAGATGCGCTCCTTAGTGATAAATAGACACTAGCTGCGTCCCAAATGACACACTATGCACTCATGCACTATGTACTTACACACTCAACAGCATAGTATATGTATGTAGTGTTGTCCCAAATGGAACACTAATGTTTTTTTACTAGGCGGAAATTCAACCCGTTTCCCAGATGACGTTTGACGGTTGCCAAATCAATGAAATAAATGAACAAAGTACCAAATAATACCTGCCGTGAGTATTACCGCATTCTCCATCGGGAGGCGCTATAATCACTCTCATAGGAGAATTTCGCTTTCACAATCCAAAACAAAGAAAGTCATCCAAGATGTGCGCCCGAAAGCTCCGCCCCTTTCGCTACGTGAGCAAAACTGCGCCCGTTGAGTGCGTGAAGTGTCCATCATTCCACACTTCATTTTACCGGTCGAATGAGTGCATCATCCGGGGTAATTAAAGTGCACTTATTATTTTTAGTGTTGTCAGTGTAAACGCACTTCTTACACCATTTATACTACAAAATGGCGTAGAATAGTGCATAAGTATGCGGTTAGGGACGCACCTACTGTTTCCCAAACAGACTCTGTACACGCGTTTTGAAGTGGAGCAAAAGTAAAGACTCTGGGTTTTGGGTGCGTGTTTGAACAGATTTATACACTTATTAATAATAATAACAACATCTAAACATGTCGATTTTGGTGGCTTTTCTTTTCAACACAACACATTTTGTCTTAAATGAGTATAAAAAGTTAGAAAAGCGATCGAATGCTTTCATTATAGATCTGTGCACTTTTAAAGTGACACCTCTGTTAATGTAATCAAATAAAGTCTAAATGAGATTCATTCGCTGCTCTTTAATCAGAATGTTTAAATTATAAAGGGAAGAAAAGGTTAATGAAATATAATAACCTGATTCAATTTTTAATAGCTATTAATTTAAATAGGCTAAACTGTTTGCTAATTTATTTGCAGCTTTTTCTAATGTATAATAATAATAATAATAATAATAATAATAATAATAATAAAACATTACTGACAATTTTAGCTGTTTATTTAGTATGTTCATGTTTGGGGATTTTTTTTTTGTGTGTGAGGGGTGGTTATCCCTTATTTTCACACCCCATTGTTGACAGGTATGCATATTTCTGTTTGTGTACAGTATATCTGTTATACTTAAGACTGAACTATTAAAATAAAGATTTGATGTTATTACCATGACAAAGATTAAGATTTAGTGAGTTGCAAACATGGGTCGAACAAAAAACGCAAATAAAATCAATTGGTTTCCTACAGTCGGCCAGTAAAACAATATGAACCAAACCGGGTGCAATGAATAGACTGTAACGCACAGAAAAGTGTGTTTGTTTTCAAATTAAAATGCATTAGCCTACACGCTTTGAAGTTGTCCTCTCATGCTGTGACCATCTCATTTTTGGATTCCCGTTCAATTGTAGGCTTATAAGATGAGAAAGCCGCATCATCTTTTGGGAAATCACGCCGCACACTTACGAGCTCATTGTCTTTGATGCGACTTTGTGTTTTGTGTGTGTTGACAGCTCTGCTTGACGAAGCCGCTTGCACTTGTTTATCTGTTTACTCTACCCTTGTCTTCTCTAGTGGCTCTGACACTACACTTTGTCAAGAGTTCAAGAGAAGATCTCACACTGGTTGTGTGTTTGCAGAATGAATATAATTTATTCAACACAATTCAGCCATCTGACATAAAACCAACACGCTTCCGTACAAAATCTGGGCTCCAAGATTGCTTTGGTTTGGCTATTTAGGACATTCTTACAGCATGTTTGCCTTTGAATTAAATATTTAAAGAGACTCAAAGCCAAAAGCAATGAAGCAAACATGTAGTAAGGGAAAGAGGAAATCAGTTTTGGCAAAGCTGCAGTTCTAGAAGTTTTAAGTCAAGGTCAGGACATAAACACCCAGCGCACACACTGAAAAAAAAAACCCTAAATTCTCTGATTTCTAGCCTACAAACATCAAATAGTTTCCCTAATACTAATGATTTAGGGTGTGTTTACACTTGGTTCAATTGCCTGAACCGAACCAAAGTTCGATTGTCCCCCCTTTCCTTCTTCTCGGCTGGTTTGTGTTCACACCATCTTTTTTTCCTTTTGAACCCCAGTATGCCTGCGTCATCAAGCTGCTGTTTTGTGTACAGCTGTTTCTAGGTCGGGCCACGAAAGCAAAGCTAAAACCAAAACACAGAGAGCCACTTGTGTCTTTCTGTCACAAAAAATATTAAAAACGTTCAGAACATCACGCAACGTCAGCAGAAGTTATTTTCTGTGAGACAAGCAGATGTGGGCCCTATCATACACCCAGCGCGATAAGGTGCAAGACGTGTTTGGCACCATTTGTTACTATTTTCAGATCAGCGCAACCCTAATTTTCATGTTTTGCCTCTTGTTGTTTAAATAGCAAATCCATTTGCGGCACTTTGTGGACTCATGGGTGTGCTGGTCCAAAAAGTGTTAAGGTGCATTGTTGGCGCATTGCTATTTTGAGGAACTGAAATAGACCGCGCCATTGACCAACTAAAAGCTGGTCTAAAGTCTAGTGCAGAGCACGTTAGTTATGCGCTTATGCCAGTCCAAACGCTTACACATTGCTTAATTCACAGAGGATGTTCAGCAATACACAAATATCTTTACATATGAAAAAAATTAAAGAATTAAAATATTGCAAAAATTATTATTTTCTACATAAATATAAAAACCACTGCCTCCATGCCTTCATCTCAGGGCTTTTTTCAGTTTATTCATGACAGTTTGCATTTGTATAATATTATCATTAGTAGCAGTATTATTTATTAAATGCATATTTATATTTGCTTTAGTTAAAACAAGTTTATATTTGTCCACCTGTCGGGTTTTGGAGACATCTGCATCACCACATGGGGCATAAGAAAAGTATGTTTAGATCTTTTTAGATCAATTTGTTGATGAATTAACATGTTGTAAATCCTGCAGCTAATTAAAAAAAAATCCTGGTTGCCTTAAATTTAATCTGAATCAAATTAACCTTATGAGTCCATTGGAACTTATGTTAAACTGACTCAAAACAGCTTGCATAACTTATAAAATTAAGGTAGAACATGATTAACTTAGTTACAATGGCCTAAAAACATATGCTGTCGGGACTAATTGATCATATAGTTTTTACAGTGTGCACTGAAGGCTAACATAGTGGTGCCCATCACTAGCCAGAGATCAAATTATATGATCATTAAGCTGTTTATATGACAAAAATACTTGTTCTAATACATATCTGAGAATCTGAATGTCAGATATTTCATAATATCATTAGAAGTGATCGAAAAATGCATCCATTAGCATACACATTTATCTTAAACATGTCTGCGACAGACAAAATCTAAATTAAATTAACTTAAAGCATTAAAGTTAACACAGAAATTTAATTAAACTATTCATAACTAATTCGGTTTGAGTTCTGCTTAATATAATAATTTTATGAGTTACCTCTTTTTCATTAAGTCATAGTAACTTGTCATAGTAACTTTTTAAAAAATGATGAGTTAAACTTATTTCATCTAGTGATTTTTACTATTAGGTTTTACAGTGCACAAGAATGTGTCTTTACTCCAGAGCCAGACACTGTAAATTGCACTGATGGCACCACAACAGCATACTAGGGACTGTCATACGCGGTGATGTCAAAGATATGGCAGACACAGAAAGTACATTTTACACTTGTGAACGCCTACAAACAAACCTGTCACTGGTTATAATATACTAAAAATTCTTCTGAAGAAATGTTGCTTTTGAGTGTGTAACTGCTTTTTTGAATGGCTTTCAAGTGGGAAAATATATCAAATGTTTATACACAGCTATTTAATAATTAAATTAAATTGATACTTTTGAGCAAAGACGCATTAATTAATCAAAAAGGAGAGTAAAACTTTTGGGAAGATGCAGCAGATTTCCATTAATTTTAGATGAAAGCTCTTCTTTTAAATGTTCTATTCATCAAGGATTTTTACAAAAAATATGAAGCAGCACATTGATAATATAAGATCAGTGATAATTTAATAAATGTTTCTCGAGCATCAAATCAGCATATTATAATGAAGACTGGTGTAATGAGTTGCCATTACAAGGACAAATAAATTGGTAAAACGGTTTAAAGTGTTTGACGCATTACTGTTTATCTACAGTATAAACAGACGTACTCTGAAATATTATAGCAATTAAAAATTAAACTTTTCTATTTCAATCTAAATTAAATTGCACTGAAAAAAGTCGGTTTTGTATGTACATATACATATCTACACAGTGGGTATGGAAAGTATTCAGACACCCTTAAATGTTTCACTCTTTCATATTGCACCATTTTGCTAAAATCAAGTTCATTTATATCTTCAGTAATGTAATCCTGTATAGAGAGAAAAAACACAGAATTGTTGACATTTTTCCATATTTATTAAAAAAAAAAAAAAAAAAAAAAAACGAAAAATATCACATGGTCCTCGGTACTCAGACCATTTGCTGTGACACTCGTATAATTAACTCAGGTGCTGTCCATTTCTTCTGATCATCCTTGAGATGGTTCTACACCTTTATTTGAGTCCAGCTGTGTTTGATTATACTAATTGGACTTGATTAGGAAAGCCACACACCTGTCTATATAAGACCTTACAGCTCACGATGCATGTCAGAGCAAATGAGAATCATGAGGTCAAAGGAACTGCTTAAAGAGCTCAGAAACAGAATTGTGGTAAGGCACAGATCTGGACAAGGTTAGAAAACATTCTGCTGCACTTAAGGTTCCTAAGAGCACAGTGGCCTCCATAATCCTTAAATGGAAAACGTTTTGGGACGACCAGAACCTTTCCTAGAGCTGGCCGTCCGGCCAAAGTGAGCTATCGGCGAGAAGAGCATTGGTAAGAGAGGTAAAGAAGAACCCAAAGATCACTGTGGCTAAGCTGAGCTTGGAGAAAGTCAACCATCACTGCAGCCCTCCACCAGTCGGGAGTGGCCCGACGGAAGACTCTTCTTAGTGCAAGACACATGAAAGCACACATTGAGCTAAAAAAAAAAAAAAAAAAACAACTGAAGGACTCCAAGATGCTGAGAAATAAGATTCTCTGGTCTGATGAGACCAAGGTAGAACTTTTTGGCCTTAATTCTAAGCGGCATGTATGGAGAAAACCAGGCACTGCTCATCGCCTGTCCAATACAGTCCCAACAGTGAAGCATGATGGTGGCAGCATCATGCTGTGGGGGGTGTTTTTCAGCTGCAGGGACAGGAAAACTGGTTGCAATCGAGGGGAAAAATAAATGCGGCCAAGTACAGGGATATCCTGGATGAAAACCTTCTCCAGAGTACTCAGGACCTCAGACTGGGACAAAGGTTTACCTTCCAATAAGATAATGACCCTAAGCACACAGCTGAATAATGAATGAAGTGGCTTCACAACAACTCTGTGACTGTTATTTAATGGCCCAACCAGAGCCCTGACTTAAACCCAATTGAGCATCTCGGAGAGACCTAAAAATGGCTGTCCACCAACATTTACCCTCCAACCTGGCAGAACTGGAGAGGATCTGCAAGGAGGAATGGCAGAGGATCCCCAAATCCAGGTGGAAATACTAGTTGCATCTTTCCCAAAAAGCCTCATGGCTGTATTAGATCAAAAAGGTGCTTCTAATAAATACTGAGCAAAGGGTCTGAATACGTAGGACCATGTGATATTTCAGTTTTTCCTTTTTAACAAATCTGCAAAAATGTCAACAATTCTGTTTTTCTGTCAACATGAGGTGCTGTGTGAACATTAATAATGAAAAAAAAATTGATAGACGTCTCTTACATTGTCCCACAGCAACATTAATGTAGTTTAGAATAGTGTAGAATGTTTTATAATTGTAATTTATTTAATTTAGTTCTTTAATTTCACTCGACATGCAGATTGTAAACATTTTTTTTTTACTTTTTTATTTTACCAATAGTTACTTTCCCTGGTAATCTGTTACTTTTAAAATGATGTAATTCAGTTAATATTTGTGAGATGTAACTAGTAACTATAAAGAATTTATTTTCTTTTTTCAACATGCCCAGTATAATACATCTGTCAGTCTGACAATATAAAATGTACAGTAACAAGCCCTTTTAGCAGCTTTGTTTAAAAAAAAAAATCTCTCCTTGAACTGACAGTGAGGTTTCAGTTAAAATAAGTGTTTTAGTAATACAATGAACTCTTGTTACAAAGATCAAGGATAATGTGATGCTTTGTGAATTGAGCAGTGACTACAACACTGAAAGATGAAGAGCTTTCTGAGATTTTACTTTTACATGAACTGAAAGCAAGAACATAAGAAGAAAAAGAGGAAGAAATGTTACACAAAAAAAACAACATAACCCGTCATGAATTCTCTCAAAATTTGCAGCCAGCTGACAGGAGGAATTACGCCTAATCGTTTGAGCATTTGGTTTGACAAGCAAATTAAAAGTTTAAATGAAACTGACAATCTTTTACTCGTGCGTGTGCCCAATTAAATTCTTTTCCACTTCTCCATCTAAAACCACAAAACGGTTGTAGCCAAAGCAGTCTCGTGGCTCTCGACTAAAAAGTCTGAGCGCAAAACAAGACAGATGGATGAATTAATAAAATAAATAACAGCTTCGCAACTACCTTCAACACCTTTTCTGAATCCAAAACATGACAGAGTTCAGTTTCAATTAACTCCGCGAACGATAGAGGAGTTAATCGTCTTCATCAACTCTCAGCCAAGTAGGTTCGCAGATCCAGATCTATAGCTTTCTCTGTGCTAATGCCTGAGAAAGAAACGATTATATTCCCGGCTCGTACGCACAACCGATGGAACGATAGAGATACAACGATAAAGATTTTAATGGAGAGATTAAACGTCCTGCTCCGACGACTTATTCATTTTTACTGCAAATATCTCTGTGGGTTATGGAGAAACATATCTTGCCATGCACGTCTGGCCCAGAGCTCAGACTTTAGAGAGTTTATCTGGGTAGCTCATCTCCTTTCATGTCTGGCATATAAAACGCTTGTCTGCATCACGATAAGCCACATTCAGGAGGAGCGCTCATCCTCATCCTACAAACACTTGCACAAACTTTTAACACAAGCAGCATCGCTCTACTTTGGTAAGAACTTGTGGGAAATATCCAAGGTTAGTCATCATAGCTTTACACACACTGCTGTATGCTCGAATCAAATATGCTGCCACTTACTTTATACAGCAACAGTCGGGTTCTGGAAGCAAGACTTACATTCATTTTCTCCATGGGGAAATAGATTTGTATTTTTTTTTACACAAGGACAGACAGACCTATTGTGATCTACAAGGTTGGTAACCAATTGAACCCATCTGTTTGCTTTTAAAAAATGTTTTTAAATCATGTTTAAGTCTTTTCCTGGCAGTTTTTTTTAAGTTGCCAGCAACCTGCAACATTTGTGATGGTTTTAACCTAAATTTTACACCCCCCAGAATATTTTCTGCATGGAATACAGGACATAATAAGCGGTGGGCAAAAATTAATTGTCATTAATCATATTCATAATAAAAATTTTGGACGTAGTTTAAGTGTGTACTGTGTATATTTGTTATGTATATATAGCCAGTAGCTGGTGTGTGGTGAGCGCACTGGCGCTGTTGTCCTCTGGCTGCCGTCACATCATCCAAGTAGATGCTGCACACTGTGGAGAGACCCCCCTAACCCCCTCATTATTGTAAATTGCTTTGGGTGTATGGACGTACACGATAAATGCGCATATATATATATATATATATATATATATATATATATATATATATATATATATATATATATATATATATATATATATATATATATATATATATATATATATTCTATAAATATATATATATATATATATATATATAAATATATATATATATATATATATATATATATATATATATATATATATATATATATATATATATATAAATATATATATATATATATATATATATATATTATATATAAATATATATATATATTATATATAAATATATATATATATATATATATATATATATATATATATATATATATATATATTATATATATATATAAAATATATATATATTATATATATATATATATATATATATACACACGCACACAGAGACACAACACATGCACGCATATATTTAAGAAAATGTTTACTTATATTTGGATATAAAATGGTACACATTATATACAAGTTTAAACATCTATGTAACAAATTTGTATAGTTTTGTTTCTATGTATTTGTGTGTATCACATTTGTAATTTAATGTAATTTGCATTTATATAGCACATTTATCATGTACATCCATAGACCCAAAGCACTTCACAATAATGGGGTGGTTGGGTCTCTCCACACCGCCGCCAGTGTGCAGCATCAACTTGTATGATGCAACGGCAGCCACAGGACAACAGCGCCAGTGCGCTCACCACACACCAACTATTAGTGGAGTGGAGAGACAGTGATAGAGCCAATTCAGTGGATGGGGATGATTAGGAGGCCATAATGGGTAAGCGCCGATGGAGGGAATTTGGCTAGGACACTGGGGTTACACCCCTGTTCTTCTGAGTACCGCCATGAGATTTAATGACCACAGAGATTCAGGACCTCGGTTTAACATCTCATCTGAAAGACGGCGCTCACTGACAGTATAGTGTCCCCTTCACTATACTAGGGTATTAGGACTCTCACAGACCACAGGTTGAGTGCCGCCTGCTGGTCTCACTAACACCACTTCCAACACCACTCTCCAACAGAAACCTAGGCTGTTTCTCAATTCCAAGAACGCAGAGAACAGACTTGCGGTCTTGTGGAGACCTTGCCATGTGTCCTTGGAAGAAGAAACTTGGGAGACCGCGAGAACAGAGAACGCATCCTGTGAGAAAAGAGATGCTGCGTTCTTCCTGATAGTCACGTGACGCATTTTAAATGGAAAATTATTTAAACATTACAGCATTCATACAACTATTTATTGTTTTTCCACTTTTCAAAATGTATACTATGCATAAAAACAATATAAATACGTTGCACAATATAAATAAAACAGATTTTATTATGAATTTCAGCAAACAAACACCCTTAATGTGTTTATTCCTTTATTAAGATGTCTATGGTAATGTTTATATTCACGGTTTCATTTAGGGAAACTGCTGAGGTAAATAAGTGATATCTCTGAACTTTAATAATAAATCTAAATAAAATGCTGCGCTTCCCACCTCCAGTCACAATGACTTCTGTGACTTCTAGAGCGAGATCGGTGCTCGTCTGCATCAGTACGTCCTCGATATCAAGAACACATCCGGGAAGTTTCACGCGTCCCCTGTTCTTGCGGTCTTGAGTATTGGAACTGAACTTTGGCAGCTGATGATGACGTTACACGAGAACACCAGGACACAAGACCGCTGAAGAACGCATATTGAGAAACAACCCTAGTTTTCCCATGTGGTCTCCCATCCAGGTACTGAGCAGGCTCAGCCCTGCTTAGCTTCAATGAGTAACCGGTCTTGGGCTACAGGGTGATATTATATGTAATAAATATATATAATACAGACAAATATGTTATGTCAAAACAAACATTTATTTTGGATGCAATTAATTGCAATTAATATTTGCCCAGCACTAAATATTATATTAAAAACAATTAAAGGACCAATCCTTGATACCAAATATGCGTTATTCTGTCTTCATGTTTTATCACCACTTGAATGCAGATAGGTTTCATCAGATGCAAAATTTGAGTTATTTTTTTTTTTTTTTTTTTGGAAAATCGATTGTTTTTAACCATAACAGACAGAGCGCTTGTGAGCTACGAGGTTGTTAATCAGTTGAACCCATCTGTTTGCATCAATCGAAATATATATTTTTAAAAATCATGTTTACCTCTTTTGCTGCCTGTTTTTTTGTTGTTGTTGCCAAACACCAGCATTGATGATTTTCACCTAAATTTGACAGCCTGCAGAATATTTTTTGCTTTAAATAAATGACATTTTACATAAAAATAAAGATTTATTTACTTTAGTTTTCTTTTAAAAATGAACAAAGCCTCTGCTTTTAAAACAAAAAAGCATTTTATTCTATCTTCATGTGTTCATGTTTTATCACCACTTGAACACAGGTTCATAGGTTATCAAAGTGCTCAATTTGACAAAAGAATTTTATGAAATTGATTTACTGTAACAACAACAGACATATCCATTGTGAGCTTCAAATTGAACCCATCTGTTTGCAGCAAACCCTTTTTAAAATCATGTTCAATAGTGGAGTTTAATCAAAGTTGCATTCAGATCTTTAGCTAGTCGCATATACATTTCCCCTTGCTTAATGCAATGTAGTTTAGTGAATGTTGCATTACGGCAGAAGAACTGACCACAGCTTTTGATATCTGACCAAAAATGAGGTGCACTGTCAGTAAAAATAAGATCTCATTCTCCACTGAATCACTTCTCTCACATCTAAAACCTAATATTCTACAGCAGAAAATGTTTCAATAGAAACTGCAGCAGTGCAAAATACATCACATCATGAACGAGACCAACGATTATGAATGCATGAATCAAACTCACTCAGACGGCAGACAATTCCTCATGTGGCGTTCCACAGATCTTTTTTCATACTGTATGCCTGTATGTAGAGAAGAAACATTCATGAAACATGGTGAAAAAGGAGACAGATCACCACAATTTCTTGCATCAGTGCTTTTCTTTGCATAGACTTAAATATTTTTGTAGAATTAAACACTGTGATGCTTAACATGCATTACTGGCACTGCCAAATGTTGTTCATGCTGTAAAAGGAGAAAAAATTAGGGAATTTTGCAGCCTTGTCAATGCAAAGATGTTCATTTATACATTTACCTTGTGTATTGTTCAAATTGACTACTCTTTCGTTATGTTAGTGGCTGTTTATGCTCAATTGACTTCCATTATAATGACATTTTATTGATTGCAAAGCTATTACACCATATAGGCCCAATCCCAATTCTACCCCTTCTCTTTAACTTGAAGGCGTAGGGCTAAGGGGAAGGGCTAGATAGCCTATGAAACAGAGATATTTCAGGACCACACTCAAAACCAAGGGGAAATTTCTCAGAATGCACCATCTACAACGGCAGCTTGGCTGCACACGGACGTCAGGAGATGCACAAATTAGTTTTTTTTTTGTCATTATTATGAATTTTTACAAGAAACAAGAATATGTTTTAATACATTCATAACAACGTTTGTATTTTATCGTCATACCTAAAAAAAAAAAAAAAAAAAAAAAAAAACACCAAATTTGGCTATCTATAATCCTTAATAATAAGTCCTGTATAGCAGTTCCACAACATACTTTCACATCTGACATTTGATGACACTACAATACCCTGTCAGAAAAGTTTAGTGGCTGGGAATGAGATTTTTTGTGTCTGCTATAATGTTAATTTGGTTTTCGTGTGTTTACATAGATGAATATGGCCACGGTGTAAATGTACAGTACAGTTACGATAATGATATACGTAATGATAATATGATATCGTCAGGGCTTAAAGCCGGATCTCCGGCGTGTGTAGGCGTGGAGGAAAAAAAATATTTTAGAGCAGTGGTTCGTGCATGAATCGCTGAATAAAAGAATAAAATGAACACACTTTTAACCCTTTGACGCGTATGATAACACTGAGACTCATGTGATCAGACAGCATTGGCTGTTCTCTACAGTGTACGATTATGCTAGTGTGCTTTAATGTTTACTTTGGTGCATCGCGTCATCAGATGTTAAAAATCAGTCCGCTTGGCACAGAGCCAGAGGAAGATGCGCGCGGCGCTTACAGAGCAGATACACACGCGCTAGAGAAGCCCTTCTGCAGACCGGTGCTATTGTGTTGCCGGTTCAGTTACTGCAGACTCAGAATTTTCCCCATGCTGCATCACTGGTAAAAAAATTATTACAAATGTGTTAAATGTGTGCTCGTAGTTGTGTAAAATAATGCGCGTTTTCGATATTTCGAATTTTGGATGTGATTCAAATGGCGCGAGACACAGAACGTAGACTCAAGCAACTTTGCCATGCTTGAAGCTTAGAGGTAGAATATAATTAAAGTTATTCTTCGTGTGCACGGACGGAGGAACCACCCAAGGAGGAACCGCAAACCGTACCCGCGTTTGCTTGAACAGTGGTCGGTGCGCGGTTAACGCGAACTTCACGGTTCACTTATATGATGCCATTTCCACCAGATCGCAGAAATACCGCACATATGAATTGGTATAGCACTGAATGCATTTAATCACTCGCTTTTCTGACACACATAGGCCTACTGTATGACGTGCAGCAGATCTAATTTCAAATCATATATTTAAAATACAAGTTTAGATTTCAAAGATATACAAAAATGTCAAATGTACATGCAAAACTTTCAAATTTTATAAAATATTAAAATGATATATATGATATAGCCTATATTTATCAGGTCCAAGCAACATTTCCAGGTTTTGATGAATAAGCTATACATTAATACTTTACAAGTACGGCAGTTTGATTTTTACTTTTTATGAACAGTGCCATTTTTAATTCACTTTTAAAAGCACATTCTAATTTAAATGAAGTTTTTTGTTTTGGTTTTTGTCTGCAAGCACAGTTAATGTTCAAACTATTTAAAATGTTTAAAGTGGCTGACAATAATACATATTCTTAATAATAGGAATTAATCTGCCTCGTTTTTTAACTGTGCAGTGCTGCAGCTGCTTATTTAGGCCTACTACGCTAATGTATTTCAAAACTGGTCATTATGGTGGTACTTAGAGAGACCATTTTTGTCTGAGGTGGTGCTTGGTGAAAAAAGTTTGAGAACCACTGTTTTAGAGCCTGCGCATGCGGTTTAATTAGGTATGCTCAAAATAATCGATTAACCGTTAACCAAAGGGTGCGTTTGTAACCGATTTATGCTATCAGTTAAACGATTAAAAATATTTTATATATTTTTAAAGTTTGGCTGTATAAGAGACCGATCACAGCTAACACGCTTTGTGTTGAGAGGGGCATCTGTTGAATGGTTTACTAACGGCCCCGAGTGTTTTACGCGCTGCTTATGTGCCTCGCGTCTTGCCGTTGCGCGCAGTGTGCTCGAGCGGAAAAAGCGTGTTACATCAATCAAATCCAAAATAAAAACAGCGCTGATGCTGATCGCCTCTGTGCTGCATGGAGCCGCGTCATAAACTTAAACAGGCTATATTGATGATTTAGTGTACAACCAACAAACCATTTCCATTTGCAAAATTACAGTATTAATGGTTCTTATATAATATCAGTTTTTAAAACAGCCTACATAATCTACCAATCAAAGATTTTCTTGATTTGTGTATAATGATAATTCCACACCAAACTTACAGCTTATAAAACATGTATGCAAATTTATGCAATATCATATGTAAACAGCAAAATTGTTATACAAAGAGTCAACATATGAGCCCTGAGGTTCATTGTCATTTCCTTTGATCACACGCAGTGCGTGCACACATGAACCGCGAGTGAGACAGAGGAAATATGTCATAATCATAAGACATAATCTTTAATCTAATGACTTTTATTAAAAATGTTGACAGAGGTTTTGTGAAATAATAATAACAGCGGAGCATTAATTAAATGCATATTTCCTGTTAAGTGATCGATTTGAGGTAGCCTGATATTTTAATTTGAAGGAAGAAAAAACAGGATTGGTCCAAATGTCTTAAAAAGAAATAGTTTGCGGGACTTTGCTTACAACTCAAATGATAATGGCCTTGAATTCACTTCTAATCTTCAGTTTAGCAGTTCAGTTCTTTAGCACGTTGAGCACTTGTTATTTAAGCACTTTTAATGCTGTCCCATTTCTTTTTTTGAAATTTTGAAGCCCTTCCCCTTCACACTTTGTTTCAAGGGCCAAGGGGAAGGGGGTACAAAAATAAAATTGGGATTGGGCCATAGTCATGCATTTCTAATTGTTACTGGTTTCCCCTGTTGGGAAGACGTAAAACGTGTAGTTTTTTTACTGTTGATCTTCAGATGGCAGCATTAACACTTTAGATAGGTCTGTGCAAAAAAGTTTATGGCTTTTATATGAAGTTCTATGGAGTACAACAACAGATTATTGCAACCCAGGCTCATTCTGATTATGTACCCCTATATACACATTTCTGGAGAGCAGCAAATATGGAGAGCTACGTTTTTTTTTTGCAGTTTTTGTCTTCACGAATCCACCAGAGGCCGCTATGCACGCTTTTTGCCATTTCAAATTTCTCTCTTGCCTGCTCTTCACATAAATCCACCAGAGGCCGCTGATGACTGACTGACCGAATGACTGACTGACTGATACCTCCACCCACCCACCTCCTTCCCTGAACCCAACCGATACTGTTTTCGAAAGCAATCCAGAAAAAGACAAGCCCTCACTGCAACCTGATTTTTACCACGTTTTCAGATTTTACCCCATTCTCACCCTGCTATTTACCTGTTTGTTCAATTTTTTTGTCTTACCTGCTTCTCTGGACTTATTAACAATATTGAAGTAGTCAGAGTGCATAGTGTATGTGTGAGCATACCTGCCAACACTCCTGTTTTTCCCGGGAGTCTCCTGTATTTCAGACCCATCTTCAGCCACGGGCGGCAGAACAGAATATAAAGAGTTAACCTGATACAGGACAAGCGGTTACAAGTAACAAAACACAATTAAATACATAATTTGCAAGCTAGAGAAAACAAGGAGGCAGCCATTTACTTACACTTGTGAAATGGAGGAAGAAACTGATCCATGATCCACTGATCCATGTACTCATAAAGTGTGTGTCGAGCTCTGACAAAGTCCCTTACATCAATAGTCTTTTCTGATCCTTCCCTTTAACAATAGGCCGACGAATGCCCCGTTGTAAGTGTGTAGATTCCAGAAGCACTCGAACTGCACAAGGCTAGGTTATAATGCGGAGTTATTTTTGCAAAAATAAACCTCAATCCCTAACTCTTCACAGTCTCATCTTTGGGTAGAGAAAATAATTAAGTTTCGTATCCACGTCACGCCGAAACGGCTAAAGACTCGTTATCAAGACGATTTATTTGAAGCACTATGAGTCGACTCTTATAAATGAATCAATAGTTTTAAACACTGTGTACTTTCAGATTTAAGCATTAGCTGGATATTTCACTTCACTTAGATCTGTGTTACACACTACATGGAGGGTCATTCTCAAAACCCTTAATAGGGGCTCTTTAAAAGAATTGCAAAATAGGATTACCATCAGTAACACCTCCTCTAAAATGCCATTTATTCCTGAAATGTCAAAGATCGTGCAGACGCTGCAATCATAAAACTTGAGGTACTGTATGTTATATATTATTAAACACATTGCTGGTTTTCTTTGTATGAATAACTTTCAGTTCCTAAAGAAATCCATTACAAGGCTATTTTCCATTACGCAATGAAAATATAAGGCTTGTGCTTTAGTGATTCTTCTGTGTTGAAAAATCAAGGTTGCAAAACACACCTATATATACACGCATACAATGCCTTCCCCCTTTAAAAAGGACTCACACCGCGACAGCAACTTTTATTCATACAGTCGGACCCGATGCCATATGACTTTTCATACTGGAAAGGTCATTTAAAACAGCGGGTCGTCTTGAAACCTAATGTTCGGCCTCATCTGAAAACAAAGCTCAGCAGATCTGACAGCAGCGCTCACAGAAGGAATTGGATCCTTTGACCGCATGTGACCTCTCCATTATTCATATGCTGTTGTCCAGACTGCAGTAACACTAATCATACACATGCGGCGGGCTATAAAACCCCAGATACGCCAGCGCAGGATTCACACGGGCAGCTGGACGCCTGCAGTGCAGTGGAAATGACTGTCTGCCATCACTATCAGTCAAACAATAGAGAGAGCTCCATACATTACAGCGGGTTTATGGTCCTTCAACTCTATGTCAATGCCACAAAAACCTCTGAGAGCAGTTTTATTCCACCTACTGCCTTCCAAAAGTCTTGCTTATATTGAACCCTGGCACCGGTTGTCCCGGGGAGCCGATCAAGCCATCAATCACTTTTTGTCAACCTTGATTTTGAGTGCCCAGCGCAGATGTGACAAAATCACAGGTCCCAATGTGCTACTCGATGGCTGCGTCCCAAAACAGCCCTGAAATCATAGTTAGGGCATTTTAGATCATAGCACATTGCAAACGGCATACCAAAAGTGAATTTTGTGATAAGTAAAAGCATAATATAGAACATTAATATAAATTAAATACATAAATAGTGTATAAGAAAAATTGATCGCATCTAACTGCTACAAATCGGTTTAAATTGATGAGGTTTTGAAACTGATTTAGCAGTAAATATTAAATGTGTCATATGATAATGATTGCATGTGCTTTAGTGAGAATTAAACTTTAGCTCTGTTAAAAGCACAAAAATAATCTTTTAAATATGGGCTAAAATGCAAAACAATCAAATTATGATTTCTGTTTTTTTATCCTGTTTATATAATGGAGTAACTATGCTCATATTGAAGCCTGGCACCGGTTGTCCTGGGGAGCCGATCAAGCCATCAATCACTTTTTGTCAACCTTGATTTTAAAGGCCCAGCGCAGATGTGACAAAAACCACAGGTCCCAATGTGCTACTCGATGGCTGCATCCCAAAACGGCCTTAAAATGACAGTTTTAGAGCATAGCGCATTGCAAAAAGCATGCCAAAAGTGAATTTTACA
Source organism: Danio kyathit (assembly GCA_903798195.1). Taxonomy (NCBI): domain Eukaryota; kingdom Metazoa; phylum Chordata; class Actinopteri; order Cypriniformes; family Danionidae; genus Danio; species Danio kyathit. Next base: position 60,872,694 of record LR812534.1, read on the forward strand.
ATAAATAAAAGCATAAAATAGAACAAATATAAGTTAAATACATATATTTTTAAATGTATTAAAGTCTATAACTAACTACTATAAAATGTATGAGGTTTTGAAACTGATTTAGCAGTAAATATTAAAATGTGTCACATGGTAGTGACTGCATGTGCTTTTGTAAGAAGTTTAACAACTTTTGCTTTATTAAAAGGACAAAAATAATCTATAAGATATGGCCTAAAATGCAAAACAATCAAATCATGATTTCTGTGTTGTCTCCAGTGTTTATATGTAGTGGAGTAACAATGCTTATGTTGAACCCTGGCACTGGTTATCCCAGAGAGCTGATCATGCAACCAATCACTTTTTGTCAACCTTAATTTTGAGTGCCCAGCGCAGATGTGACAAAGATCACAGGTCCTAATGTGCTACTCGATGACTGTGTCCCAAAACAGCCTTAAAATTACAGTTAGGACATTTTAGATCCTAGTGCATTGCAAATGGTATGCCGAAAGTTAATTTTACTATACGTAAAAGCATAATATAGAACATTAATATAAATTAAATAAATATTTTTGAATATTTATTAAAGTGTATTACAAAAATTGAACTAACTGCTACAAAATGGTTTAAATTGATGAGGTTTTGAAACTGATGTGTAAATGACTGCATGTGCTTTAGTGAAAAGTTTAACAACATTAGCTTTATTAAAAGCACAAAAATAATTATAAGATATGGCCTAAAATGCCCAAAACAATCCAATCATCATTTCTGTGTTTTTTCCAGTGCTTGTATGTAATGGAGTAACAATGCTTATATTGAACCCTGGCACCAGTTGTCCCAGGGAGCCGATCAACCAATCAATCACTTTGTCAACCTTGATTTTCAGTGCCCAGCACAGATGTGACAAAATCACAGGTTCTAATGTGCTACTCGATGGCTGCGTCTCAAAACGGCCTTAAAAACGACAGTTAGGGCATTTTAGATCACAGTGCATTGCAAACAGCATGCCAAAAGTGAACTTTACAATAAATAAAAGCATAAAATAGAACAAATATAAGTTAAATACATATATTTTAAATGTATTAAAGTCTTTTACAAAATTTGAACTAACTACTATGAAATTGATGAGATTTTGAAACTGATTTAGCAGTAAATATTATACGTGATAATACAGTAATGATTGCATGTGCTTTAGTGAAAAGTTTACCAACATTAGCTCTTTTAAAAGCACAAAAATAATCTATTAGATATGGCCTAAAATGCTCAAAACAATCCAATCATGATTTCTGTGTTTTATCCAGTGCTTGTATGTAATAGAGTAACAATGCTTATATTGAACCCTGGCACCGGTTGTCCTGGGGAGCCGATCAAGCCATCAATCACTTTTTGTCAACCTTGATTTTGAGTGCCCAGCGCAGATGTGACAAAAATCACTGGTCCCAATTGGCCTTGAAATTACAGTTAGGGCACTTTAGATCATAGTACATTGCAAATGGCATGCCAAAAGTGAATTGTACGATTAAAAAAAACCCCATAAAATAGGACATAAATTTAAATTTAGTATATATTTCTTAAAATGCATTAAAGAGTATTACAAAAATTGAAAGCGCTCACAAGTAACTGCATTACTGGCATTGCCAAATGTTCATGCTGTACAAGGAGTAAAAATATTAAATTTTGTAACCTTGTCAATGCAAGAATGTTG